>JAPVLO010000816.1:0-419435 GCA_027257055.1 Cephalopachus bancanus
AAAAATTAATAAAAAATAATTGAAAATTTAAAAAATAAAAGTAAAAACAAGCAAGCAAACCTTCCCTCTTGTGGCAGGCTCTGTAATTGTTCCTCTAATCAGGTCTCTCCTGCAGAGTCACCTCTTTTAGTCTCTCCTTAGGAAATGAAGCAGGGAAGGAGGAGGGACAGTGGAGGTGGAGTGGGGCTGCAGGCCTTCCCTCCCACTCTCGTATGGTCAGTGAGATCTCAGGTGGGGCTGTTCAAGATAGGCTCTTCCCTAGGTTTGTAGTCTCACGAGGTTGCCCCAGCCAGGCCTATCCTGGAATGGGGTTCTCCTATTGCTACTCATGTCCAGGCTCCGCCTGGGTTTGTCCCTTTCAGTCGTGGCCCAGCTGTGTGTGTCTGACGTTCAGAGGATTGCTGGGGAGTAGGGGGTTTGGGTCAGCTCCGGACTTGGCACTGATCTCTTTGGAGTTCTTCCTCCTCCATTTCTGGCCACACCCTTTGTCCCACAGCTGGATCAGGGTCTGGGGTGGGCGCCTGGAACTCAGCACTCATCAGGTCCCTCTGAAGTTTGTGCTCTCAGAATATTCCCTTTGGGCCATGATCAAGCCCTGAGTAATTTATCCGCCCATCACAGAGATCAGATCCGTTGGTCCATGATGAGCAAGTCGGAGCCCTTTCCTGCCCCACCTTCAATATAGTGGTGGGGTGCCTCTCTTGTCCTCTTCCCTGGGAACTTGCCTCTGGACTCCATCTGCAGCCCCTTCCAGCACCCTGCAAGGCGCTGAAGTGATGAGGGAAAGCCCTGAGCAGTCTCTCTCCTGCTTCAATGGTGAGGGAGTGCCTGGGGCAATAGTGTCTCCCTGCCACTTTTCCAAAGGAAAACTTCTGTCCGTTTTGCAAAAACTATGGTGCTCCGCTTCTGCGACCTGGGAAGAGCCAGAGACGAAGTAGAGAAGCTGCAGCACCTACTGTTGCACGGGGGGCCTGGCCACCTGCTCACAAACCTCACTTAGTATCTCCCAGAGTTTTCTTGCCAGGGAGGGTATGTTGATTAAAAAAAAAAAAGAAAGATAGATAGAAAAGAAAGAGAAAATGGCGCTCGGTTTCTGTGTCCCGGGAAATACTAGAGTTCAAGCCCAGATGCTGTGTCAACAGCCTCTGCACCAGGAGAACCCTGACCACTAACTCCTGAGCCCTCACTTAGTCAGCCACTCACACACCCACTCGCTCATCAGCACATACACAAAATTTTCCTAGACTCACTCACTCACACAGGGACTCTAATAGTCCGACTGGCTCCGCCACCATCTTCCCCCGTCTCCTCCCCCCCCATTGAATTTCTGTAAGGTAATTTCGAAGCATGTCAATGAAACACATTTTGAGGTAAAATACCTATGCTTCTTTTAGGGCATGCTATCTGGCATGTGATGCTATACCAGAGTCAGGTTGCAATTTGGTCTTATGCAACAAAGTCTGTTTTGTCAGTTTTATGATCTCTATTTTAATGCTAATGCCAGCCGGTTGTGGCTAAAATGTCACAAGAGAGGAGATGTAATAATGCATGTTCATGTGTTTTTCTAATATGGCCTGAGGTTTAGTTTTTCAGGTTTTCCTTTACCCAGAGTGGGTTTGTTCAGTAGGTTGGAGGACTTAAAGTTTTATTTTGGTTTATAGTTCCATGCGTTCAAGGTCCCACTTTGGCCCTCGTCCAGCCATGCTTCACCATACAGGTCCAGGAACCTGTGGGACAAGAAGTACCTCCCTGCTATACCATGCACCCAGATACCTAGGACCCCTCAACAGTCCTAACTCTGCTGCCAGAGCCTTCGGGTGGTCCTTGAGAGGCCTGCCAGGATATGTGCTCCCAGGCCTGAGGAGACAGTTGCATGGCCAAAATAGTGCACAGGGCCTTGTCTAGGACCCAGGCCTGGGCCAGTGGCAGGGGAAGTGGGGGAATGGGTCAGCTCTTCTCACTCCACTGGGGCAGGACTTAAGGAACCCAAAATTCCACCTTTCAACCTGGCCTTTCAAGTCATGATGAAGGTACATTTGTCATGAAAGTAGATAAAACAGTAACTAAAACATGTCATATTACTTGGCTTAAATATGTCAAATATTCAGACATATGGCACGTGAATCCCCAACTGAACTCTAGTTCTGAACCCTGGAATTGTTGCAGGTAGGTGGGTTAAATACCTGCTCTATATCCTCTTTCTCTTCTTCACTGTGTGTCACACTTTGTAACCTGATCACAGTGGGGCCACTTGCTTCTGTAAAATCTTGCTCCAGTAGCCAATCTTTCTTTCTTTTGGGCCTAGCACCTGAGCCAGACTGGAGTGCTACCAACAACCACCATGTCCTTTCTACTCATCACCACCCACACTACCCTCCACCTGTCTCCTTGCTCCAAGGATGTTCATAAAAACAAACAAGCAAACAAACAAATAAATAGAACCTCTTCAATAGCACTTCTCCCCTATATCCATGCTCCACTGGAGGCCATCAGCTTGGTCAGACAAACCTGCAAAAAGGCCCTTCCAGCCCAGCACAACTTCTTTAGAACATTATGCTTCCCTGACAACCTTCAGGTCTGAGTTGTCAACATCCTATTTGATTTCCCTCCCCATGTCATGGACACACTGAAGCTAACACCAGAACAGGCTTAATTGATTTATTTTTTTGCACATGCCAAGAATCAAGAGAGCAAAAAATACTGGAAAACTTACTAGAATGTGCTTTTAGGCATTTAAAGATAATTGAAATTCTCCATTTAAAAAGAGCTTTGTTGTTAACTGGAAAAGAAATTGTTGATGGGGAGTTCTCATACATAGTGAGACTTACCTAATTGAGGCCCACTCTGAAAAGATTGGAAGCAGTTGTAAAGGCTAATCTACCAGGATTACCAGGGTAATGACCATGTACCTAAATGAAATGTTCATCATGAGAACAGAGCATAAATGTTCTTTTCATTATGGGAACATAAGGGAAATAAAGCTCTGTCAATCAAAAGCTTAGCATTATCAAAAAGGCAAGGATACAGTAGTTTTAAAGAGAAAATGCAAAATCCAACATGTCATATTATAATATCATAAGCAAATTCCAGCACCAACTGTGTTTCTCTGAGACCTTTCTGCCTCTCTGGACTTTTAGTATGGGGAGCAGCCCATTGAGAAAGCAAAGGCACAGACAGATGTCTAGGCATGCATGTCTGTTTGAGTAAAGTGACCCCAAGGTAACAGAGGAAGACACAGTGATAGTGTGGCAGAAAGAGGGCTAGTAGCAGTTAAAGGTATTTTCTTTTGAAAGTCAAGTGGCAAGCTCTAAAGACCCGCCAGGCCACTTTTGTTTAAAAAAGCAAATGGCCAAAGACTGACGGCTGTCTTGGAAATGCAAAAGAGTACCTAATTCACAACCTTACTCGACTTCTCTCCTTATCAGTTTACAGCCCCCTCTCGCCCTGCATTTCCTGGAGACCATTTGTTCTTTGAATGATCTGATTTTGCTGAGCACAATCTTGTAAATTCCAAAGAAAATGTTTAATCGCTCAACATGACCCACCTGTCTTACCTAAACGAAGGTATAAGACCCCTCCTCTCCTTTTCTGGGGAGCTCGACCTGGGAGCATTAGTCCACCGGGTCCACTGGTATAATAAAGTTGCCACTTCCTATAATACTCTCGGTGTCATGACCTCTCTGTCTTCCCCCTACATTATTTTGGTGCATTGACTGGGAAAGGAGAGTTCAGAGATGGTGTATTCCGCCTCCTTTGTCATCGGGGTGTGACCTCCAGGACAACAGGAAGGGCAATCTTGCCTGGCACAAAACGGACCTTTTGATCTATAGGAGGGAGACCCCTCCCGGCACACTGAGACTCAGACCACAAAAGCACAACAGGGACTCAAGAGGCAAGGTACTGGCATAAAGGCGACCACCTGACAGAAAGGACAGAAAGACCACCCAATGAAAAGGGTAGAAATAAGGGCTTTTGCATAGACCTGCCAATGCATGACAGAAGGGGAGCTTAATCACCTCCCGGAGTCTGCTAGTAATCTCCAGCCTGAAGGAAAGGGCTAATAGTCAGTGGAAGGCTACACTGTCTGAAGATGAACCCATAGACTCCTAGGATTAGGGCAGAGGGTTAGAAAATTTGCTGTGTGATTGTGTGTGAATGAGATGGAAGGCAGGATGGCTCCGCATAAAGTTAGTCTGCACTGGGGGTGTACCAACCTGCCAATTGCTAAGAGGTGTCTGAGATATCTTCACGAGGAGTATGGCTGGAGGGGGACAAAGTAGATGTTTCCCATGCCCCTCATTCTCTTCTTTGTGTGTGTCTGTCTCTTTAAATCTGCTGAGGAGCTGGTTGGGTTATTGTGCTTTGTTTGATGGGACATGTTGTCTTTTAAAAACTTGATTGGTGCATGTTTCTTTATGTCATTTTATGTTTCCCTCCCTTTATTTGTGTGGTGTTTCTTCCAACCCATTGGCACTGTTTAAATTCTTGTCTTTTATTGTTAAAGATGTGGGAAAATTGCCGGCTGCATGTGTAAAGTGCTACCGGTTATCTTGAATTCTTTCCCGGAACCACACTCCCTCGCTTCCTTAGCCTGTGTTCTCCTTCATAAGTTATAAAGGAGTCTATTCTAATCCACCTGTAAAGAAACATAAAAATGTCTCTTATATGCTACTTAGCCTTTTGCTAACTCAGTGCAAGTAAATGCTAACCTTGGAAAAAATAATTTTGTAATCTTTCTCTGGCAACTAAGGGACTGAATAGACAGACTGCTCTTGTTTTCAAATGCTAAAAGCCAGGTTAGTTGAAAGTAAGTCTGTTTCTAAAGGTTTAGGCCTTGCCTAAGATCGTAATCAACTGCTTGTCCCTGTAAAACTGTTGAAAAGTCACTTAGAGTTGTGTAATATATGCTAAGTCCCTACTTTATATTGTAATGCTAGATAATACTACTGCTTGTTTTTTTGGCTGTGCCTGACTAGCACACCTCTTACAAGACTGATAAAACTTTAAATGTTGAATACTTTGCAGGACTTAATAAGGCATGGCAACTGGCCATTCCCACCTGATTAAGTCACCTTGGAAGCTCGGTATTTCACCTAAGGGACAGGTCAAATACTAGGCATACTCTGTGGCACATAGAGTGGGACCTGATCACTCTCATTTAATTTTCCACATCAATTTTGCCTGCTCATAATTAGGAATAAGTAGAAACAGATAATTTTACATCTGTGTGGTCTGTTCACTCTAAAAGGTTTTGTACCAGGCCATTTTGTAGGCATCATTGGAAAATCGTGGAGAGACAAAAAAAAAAGTCTTCAAGGAGGGGCTGAGAACACTCAGCTTAGAAAAAGCCATCAGAGTCCCAGGGATACCTGGCATTGCTATTTATGACTTTATTTAGTTATTTGTTTGTTTTAGAATTCTCCTTTGAGGAATAAATTGCAAATGTTCAAAACAAATTCTGGGTTTTCAAAAAACGTGACCAAGAAAATGTGTAATAATCTGTACCCTCAAGTACCCCAATGGGACAGATTTTAAATAATTAAAACAAATTAAAATTATGTGGTTTAAGATTTAAAAATAATAATAAGTGCATTATTAAAAATCAAACTTAAACTCACTGCAAGTTAACAGATAATAAAATTTGAAAAGGAACAAAACTATCTGGCAATTAAATTCAATTTGTAGACCTAAGGAAAAAAATGGTCAAAAGTTCTGTATGCAGAGGTATTTAAAAAATTTATTTCAATACTTTGCAAACAAGATTATATCCTATAAAATATTAAATGCCCAACTCCAGAGGCTTGACTCAGGACTATAAATACCAAACTCCCAATTATAAAAAGCCTCTAAAGTTCTTAGAAACTAAAACATTAAAAAAAACTCCAAAATGAGCAAAAGGTAAACAAACCTATTGACAGTTACCACTAAAAACAAAGCTCAGACACCCAAAAGAGACCTGATAAGGATAAACCTGCTAAGGGGGATGGTATCAGCTGCTATAAATGTGGTCAATCTGGGCACTTAAAGCACAATTGTTCTTGATGGCCTAAGCCCCCAGGACCTTGTCCAACATCCAGACTAAAAAGCCACTAAAAGAGATGGTAAGGCCTCTCCCAAAGGGGTGGAGGGAACACTTAGTTTGGTAATAGTGGACATCAATTGAAGGGGAAGAGGCACAGCCCAGCCCAGTGCTCTGTTTGCCATCACCCCAGAAAATGCTTGGGTCTATATGAATGTGGCTGGGGTCCAAATTAATTTCTTAATTAATACTGAGGGTAAGTTTTTAGCCCTTGTGCTCATACTAAACTTCTTTCTCCTAAAACCTGCTCTCTAGTGAGAGTTAAAGGTATTCCAAAAGTTAAATGTTTCACCTAACAGTTACTAAAAGGAAAATTCAAATTATAACTGTAAAAGGTTATCTATAAATAAATAAGCAAAAAACAAAAATATATATAAAAAGGTTGTTGGTGTACAAATAAGTTTTTAGTAAAAAAAAAGAGAGAGAAATATAAAAAAAGATATTCTTATCTAAAGAAGACATTTTATATGATAAATTTCTGACATAATAAAATAAATAGTTATCTGAAAAATTTTTTAAAAAGGGGTACAAAACAAAAATAAAATGGTATAGGCATGCCAAAAATGGTATGAAAAAAGTTTATAAAAAAATATATACAAAAAACTTCTATAAACAATCTAGGCATAATGTCTTTTCTGGATGCAAGTATTCAAACATTTTCGGATTTCTCTTCAAATTTTATATAAAATTTACTTGAGTGCCTAGTTCAAATTATAGTCTAAAATAATCTGTCAGGCTACCATTATAGTCCAGAAATACATTAAAAGCTCCAAAGGCTGGTACTTATAATAAAGCCACAAAAATTAAAGTTTATCATTTAAGTTATGCTAATAACTTTGGGCCTTGTAGCTTTTGTACAAAAGGTAATCAGCCACTACCTAAAATTGTCAAAATATATGCCTGACTTTATTCCTTTTATTGAGCCAGAATCCAATAATTTTATGCCCACATAACGGTCATGCAAGAATTCCAGTCAGTGCCTGCAAACAATGCCACTGCTGAAACAGATCTGGACACCTCAAGTCAGACAGGGAGAGATTTTTTATCTCTGGCTAGCCAAAACTACACCCATTATTAGCTCTAAAAAAATTACAAAAGATGGACCTTCATCCCTCAGCACCCCTAATGATTATGAGTTCAAAAAATCTCTAAGAAATAAATAATTGAGGGAGGGTAGCTAGCACAGGCTAGACATAAATAAATTTCCTATAGGTAGATTTTAAAAGGCATTCAAACATTTCTACTGCAGGCTGAGTGACAACCTATCCCACCCTTGACAAATCCAGAAAAAATTCCATCAGATGTAAACTAGGACAGTACAATCTTTCAATTTGCCGTTTAGCATAATAATCACTAAAAATCTCTTAGAGACATGAGTAAACTGAACATAGATATTTGGTATTGCATCACTCAGGATCCAAGTCAGTCCCTGAAATAAAATTTATTAAACCTTTAAAATTGTTTAACGGTGGGCCTTTTTCCTACACCTCTGAAAAAAAGGGGGCCACAAACATAAATGCTCATAAAAAATTGTGTTGTCCATTTGGGACAAATTTTAATCACAGTTTATAAGCTTACTTCCCTAAAAACTTCCTGGACCATAAAAAACTCAAACATCCCAGGGGAGTAAATGCTGCTAAAAATTTTTTAAAAAATGAAGGACTCAACCAACAGCTGTTTAAAAAAAAAAAAAAAGGACCCTAAGGGTGGTCCTGTTCCTATACTAGTCTATAAAATTTAAATACCTAACTTCTCTATCATGACAAAACCCTTCTATAAAGCCTCAAAGAGGGCTAAACAGGAGCCCCTGCTATGGGAAAAGGCCCCAAAACGGGCCTTTGAATAAATTAAACAGGCTTCTTGCCTTTGCCTTTTAAATTTTTTATGGGCGGCCACCCCCTCTCGTTAAGGTCGTACAGGGAAACTTAAAGAAATTAGAAAGTCTTACCCTAAAACAGCAAATACAAGTCTTAAGTTCTGTCCTAAATACCATCCATTTTCAAGTCAGAGAACGATTGCCAATTAGTTTAACTACCGATGCCCATTCTTTTAAGCCAAGTGATATGGTATGGGTAAAAAAATAAAATGTACAACCTCTAAAGCCCCTCTGGAGGGGGCCATTTACTGTTCTTTTATATAGCAAAATTAAGCCGGCCTTCCAGGACTGGGAGTGCACCGTAGATTCGGCAGCACTCCTTAAGCTGGCCCTTAAAAAGTCACCGAGCCCGACAGAGGACCCGAAACAAATTTCTCCAGCCCTGCTCTAAAATCCTGAGGATACTTCAGCCCTGCTTCAGTCACACACCAGAGGCTGACTAATCGACACATGGCAAAAGATTGAGGATTCAGCTTAAAAACTCAGCAGACATCACTGATAAACTATTATTTTGCTTTGTCAACCTTTATCTATGCTAAACTGTTTGTCATATTAATTGCTGTAAAACTGACTTTATTTGCTATAAAATTAACAGAGTTGTCCCCATTGAACATGTTAAAAAAGAGTCTCACTAGCATTTCCATTCTTTTTATAATAAAAAATGTTCTTGTGCTTTTTTGTATTTCAGCCTAATTTGGGTTTTTATCGCTTCCCTCACACACCCAGCATATACGTGTATAAAAACTATCTGGCCAGACATAAGAGTTTTCCATCATTATTCATCCCAGCCAAAAGTTTGTTCTGGTGGCCAACAAGGCCTGTTTGGTATTAGGCATCTGCTTATGCAACTAAAGCTTCTCAATATACTAAGGGCTATTTTGGATATAAAAAAGTTTGCATATACCCAGTTCCCAGCATTATGAAAAAACACATTCCCTAGGGGAAAAATCCAGCCCGGATTTTTCCCTTTTGCCTAACCCAAGGGGGCGATAAACTAGGCATTCCCCTTTTTAAAAGCCTCAAAAAAGCAAGATGCTCGATCCTCAACCAAGTTCTTAATAAAGAGGGATCCAGGTTGGAAAAAATGACAAATGGTCACCCCAGAAAATTATAAATAGTTATGACCCAGCCACATGGACACAAGATAAAAGTTGGGGATACCACACGCCTAATATATGCTAAACTGCATTTTTAGGTTACAAGCTGTCTTAAAGATTATAACTAATCAAACAGCCACGGATTTTAAGCTTGTTGCTCAGCAACAAGCCCCAAAAGCATGCAGCTATTTATCAAAACCGCTTAGCTTTGGAATACCTGCTGGCAAAAAAAAGGAGTATGTGAAAAATTTAATAGCTTTGACTGTTCTTTACAAATAGATAATAATAGCAAAACAAAAACTGAGATAGCCACCAATATTAAAAAGCTTGCCCCTGTCCCAGTGCAAAAATGGCAAGACATAAAAAATCGACAATTGGTTTAAAAACATGCTCCCGCCGGGCTCGGTGGCTCAGCCTGTAATCCCGCGCCTTTGGAGGCTGAGGTGAGTGGATTGCCCGAGCCCGCGGGTTCGAGACCCGCCTGGGCAGCAAGACCTCATCTCTAAATAAAACAAAAAAACAGCAGGGTGGGTAGCGCATGCCTGTAATTCCGGCTACTCAGAAGGCTGAGGCGAAGGATCGCCGGAGCCCAGCAGGTCGAGGCTGCGGTGGCCGGGGGGAGCCACTGCACTCCAGTCTGGGCGACAGAGTGAGACTCCAACTCAAAAAAAAAAAAAAAAAAAAAAAAACATGCTCTCGGGTATGGGAGGATTTAAGTATATTTTAGATCTGTAGTCCTATTGGTGGGATCCTGTCTTACCCTCCCTTATATTGCCCAAATAATTATAAACGCCATTTCTAAATTTGTAAAAGCATTTGTAAAACAAAAAACTGTGGTCCATATAATGTTAATGCACCAGATTAAAAATGATGATGCAGCCGGGCTCGGTGGCTCACCCTGTAATCCCACGCCTTTGGGAGGCTGAGGTGAGTGGATTGTCTGAGCCCGCGGGTTCGAGACCCGCCTGGGCAGCGAGACCTCACTCTACAATAAATCAAAAAAAAAAAAAAATCAGCCGGGCGGGGTAGCGCACGCCTGAAATTTCCCGGCTACGTGGAAGGCTGAGATGGAAGGATCACCGGAGCCCACCAGGTCGAGGCTGCGGTGGCCGGAAGCGGCCACTGCACTCCAGTCTGGGCGACAGAGTGAGACTCCAACTAAAAAAAAAAAAAAAAAATAAATAAAAATGATGATGCTAGCTGGGCTCGGTGGCTCACCCTGTAATCCTGTGCCTTTGGGAGGCTTAGGTGAGTGGATTGCCTGAGGCCGCAGGTTCGAGACCAGCCTGGACAGCGAGACCTCATCTCTACAATAAATCAAAAAATCAGCCGGGCGTGGTAGCGCATGCCTGTAATTCCGGCTACTTGGAAGGCTAAGGTGGAAGGATCGCCGGAGCCCAGCAGGTCGAGGCTGTGGGGGCCGGGGAGCGGCCACTGCACTCCAGTCTGGGTGACAGAGTGAGACTCCAACTAAAAAAAAAAAAAAAATGATGATGATCTAGACCCAAAAAAGATGAAGCATCAAAGGCGGGAATGTGCCTAAAAGGGGACTGGTAGCAGTTAAAGGTATCTCCTTTTAAAATTCAAGTGACAAGCTCTAAAGACCCCAGGCTGGTTTTGTTTAAAAATGTCAAATGGCCAAAGCTGACAGCTTTCATGGAAATGCAAAAGAGTACCTAATTCACAACCTTACCCAACTGCTCTCCTTATCAATTTACAGCCCTTACTCACACTGCATTTCCTGGAGACCATTTGTTCTTTAAAATATCTGTTTTTTCCTGAGCACAACCTTGTAAATTCCCAAAAAAAAAAATGTATAATCACCCAACAAGCCCCCCTTCCCTTACCTAAACGAAGGTATAAGACCCCTCTTCCCCCTTTCTGGGGGGCTCGGCCTGGGCATTAGCCCTCTGAGACTGCTGGTGTAATAAAGTTGCCACTTCCTGTAATACTCTCGGTGTCACGACCTTTCTGTCTTCCCGCTACATTAATAATTGTACTGAGAAGTCGCTTCTGAGTAGGAATGAGCTAGGTTCCTGTCCAGACACCCAAAGGGAGCTCTCTCTTAGTGTTTAGTGGGCTTGGGGGATGGAATAAAGGGAGGGGCATGGAAAGGAAGATTTAAGTAACTTCTAGCAAATCTTGGGAGGATTTCATAGGATCTGCACCTTGGAAAGTCAGCCAAGTAAGGAACAAACTCTGGGAGTAAAAGGGGCCTACATCTTCACTTTTCGGCCTGGCAGCTCTTGGAGGCAGTGCTACAAAGCACAAAGAGTGCATGGCAGGGTGGGAAGGAAGGAGGCAACATTTTCTGGCCTACTTTCACTGCCCTTCATAGCTGAGCATCCCTCATATCCTGATTCTTCCTCTCCTACCCTCCCTTTATGGTCACCCCTCTCCTCTGTGTCTGGGGGTGGAGGAGTCACTAAAAGCAGAATTCTGTTGCCTAATAAACTTTGTGGTGTGTGCCCAGAGGAATCAGGGTGGAAAAGGCTGATTTAGTCGTCTAAGGGTTCTAGCAAGCAGAAAGTTCATTTTTCTGTGGCTTTGGGGCTGAAGGCTTGCTTTGGACTAAAACTTTGTGAAGCAGAGACAGCTGAGGGAAAAGGGCAACAACATGACCTACATGGAGATCCCACCTTCAGGCCTGAACCAGGGAGGAAGGGAATACCAGTGGCCCCAGACTTGTGTCAAGGTGGTGAGCTCGCCATCTACCTGATGGAAAATACAGCTTTTGGCATCTGCAGAATGGTGAATTTCAACAGGGTCTTCAGTGCTTAGACAACAGGATACACATGGTGGGCAGTGATTTCTAGGAAGTTAGAGAGGATCACAGTAGTATTGGGGCAAAAGTCCAACACTAATGGACTAACCTTCCAGAGGAGGGCAATCATCCCCAAACAAGCATTCTGCCTCACAGGTAGATGCTCACTGCTGCAAAGCCTGCCACAGGTGGATGTGGGGCACGTGCAATGGGGGAGCTTGGAGTAAGTGTTCTGTGTTGTCGTCACTCAAGGCAAAGGCATGGGATGCCCCAGCAATACAGAGCTACCGATCCCGGTCGAAGCATTCTATGAAGTTCACAAAGCCTAAAAGACCATTCTAGAGCCAGATCATCAGGACTTTTCCATTAGAAATATTTTTTTTGAGCTTTTAGGAATCGCGACACTGATTTCCACAGAGGCTGCACTAGTTTACACTCCCCCAACGGGGTAGAAGTGTTCCCTTTTCATGACATCCTTTCCATCATTTTTATTTTTTGAGTTACTGATAATGGCCATTCTGACTGGTGTTAGGTGGTATCTCAGTGTAGTTTTAATTTACATTTCCTTGACAACTAGTGAGGTTGAACATTTCTTCATGTATCTGTTGGCCGCTCATATGTCTTCTTTTGAGAAGTGTCTGTTCATGTCTTTTGCCCACTTTGTGATGGGGTTGTTTGTTTTTTCTTTTCAGCACGTTTGAGTTCTTTGTAGATCCTAGATGTTAGGCCTTGTCAGACATCGACCTTCCCTATGACCCTGCAATCCCCCTACTGGGGTATACCCAGAAAAACTCAAATCACTCTATAAATAAGATACCTGCACACATATGTTTATCGCAGAGTTGGTCACAGTAGAAAGATCATGGAACCAACCATGCTGTCCATCAAAAGAGGACTGTATTTTAAAAAATGTGGTACATATACACGATAGAATACTACACAGCCATAAAAAAGAACAAAATCATGAATTTTGCAGCAACCTGGATGGAATTAGATTTTATAATACTGAGTAATCTCTCACAGAAACAAAGATCTGAGTATCACATGTTTTCACTCATAAGCAGACCTTGAACAACTATTGTAATACTATAAGAAAAGGATTGACATTGGCGGGAAACTATGGGTGGGGCAGGGAGAGGAAAGGAAGTGGGATTAATGGTAGTCAATATCTGTCTGGGCATGGGGGGCACAGTGCATCAACAAGCGTACCTACACAATGCATATTTGTATACTTAACTCTTAACTGTACCCCACAATTTTAAAATAAAAAATATGTGTTAGAAAAAAAATGCAGCCCACGATTGCATTAAAAAAAGAAATATTTTATTTGGGTGAGAGCGGTAGCTCAAACCTGTAATGTCAGCATTTTGGGAGGCCGGGGCAAGAGGATTGCCTGAGCCCACAGTTTCAAGACCAGCCTGGGCAACATGGTGAGACCTCATCTCCACAGTAAGTCAAATAATTAGCCAAGCCTGGTAGCACATGCCCGTAGTTCCAACTACTTGGAAGGGTGAGGTGGAAGGTTCACCTGAGCCCAGCAGGTTGATGCTGGGATGGTCGAGAGCATGCCACTACACTCCACCCTGGGTGATGGATAGAGACTCCAACTCAAAAAAGAGAAAAAAAAAAAGAAATCTTTTATTTTTACAGGTTAATATCCTTGATGAACACAGATGCTAAAATTCTCAACAAGATCTTTGCAAATCAAATTCCACAACACATCTCAAAATCATCCACCACGACAAGTAGGCCCTATCCCCCGGATGCAGGGCTAGTTCAACATTCATAAGACTATAAACATAATTAAATATATCAACAGATGTAAAAACAAAAACCACATGATAATATCATTAGATGAGAAAAAACTTTTGACAAAATCCAGTACCCCTTCTTGATAAAAACCCATGAACAACTAGGCATAGATGGAACATACCTCAAAACAGTAAGAGCCATCAACAAGAAACCCACAGTCAGCATGCTGCTAAAAAAACAGAAATTGGAAACCCTTTCCCCTGAAAACCGGGACAAGACAAGGATGCTCACTCTCACCTCTCCTTTTTAACATAGTTTTGGAAGTCCTAGCTAGAGGAATCAGACAAGAGAAGGGGATCAGGGGTACCAAAACAGGCAAAGTGGAAGTCAAGTTATCCCTCTTGGCAGACGTCATGATTCTATACCTCGAAAACCCAAGAGAATCTGTCACTTGCACTGATAAAGGACTTTGGTAAAGCCTCAGGGTATATAATCAATGTTCAAAAGACATTCTCATTTCTATACAACACCAACAAACAAACAGAAACCCAAACAAAAAGCACAATCCCATTCACAATAGCCAGAAATAAAAATCAAATACCTTGGCATCTTCCTCACCAGAGACATGAAAGACCTTTACAAAGAAAACTACAAAACACTGCTCAAAGAAATCAAAGGTGATACAAACAAATGGAAAAATATTCCATGCTCATGTATTGGAAGAATCAACATTGTTAAGATGTCCCTCCTACCCAAGGCAATCTACAGATTCAACACAATACCCATTAAATTACCAGCAGCATTCTACTCAGATCTGGAAATGACAATACAGGGATTCATATGGGAACATAAAAGACCATGAATCGCCAAAACAATCCTCAGGAAAACAAACAAACAAACAAACAAACAAGCAGGAGGTATCACACTCCCAGACTTTAAACTTTATTATAAAGCTACAATAATCAAAACAGCCTGGTATTAGTACAAGACAGGCATACAGACCAATGGATAGAATGGAGATTCCAAAAGCAAAACCTCAGTTTCTCAACCAACTTATCTTCAACAAAGCCTCCACTAACAACCACTGGGAAGGGGAGAACTTATTCCAAAAATGGTGCTGGAAAACTGACTGAACACATGCAGAAGATTAAAACAAGATCCCTATCTATCACCATACACAAAAATAAACTCTAAATGGATGAAAGTCCTAAATGTAAAGCCTCAAACTACAAGAACCTTAGAAAATGCAGGAGACACTCTCCTGATCAAGTCCCCAAGTGTCCTTGCCATAAGAGATAAGATAGGCAAGTGAGACTTCATCAAACTGACAAACGTCTGCAAGGGCAAAGAAGCCGTCAAGACAGTGGACAAATAGTCCACAGACCGGAAAAAAAAAAATATTTGCCAACTGTATGTCTCAAAAAGGCCTAACATCTAGGATCTACAAGGAACTCAAACATGCCAAATAGGAAAAAAAAAACACCCCCTTACAAAGTGGATAAAAAATATGAATAGACAGTTCTCAAAGAAAGACATATGAGCAGCCAACAGATACATGAAGAAATGCTCAGCCTCACTAGCATCAAAGAAATCCCAATTAAAACCACACTGAGATACCACCTAACTCCAGTCAGGATGGCTATCATCAATAACTCAAAAACAACAGATGCTGGAGAGGATGCGGTGAAAAGGGAACACTTCTACACTGTTGATGGGTGTAAACTAGTACAGCCTCTGTGGAAAACAGTGTGGCAATTCCTAAAAGATCTAAAAATTGACCTTCCATATGACCCCGCAATCCCCCTACTGGGAATATACCTGGAAGAACTCAAATCACTGTATAAAAAAGATACCTGCACATGTATGATTATCACAGCATTGTTCACAGTAGCAAGAACATGGAACCAACCGTGTCGCCCATTAAAAGAGGATGGGCTAAAAAAAATGTGGTGCCAGCCGGGCTCGGTGGCTCAGCCTGTAATCCCGTGCCTTTGGGAGGCTGAGATGAGTGGATTGCCTGAGCCCGCAGGTTCGAGACCTGCCTGGGCAGCGAGACCTCATCTCTACAATAAATCAAAAAATCAGCCGGGCATGGTAGCGCATGCCTGTAATTCCGGCTACTCGGAAGGCTGAGGCGGAAGGATCGCCGGAGCCCAGCAGGTCGAGGCTGCGGTGGCCGGGAGCAGCCACTGCACTCCAGTCTGGGTGACAGAGTGAGACTCCAACTCAAAAAAAAAAAAATCAGTGCCTATACACGATGGAATATTATGCAGTCATAAAGAAGAACAAAATGATGAACTTCTCAGCAACCTGGACGGACTTAGAGTCTATAATACTGAGTGATCCTTCACAGAAACAAAGAGCTGAGTATCACATGTTCTCACTCATAAGCAGATCTTGAACAATTAACGTAATACTATAAGAAAAGGATTGGCAGTAGCGGGAAACTGCTGGGAGAGGGGCGGGAAAATGGGATTGGCCGTAATGGGAGTCTGCCTAGGGAAGGAGGGGCACACCTTATCAATAAGGGTACCTGCGTAATTAACATTTGTATACCTAACCCTAAATTGTACCCCACATCTTTAAAATACAAATATTAAACTTTTTTTTAAAGAAATATTTTATTTTGTCAAGGGAAATGACAAGCTCTTTGTCACTGCAAGACATGTCAAATTCCTCTCTTAAAGCACTTTTCCAAAGAGAAGGATTCTGTAAGTCTACAGAAGTGCATCTAGCATTATTATGGTCCTTCCCCAAAAACCAAAACCACCTAGGCTATGGTGAGAATTCATGGAAAAAGGGAACATGAGGGGGCGGTGACACAGTCAGGGCCTAGGCAGGTGGAAAACAAACACCATTAATGCTGACAGTTATTCCAAAACTCATGGAACTTATTGACCAAATATTTACCAAACACCTACCTTGGACAGGGGCCATCAGTGTTACAAAGTTGAGGAAGGCCTGGACATTCCCTTAAATGGCCCCCCCTTTCAGTGGCACTAAACAATGTCCACACATACTCCTATAACTCAGGATAGCCTCTGGTGACAGGGAGGGGGAAAGATTTAGAAAAGAAGTCTTCCTGGAGATAATGGAGATGATGAATTGTGAACCAGGCTGTAATGGAGAACTTTGGATTCATCTTCCAGGAGTGTTCCCCGTCACCCCCAAATTAAATGGTAATGTCTTCAGCTTGGGTGACCTTTAGTCCCTCTGTGTGTCCCACCCCGTCCCTAATGATGGGTCTGCAAAAGGAGAGGACTCGGCTGCTTGTGTTGACTTGTAGAAAGAGTGGTATGAGGAGAGAGAGCATACCTTTCCCAAGGTATCCTGAAATCCTGAGTTGTACCTACTTCCTGTCTTGGAGAAAATCAAATACAAAGGACGGGATAGCTGGAGGTGATGAAAAGGCACCAACTACACACCAGAGATAGAGTCTGACATCCTGGTTGGGTTTGCATCCCAGGCAGGCCAAGCAGATGACTAAGTCTATGGAGACTCCCATGGACCTGTGGGTCACCTACTTGCCATAAAGAGAACCTCAGTGTGGGAACCGGGAGGACCCTCTCCCACACATTTGGTTCAGATATTTATTGAAGGCACACCTGTTCAATTTTTTTCTTTTTCCTTTGTTTACTGGTGCCAACCAGTTCCTCTCCAGGGAACTGAAACCAATTCCAATCACCCAGGGAGACAGCTACCAGTGCCAAAGAACCATCTCCTCCAGGATCCTCTTCACTTCTTCACAAGAGTTTACTCTACGGCAAGTCCAGTGCCCAGTCCTACCTTCCTGCACATAATAGAAGTTCCAGGTATAAACCGCTTTGTCAGAAACTTCAAGACTGATAGCAGTCTTCATGATGTGTTTTAGTTCTCCTTAAAGTGCAGGAGGCAACTGGAGAGGAAAAGATTGTGTATAAACAAAAGTCTAGAAAAAAAATATCACAAAACTGACACAATGCAGCTGGGAGGGATCAGCTTTTGGAGGACTTGGCCCCCATGCACAAACGCTTCAGAGGGCACAGGATTGGTGGAGAAAGGAGTGCCAAGATGAGGACCATGGGCAGTCTGTCATCGTTGGGTTTCATGAGTCAAACAAGTAGGAGGTACAAATGACAGTTTGGGGCATGACATTGGTACGTGGGAGGCCCCCAATAAATTGGCCAAATCAATATGTGGCCTAATGAACAAAGTTGATCAGTTTAGGCAGGAGGTGAAGTGAATGAGAGGGCACTGACCAGGCGAATGAGGAAGTGAACAGTGGCACGAAGAGGAGTATGTGGTCGTATGGAAGGTAGAAAATCTTTGCAATAGGAACTTGCACAATAGCCTCGATATTGCTTATAGGCTCCGCAAAACCCAAAAAATAGTTACTACTTGTTCTTTACAAAATAAGTTTCCCCAATACAGGGTGCCTCCACATTGAGTCAACATTGCCAATTTTATAAAATTAAAAGGGTAGGAGTTGCATGGATCTAAAGAGTATTGCTGCCAGTCTCGAGTATGGCTCAGCTTGTAATCCCAGCTCTTTCGGAGGCCAAGGCTAGTGGATCGCCTGAGCCTGCGGTTTTGAGATCAGCCCGGACAACTTGGCGAGACCTTGTCTCTACAATAAATAAAAAATTAGCTGGGCATAGTAGCACGCACTTGTATTTCGGGCTTGGGAGGCTGGGGCAGAAGGATCGCCAGAACCTAGCAGGTCGACACCTGGGGGGGCTGTGAGTGTGCCATCCTGGGTGACGGTGTGAGACCCCAAACTCAAAAATAAAAAAATAAAAAAAGTATTGCTGGTCACTCAGGCCTCAAAGAAAAGGTAGGAGATTCTGGATTCTGAGCCCTCCTAGAATGCAAAGGCCTTCGTCATTCATTGGATGTCTGGCATGTCAATCTTCACTTTTCAGCGAATGAGCTCAGAGCTCGCTAGCCGGGACATGGCCCTTTGTTGACACTTCCTGGCCCCGCCCCTGGCAGCTCCCAAACGGCAACGTTTCCAGCTAGTTCAAGCCATCTGAGGCACAGCCTTGGTGGGCAGCTCCTGGGATCGGCCCCTGCCCTTACCATTGTGGCGTCTCCTCAGGCACCACTGTAGACTCTTGTCCCCTCAGCAGCCACCCCCCGCCTGCCTCAGACTCCACTGCAGACCGGCTCCCCTCAGCAGCGGCCGCCATCTTCGCGGGCGTTGCCTCAGCCTGATCGCTACGCCGGGGTGAGGTACCAACAAGTGTCATGTCTGGCACTGGGGCTCGAGCCCCAAACCCCAAAAGGGAACCAGGATGGCCAGGATGTTCCGATGAGCCAGGCAGAAGCAGGGTTCGGGGCAGCAGGAGCTGGTGATGGGGTGGGCCGCGACTTCGGCCCTGAGGGTTCAACATGACACCTGCTGCTGAGGTAGCTGGAGCCCCGGGGCCTGTGGGAGGCCTGGGGGTGGAGGAGGAGGGTGACCAAGTGGCAGCCCTGACCGGGGCCCAGAGGGTGAAAGTGCAGAGGAGGACTCGAACATCCAGCCCGGGAGGAAGAGGAGGAGCCAGAGGAGCAGTTCCAGGACATGCTCGATGGGCTCGTGGATGTCCGTCAGTTCCCTATGGTGGACATTCTGCTCCTGTTCATGGATCTGGCCCATTCTCTCCTCCACCGTGTCTACTATAACCACCAAATCCAGATTCCGCCAGGCTTTGGGCCGCCTGCTGGTGAGAAACCGCCTTCGAGTGTCTGACATCTCGGGCGAGCCCCCGGTGCTTCAGGTGCCCGAGAGGCGGGGCATGGGGGCAGCGTCCCGGAGCCCGAGGTCCCAGACCGGACCCGCCCCAGGTGCCTGCGTTGGTGGCAGAACCTGAGGAGTCGGCAGATATGGCTGCAGCCGCGGATTCCTCGGAGCCCGCAGAAGAGGGCGCCGCACCTGAGGGTGAGGAGCCAGCCCAGGAGCCGAGGACGATGCGCTGGCTTGGGGACAGTGCCGGGGAGACGGGGGGACGGGGAGGCGGGGAGGCGGGAAGGCGGGAACCCGTGCCCCGGAGGCTGGCTGGGCGGGCGGCAGGCTCCAGGGAGGGTTGTGGTGTGAGCACAGCGGGGGCTCTCTGGGCCCTGAAGCAGTGGGCCCACCTCCAAATGAGGGCCAAATATGTCCCCATGAGCAGATGTCCAATACTCTAACGGCCTTGTGCGTTTTGAGAAAAAGCACGGAGTTCTCCACCAACCCGTATTTGAGAAAGGATCCGAGATGATCCGGGCCATTTGTGAGCCCACACATGAATCCCAGGAGCAGATCCGGGTTCGGGAGGGAACTTGGGAAGAAATGGAAAGGATGCCTGGAAGAAAAGAGCTAGCGAATGGCATTTGGGGTTCATGGCTTGTCAAGTGCAAACATTCCAGAGAGTGGCTCCCCCAGCATGATCGACTGACCGACCACACAGGGTGGAATGCGATCCCACCCCAGTGATTCTGATCCCTTCTTCTCCAAAGAACCAAATGCAAACAAACAGCAGCTTTGGGCGGGAGATTCAGTGGGAAAGAATGAAAAAGTAAACAGAAGCTTTGGGCGGGAGATTTAGTGGGAAAGGGGAAATGGTGTCACTGTAGGAAGGATCAAGAGGCAGGAATGTGGGGGCCATGGACTTGTGGTGCCAAGCAGTAGGAAGCCCCCCCCCCCCCCAGCTTAGCTTTTTCTCAGTTACTTCTATCCTCCTGCTGCTCCTGAGGGTAGAGGACTGGATGCCACTACTGAGTATACATTGGGCTGTCGTTGCTGTTTTTTTTCTTCTTCCTTTTTCTATGAATGTGTGGTCCCAGTGCCTGTAATAGTCCTCGTTGAACAAATAACCAATTCTCAGTATGAAAACTGGGGTGAAGAGGACCAGGCTTCTGGAGGCGAGGAAGACAAAGAGGGAAAGGAAGAAAAAGAAGAAGAGAAAGAGAAAAAATTGGTGAAAGAAAAAGGGGAAGAAAAACAGAACTCAAGATGAAGAACCTGAAAGGGACCCAGAAGAGGAGAGACTGAGCAAATCCAGGTATTTTGTACCACTTTGATTACCACTCAAATATTCTTGGCATTGACCTGTTACTAGCAGTTTTAAAAAAAAAATTTTCCCAGTAAATTAATTCAGAAAAAAAAAGTGTTTAAATGAGTTGAAAAATTAGATTTTACTTATTCAAAATTTTATGAGAATGTTTACATACCTAGTAATTTGAAAAATGTGTTCTGAAATATACTTCGTGGCTACTCATTTGTTCTGGTGAGGTCTTTTGTCCTCTGGGCTAACAAGTGAGGAATATATAGATCTAGTATCTGACAAATGTTTGTTTAGAAAACAGGTACTGATACATTGGCTAATGTGGCTGAGCCATGCACTAGTTGGGCCTTCATTTCTTGGCCACAGAAATGCAGTCTCCCTCACTGACTAGGAGACACCACATGCTTTCATTTATTTTTTATTTTTTGAGTTGGAGTATCACTCCATTGCCCAGGCTGGAGTGTAGTGGCACACTCACGGCCACCCCAGCATCGACCTGCTAAGCTCTGGCAATCCTTCTGTCTCAGCCTTCTGAGTAGCCAGAACTACAGGTGCATGCTACCACACCCAGCTATTTTTTTAATTTATTGTAGAGATGGGGTCTCGTCAAGTTTCCGGAGCTGTTCTCAAACCTGCGAGCTCAGGCAATCCAGTTGCTTCAGCCTCCCAAAGTGCTGATATTACAGACTGAGCCACTGAGCCCGGCAACAGCACATGCTTTTAGAATGTGACTACTTACAAATAGCAAAATATTCAGAATTTCAAGGAGGACCGCACTTAAGGATTAATACCTAAATACTTGTTTCACTGTAGATTTGTGTTTTTTATGTGACAGCCAAAGGAAAAGAAACTTACTCATACAATAGGGGGAAACCCCTAAAAACTGGAATTATTTTTTGCAGGCCAGGCCTCTTGTAGTACAGGTTTCATCCCCTAAGTAAGTGTTCTACGAACCCATCATCAGCATCAGTGTACCAGCTAGCATTATTGTGAGAGGCTGCGTTCAGTCTCAATGAATTTTTTGTAGAAATTCTTTCAATGCATTTGCCCATTTCATGATGAGTGATTTACAAACACACCTGCCTACACTGCGCTGAGTGTTTAGCAGTTTTTGACCAAAAAATTCATGACCCCCATATTCCACCCTTCTATTTACCTGACCTCACCCTGAGCAACTTTTATTTCCCTGGATGAAAAATATTCTCAAAGGGGAAAAATTTTCCTGATGTAGAAGAGGTGAAACCATAAATGTCAGAAGCACTCACTAAAAGACATCAAAATTGATGAGTTCAAAAACTGTTTTGAGCAGTGAGAAGAGTGTCTTGATAGGTGTATTGCATCAAATGGAGAGCACTTTGAAGGTGACTGAAGTTTAAAGATGTAAGAATAAATACACAATTTTTAGTAAGTAAATTCCAGGTTTTTTGGGTCCCCACTTGTATGATTGTTTAACATTGAATTGACAATTAAATCTTAAGGTGTATCTCGTCTTACAGTGTATTAAATGATACACTAACATTTTTTTTTTCTCTTTTTCATCTGCATTTTCACAGCTTTGTATTTCATAATAATAGCTTTTTTTTCACATAGTATATATGGAAACTGAGGATCTGGAGGGTACAGAAGTATCATTTGTGGAAGAAGCATGGGACCTTAAGGTGGAGAATGGCCTCTCATTAAAAAAGAAAGAAAGAAACCACAAGCTTTTCTGGTTTTAGGCAAGAGAGAGACAAAGTTGGTGTGATCCCATGATTAAAAGGCACGTGTGTCAGGGGTGTGTACACAAGGAGCACCCTGATATCCAAAGGTTCGAGTTACATTTTATTCTCTACTTGTTGAGATATAGCCCACAAATGCAGTAGAAATACACAGGAGCTGACCATGTTTTTCGTTTTAGAAAGTAGGTTAATGTTGTATAATTGGTAATTTTCTTTCATTTTAGTCCATAGTCAAAAGGAATAGACAGAAAAGTATGGAGAAAGAAGAAAGAATCCATTCTTCACTTTTTAGCCTTTTTGTTATTTAGAAGCCCATGAATTTGCATCAACACTGATTTCATTCTAATGTTCATCACTCAAAAAGTAAATCTGATTTTTTCTTATGTTTTACAGATACATCTGACAACAATTGTTGAAGTTACAGATAAAAGTTTGTTTTAAACGAACAAGTTGAAATATAAACTGATTTTTTCATGATAAATAATAGTCAAATTTCTGTTTTACATCTTTATCTTTTGTCCCAATTTATGTGGGAGGGGTCACATTCCACCATGTGATGAGCTTGTTTTTAAAATTTTTTTATTGAAGCACAAATAATTAAAATGTCAACTTAAAAACAGGCTTTGTAAGGAGGGAGATGGAGGTCAAGTCTTTAGCTAAAGTTACACTCTCCAGTACATTACTCACCAACCATGGGTGACTACTGAACACTTGCAGTGTGGCTAGCTCGATTGGAGATGTGCTGTCATTGTGAAAAAAATGTAGAATAGCTCATGAATAACTAATCACATGTTGAAATAATATACTGGATTAAATAAAATATAGTATTAAAAATACTTTACCCAGTTTCTCTTTACTTTTGTAATGTGATGACTCAAACATTTAAATGATACATTTAGCTTATGTTGTATGTCTATGAACAGTACTACTCTAGGGAATGGTCTGGAAGGAAACCTCATGGGTGGCCCAGGTTGCCTGGAGGCCAGATGGTACTGCTGAGCCTGGGTTCAGACTCAGAGCAGCGGTTCTCAAATTATAGTCTCTATACTAGCATCATCAGCAGTATCAGCTGAGAACTTGTTACAAATTCTTAGGCCACGTCCAAGATCTCAGAACTAGAAACTCTGATTCTCTGGGGCGGGGGGGGGGGCAGCAATCTGTGTTTCAATCATCCCTCCAGGGGCTTCTGATGCAGTCTAAGGTTTCAGAACCACTCTTTTTAAGCTGCAGGGGAAGAAGTTGAACTTCACCTATTTCTCGGACCAGCCTGAATTCACTAGCTTGGGAGTGTTGCCAGTAAATTGAGGGGACAGCAAGGGCCAGACGGGGGAGGGCACCTGCACTCACAGAAGCTGAGGAACAGGGGGCAAATACAGAATGATGACAGTGGAAAAAAGCATAAAGGAAAAAGCTGGTTGTAAAAGGATACAAACCTGACACCATGCATATGAAGTCTATGAGAACATACAAATGATCACCATATGTTGATTGTGGGTATATGTAGAGAGATTAAAAGGCACGTGTGTCAGGGGTGTGTACACAAGGAGTCTGCAGAAAGCAATGCGTTGGAAAGAAAAACGCATGTAGGATGGTGTTTACCTCTCAGACAAGGGAAAGGGAGAGGGTTCTCTCGGGGAGTGGTTCAGGGCAGGCTTCAATTGCACTCGCAATGCTACATTTCTTAGTCTGGGTGGTGGATGCCTAAATGTTTATCTCAGTATTCCCTACACCTTTGCATAAGTCTAAAATATTTCCTGATATTAAATGACACAAATATAAAGTGGAAAGAGAGAATGGGTTTAATCTCCAGACTTAGGTTAAGGGAGGAAAAAGTAAAGTCATATTTGACCAGAATAGAAGTTCATAGAAAAGGAAGAATGCAGGGATTTGAGGCTAGACAGCTTCATTTCTGCATCCAATGAAGATTTCCTAGGTTTTCTCTTAGTAACATGAATGCCTTCTCCCACATTCTGTGATAGCACATTATATATTCTCACTCATAGTAGTAGTTTTTTTTAATTGAAGTAAAATTCACATAACATTACTAAGCATTATAAAGCGTATATTTCGTGGGGGCTTACCGAGCCAGGGGATGTGGATCTGGGAGGGGGGGAGGGCGCCTTCCTGGGGCTGCGATAGCTGGGTAGGGGAGTTGGGGGCGCGATGGAGCAGCGAGAACACGGTGGTGAAGTTTTTTGACTCCCAGGCAACAGCAATGTCCATGGACTGTCTTAGGCAGCATGCAGTACTTTCTGGCCTCAGATTCCTGTATATTGTCAACTTAGATGCCCCTTTTGAAAATCACTGAGAGATCTCTCGCCAGAGCAAATACGACATTGGAGCTGTGCAATGGAATCCTTATGACAGCTTTGTACACTATTTTGCAACTTCAAGTTACCAACGGGAGGACCTTTATAAGTGGAAAGACAGCAGTGGGGAAGTTGGCACAACCTTACAAGGCCACACTCATGTCATCAATGACTGGACAGTGCTTGAGCCAGACCTCCTAGTTACCAGTTCTGTGGACACCTACATCTACATTTGGGACATAAAAGACACGAGGAAACCTACTATTGCACTACCTGCTGTAGTGCATCCCTCCCAGGTCAAACAAAATTTTTTAAAAAATGCTAACTACCTTGCCACCAGCCATGACGGCAATGTATGAATATAGGATAATAGGAAACCCAGTATGGCAGTGGAATATCTAGTAGCCCACCTCTTCAAAATCCATGGCCTAGACTGACACCCAGACAGTGAGCACATTCTTGCTACTTCTAGTCAAGACAACTCTGTCAAGCTCTGGGATTACCACCAGTCTCAGAAATACCTCACTATTTTTTTTTTGCCAGGTACCTATCTGGAAAGACAGATACACACCTTCCAGCAATGGACTAGTGGCCGTAATGGTCCCCCAGCTGTGGAGGGAAAATGGCCTTCTCCTATGGAATATCTCTGACTTGAACATCCCAGTCCACACTTTGGTGGGGCATGATGACATGGTGCTGAAGTTCCAGTGGTGGAAGCAGAAGGAAGAGTCCAAAAACTACCAACTGGCTATATGGTCCCAGGATCAGACCTTGAGAAGAAGTGGATGGATTCCCAGATGCAGAGGCTTTGTGTAAGTGACATATTAGATGGTGTTGTTGAGTTCATTGAGAGCATTTCTCTTCTGCTGGAACCAGAGAAGACCCTGCATACTCAAGACACAGATCAGCAGCACAACTCAAGCCATGGTGAGGTAGAAGCTTTAAAAGAAGATCCTCCTAGCAGTCTCCTGGAAGAGAGGAAATCAGATCAATTGGGACTGCCTTAGACACTGCAGCAGGAGTTCTCCCTGAACAACATGCAAATCCAGAATGTCAAGGTAGAGATAGACGAAGCAGAGAGGAGCTGCACAGTGTCTGTGCACTGCAGCAACCATCGCGTCAAGATGCTGGTGAAGTTCCCTGCGCAGTAACCAAACTACGCTGCCCCTTCCTTCCAGTTTATTAACCCCACAACCATCACATCCACCATGAAAACTAAGCTGCTAATGATCATGAAGGACACATCCCTGAAAAAAGTGAAGCACAATCAGAGCTACCTGCAGCCTTTTCTGTGCCAGCTCATCTCCTGCCTCAAGTCTTTGTAAACCCAAGAAGACAGCACTTCCAGCAACTGTTTGCCTTCCCAAACTCTGTCACACAACCCTTACCCAAGTTTGCATGGGTGACCACGGCCTATGGGTCATACCAAGATCCCAAATATTCCCTTTCCTAGGACTTCTGGAGGCAGGTTCTGTGGAGCAGGTTATCTGGTGTATTTCAAAAGGGCCCCATGATGATGCATCAAGCAATGTTTCCGACAAAACCTACTCTGAGATCTCTTTCAGCCTTGTCTGCTTATCACACCAGCTTGATTGCACAAATGAAGATCTGCACAGAGGCCCCTGAAAACTTTCGATCAACAGTGGGAGCTCCACTTGCAGCAAGAAAGAGCAGGTCTCCATCAGCTCCTCCTACTACAAGGAGTGGATGTTTCCTTGCTCTGTCCCACGACATAGGTTCACACAATTAATTAATGACTTCCCAGTACTGGGCACTGTGCAAATGCCCCCCTTAACTAATCTTGTCTCCCCCCAAAAGGGCCCTAAAAATAAAATGTCACCTGCCTGGCTTTGAGGAACCTGAAATGATGGGCTGGCTGGTTTCAGGACCAGCAACAATCAATTTTTCATTTGGGGAGTTCAGGTACCAAGAACTTCTTCCTTGTCCAATCCTGGAGTTTCAAATGGGTTAATATTGCCAAGGATCCTATGCTAAGTGAAGATGCCAAACACAAAATTTTGTTTATGTGAAATGTGTAGATAGGTCAATCCATAGAGATGGAAAGCAGATTGGTGGATGAGGGGAGGGAAGAAACGGAGAGTGACTATTAATGGGTACAGGGTTGTGGGAATGATGATTTTTTTTGCAAATGAAACTTAAGACTGGGTTTCTTGGAAAGAACCCCAATTGAAAGCCATTAGCTCACCTGATTTCACTTGGAGCATTTGAATAACTTCTTAGAACTTTCAGAAGCCTAACTTTGGCATGGGGGAACAAAAGAAGACATAAGAGGCTTCCACCATTCTGTCTCTGTTTTTATAGTTCTAAGTCTAGTTCAGAGAGGGAGGTGCCCACCTGCTTCATTGGCATGACACATGAGCTAGTTTTTATCCTTTGGCAATTTTCTGGGACAAATTTTTTTCCTTACTTTCAATATTTGGCATCAACAATAAAACCTCCAGTGTGGAAAATTAACTAATTAATTACAGTGCATATTTCAGTAAATTTAGTGTATTCATAGCTTTGTATAATCACCACTTCTATTTCATTCCAGTACATTGTCATCATTCCCAAAACCCTGTACCCATTAAGAGTCACTCTCTATTTCTCCCTCCCCCCATCCCCTGACAACCACCAATCTGTTTTCCATCTCTCTGAATTGACTTATCTACACACTTCATATAATCATAATTTGTGTTTGGCATCTTCACTTAGCATAGTAATTTCCAGGTTAATCCATGTTATAGTATGTGTTAGTACTTAAATTCCTTTTTATGGCTGAATATTCCATTGCGTGTATTACTTCAATTTGCTTATCCATTCTTTGTTGATGGACATTCTGAGTGTTTCCACATTTTGGCTATCATAAATAGTGCAGCTATGAATATTTGTGTCCAAGTATTTGTTTGTGCGTTATTTATATGTGTGTGTATTTATTCGTCCGCCCACTCCGTGCATTGCGAACTCCTGAATAGTTGGGACCTTAAAGTGTTTTATCTATCTTTCTTTCCCAAAACCCTAGGCACTGAATTTTCCACTTAGTAGGTGCTCAATTTATATTTGTTAAAGTGAAGTAAATGTAACACTTCCATGAGCCATTTTTTTTCACCAATGTTATGTTATGTTTTAAAATGTACTATCACTGGCTGGGTGCAGTGGCTCACGCTTGCAATGCTAGCACTTTGGGAAACCCAAAGGGAAGAGAACTACTTGAGTCTAGGAGTTCGAGACCAGCTTAGGCAACATAGTAATACCTCATCTCTACAAAAATAAAAAAAAATTAGCTAGGTATGGTGGCATGCGCCTCTAGTCCTAGCTATTTGAGAAGCTAAGGCTGAAGGATCACCTGAGCCCAAAAGGTCGAGGCAGTGGTGCGCTGTGCTCATGCCATTGCACTCCACACTGGGCGACAGAGTGACATACTGACTCAAAAAAAAAGTACTGTCACTTAGTATTCTTTATGGCTAGAACCACATGATGAGACAGAGACACCAGGCTGCTTGTACCATTATTTACACTGAAGGGGTAGCCCAATAGACAGTTTTCTAAAAGTGTGATTTCAGGAGCTTCAAATTGGTTCTAATTTCTTAGTATTTATGTGGTATAAGCTTTAATATAGTACTGCTCTTAGACTCAGGCAAGAAGGACTTCTGTCCAGCACTCTATGATTTAGAGGCTCCATTTGTAGGGAGAGCCACGCCTCTCCATACAAGTCCCTGAACCTATAGGATCAAGAAGTACCTTCCTGTTAGTCCATGCCCCAGGTACCTAGGACCCCTGAACAGTCCTAACTCTGCTGACAAGGCCTGCATGCTCCTCTTGGGCAGACCTTGAGGGGGCTGACTAAACCTGCCAGGATATGTGCTCCCAGATCTAAAGAGTAGTTGGATGCCTGGAGTAGAGCATGGAGTCTGATCTAGGAGCCAGAACAGGGGCAGGGGCAGGGGAAAAGAGGGAAGGGGTCAGCTCCTTCCACACGATTGGGGCAGCACTTAGAGCAGGGGTCCTCAATTTTTAAAACAGGGGTCCAGTTCACTGTCCCTCAGACCGTTGGAGGGGCGGACTATAGTTTAAAAAAAATACTATGAAAAAATTTCCCTTTTTTTTTTTTAAACTATAGTCCGCCCCTCCAATGCTCTGAGGGACAGTGAACGGGCCCCCTGTTTTAAAAGTTTGAGGACCTCTGACTTAGAGGAATCTGAGAATTCTAAATTCCAACCTGGCCTCAGGTTATTATGAAGGCAAATTTGTCATGGAAGGAGATAAACTAGTGAGTAAAACAGGTTGAATTAGTTGACTTAAACAATTTCGATATTTAGACATATAGTACGTGGATACTCAATTCAACTCTTGTTCTGAACCCTGCAAATGTTACAGGGGGGCCAGCCTAAATAGCTGGTCTATAACCTCTTTCCCTTCCTCACTGTGTGGCATGCCTTGTTACCTGAGCACAGTGAGACCCCTTGATTCTGAAAAAAAAAAAAAAAAAGAAAAGAAAAAACTTATTTCCATAGCTCATCTTTCTATAGGACTTGGACCTGGTCCCTGAACCAGGCTGGAGTGCCACAAACAACCACCGTGCCCCTTCTACTCATCCCCACCCACACTCCCCTTTACCCATCTATATTATTGTTCCCCAGGTGTTCATACACAAAACCTCTTCAATAGTACTTCTCCCCATACCCATGGAGGCCATCAGCTTGCTCAGGCACACCTGCGTGGAGGCACAACTTCTGAAGAATATTTTGCTTCTTTGACAGCCTTCAGGTCTGAGTTGTTAATATCCAATTCAATTTCCCTCCCCATGTCATGGACACACTGAAACTAACACCAGAAAAGGCTTTTATTGAATTTATTTGCTTTGCATATATCAAAAATCAAGAAAACTAAAACAAAGCAGAAAATTTGTCAGAATGTATCTTTAGGCATTTAAAAAGAACTTAACCACTTCATTTAAAAACAGCTGGCTTGTTAACTGTGGAAAAGAAATTGTTATGGGAGAGTTCTCATAGTGAGACTTACCTAATAGAGGCTTAATTTGAGAAAATGGGAAGGGAGTATAACGGCTAATCTACCAGGATTGCCTGGGTAAAGGGCATCTACCTAAACGAAACGTTCATTATGGTAACATAAAGGAAATAAAATTCAGTCCATCAAAAACTTAGCATTATCAAAAAGGCAAAAATGCAGTATCAGAAAAAATAAATGTTTTATAGAGAAAATGCAAATCCATAATATGGTTGTACGGTGTCACCATACCATCATCAGCAAAACCCAGCACCAACTATGTAGCTCTGACACTTTCCTGCCTCTCTGGACTTTTTTGTATGGGAAGTACACCACTCAGAAAGTAAATATGATGTCCAGGCCTGCATGTCTGTGTGAGCAAAGTAGCCCCAAGGTAATAGAGAGATGCAGTGACAATTAATCTGGAAAGCTTCTGGGTCTCCAAGGAAATGGGCTAGGTTCGCTATCCACGCATTCAAAGGGCGCTCTCGCTTATTGTTTAGTGGGTTTCAGGGATGGAATAAAGGGAGGAGCATGGAAGGAAGATTTAACTAACTTTCAGCAAATCTTGGGGAGGATCTCATAGGGTCTGCACCTTGGAAAGCCAGCCAAGTAAGGAACCAACCCTGGGGATAAAGGTGCGTACATCTTCACTCCTCGTCCTGGGAGCTCCTGGAGGCAGTGCTACAAAAGACAGAGTGTGTGGCAGGATGGGAAGGGAGGAGGCAACATTTGCAGGGCTACTTGCCCTCGCCCTTCATAGATGATCATTCTTTTCATCCTGACTCTTCCTCTCTCATTCTCCCTTCATGGCCATCCCTCTTCTCTGTGGCTGGGGGTGCGGGAGTCACTAAAAGGTAGGGGTTTTCCAACCTAATAACCTCTGAGGTGTGTGCCTCAAGGAATCAGGGTGGAAAAAGGTTGATTTAGTCATCTAAGGCTGCTAGCTAGCAGAAAGTTCATTTCTTTGTGGTTTTGGGACTGAAATCTTGCTTTGGACTAAAACTTTGTGAAGCAGAGACAGCTGAGGGAAAAGGACAACATGGCCTACGTGGAGGTCCCACCTTCAGGCCTGAGCCAGGGGAGGAAGGGAATACCAGTGGCTCAGACTTGTGTCGAGGTGGTGAGCTCGCCATCTGCCTGATGGAAAGTACAGCTTTTGGCATCTGCAGAATGGTGAATTTCAACAGGGTCTTCAGTGCTTAGACAACAGGATATACATGGTGGGCAGCAATTTCTGGGAATTTAGAGAGGGTCACAATAGTGTTGGGGCAAGAGTCCAAACACTGATGGACTAACCCTCCAGAGGAGGGCAATCATCCCCAACAAGCATTCTGCCTCACAGGGAGATGCTCACTGCTGCCAGGTGGATGTGGGCATGTGCAAAGAGGAAGCTTGGTGTTAAGTGCTCTTGTGTTGTTGCCACTCAAGTTGAAGGCTTTGGAGTCCCCCAGGGACACAGGGAAGGCCTTTCAAGGGATAGTGGGCTGATTGGGAGGACTGTCCATGCAAAATTTTTTTTCTTGGTGACCCAGAACTTTCATGTCCACCACCTCTTCTAGGAGCCTTTGCAAATCTTGGGGCAGCAACCAAAAACTGGAGCATTTATCTAGGCTCATGAAACCTAAAAGCCAATCCTTGAACTGAATCATCTGGATCTTTTCATTAGAATTACTTTATTTGGTTGAAGGAAATGACAACCTTACACTTGCTCTGACAAAATATTTTTGCTTTCTGCCTTCTAAAGCACATTGTCCAAAGTTAAAGATTTGGCAGTTCTATAGTTGTGCAAACATTTTCCATAATTTTTATAGAGGAAGTGCTGGGTTTCCAGATGTTGGCAGTGACTGTACTAAAGCTTAGGCATTCATGGCATTTGTTTCATTCAAATAGTTATAAGTTTTAATTATTTCTAAGACTCTGTTGCTTAATAAAAATTATCACAGTAAAGAGATTGCTACATAGAATTAATACAGCTATCAGCAATTATCATTGAAAATGCGGATGCTCCACCCAGGAGCTAGTTATTGCATGATCTCCGATATGTGGCTCCATGCTTTGGCTTTCTTCTTGGCCAGGGAGAACCAGACAGGCTCATCCAGCTCCACTGGCTGTGGGAACTTGGCTGGGAGAGTTGAAGATCGTTTGGTTTGTTTTTCCACGGCAGGCACTTGTAGTATCTTCTGATCTTCAAATTCAACTAAAACCATGGTAAATACACAATAAGAAACCCCAGAGATATTGGGGTGTGTTATTTATGGGATGCAATAAAATGGTTTTTTTCCTTTCAGGTTTCCTCTGATCCCCCTATGTTTAGTGCTTTCCAACTCCTTTTCCTTTCAGTGCCAGGCTTCTAAAAGTCAGTGCATGGGCAATGCCATGGCTGGTATGTCAAAAGGATAAAATCAACACGGCTATGGTCACCTGGGCCTGGACATGGGAAGGCCTGAGAAGTAATTCCTACAATTGTAACTGCCAATTTGGGGGCAGTTATTATTGGATCATCTTACACTTTTGAACTGAGGGGAAACATATTGTATCGCTCAGTTTCTCAAATTTCAAATGAGCTTATGTTATTTTTCTTTTACCTATACATGATGTTGTGTGAAATGAAATGACTGATGACTCAATAGATACACCCAGTAAAAGTTGATGCTAAACAATATTGTACCAACTACCCCAGCCAAACAGACTATCTCTCTATTCCCCAGTTGCACTCTCTTCCTCATCCTGCTTTATGATCGACTGATTCAGTGACTTAGACTCAACCAGTGGTTCTCAGTCCTGGCTACACATTAGAATCACCTATGGCTCTTTTGAAAATACCAGCTGCCTATACTATTTCCTGAAGCAACAGAATTATAATCTCTAGGACTGGAGCCAGGGCCATCTGCAATTTTTTAAAGCTCACCAGGTGATTCTAATGCACAGTGAGAACTGAGAACCACTTCACAGGAGTATAATTCCCATGAGGCCATTAATAAGTTGTGAACAGGTCAACTGCTGCTATTTCTTGGCCAGATGATGGTCTAATTTCTCCAGAGAGGGATTAAGGGAGAGGACAAAGATGGTTCAATAAATCCATCCTCCCCTCCCCCTGCTCCTGCTGAAAAAATTCCCTCTAGCACACACTTTTACTGGCGAGATCATTCTATTATATCCCAGTAGAGTGTTTTCTCAGCTGTCAACATTTCCCCACCTCTCACATCCCTGCTCAGAATATGGAGGGACTGAAACATGCCTTTTTAAGTAATTAAAAACAATTCAATGCCACTGGGCTTTTAGAGTAAATTATTTTCAACAGTTTCACTGGGGATGTAGAAGGTAAGAAAATACTGCTTTGCCCTGAACTGGAAAGTGACTTGGTACTTTCCTCTTGCATACCCAGCCACAAGAATGCATCAATGAATGATCACAGTTTTGTGCCCAGACAATTTCTTTGATGAGGTAAAAGACCAGAAAACCCTCTGATAGTTACATATTAGACTTATATTAGTCTTAATAAATGAATAAAACAAGCAAATATCTGTATCAAATTAGAGAGCTATAGAGAAATCTTGAAGCTGATTTAGGGAGTAAGAGACATGTATTACGAGCCTGAAATAGCAAAATTTTTACAACATTCTGTGAGGGCTGTTTTTGGTGAGCTCAGGGTATGTACTTTTACCTGACTTAGTAGACTTAATTAGCTTCATCTGTGCTGTCTTCTGTTTATCAGAAGTGAAAATCCTTCTTGGTTGGTTTGTAGTTGCAGGACCAGCTCCCTTTAACACAGAAACGAAAACAGAAAGCCTGTAAGTCCTGACATAAAAAACATCTGTCAGGGGAGGGTGCCTGGGCACACAGCAACACAAACGGTACCTGGTCCTAAACCAGGAGAAGTGAGGACCAGTTGGAGGCCCAAATGTCACCTGTATGTAGATTACTTGTGTATCTAATCCTGACTTGTACCCCACATCTCTATAATAAAATAAAGTAAAACATCAAGTTACTTATTCAGAGGATCATGGGGTACAAGCCCTCTCCTGGATACTATGAGTTCAACAGTAACCAAAAGAAAAGAGATTACAGATATAGCTATAGACATACAAGAAATAGCACTGAGCCCCTTGGTTTGGAATTTAGGTTCACAAAACCTAAGTTTGCTCAAGTTTACCACCTTTTAAAACTGAAAGAAAAAGTTGTCTAATTATACAAATAGTGTAAGCAGGTTAACATGAGAATGTTAACTTGAGAACAATCTTTTCCTTTCCTTATCACTTTACCAGCACTTAACAGCAAGCTAACAGAACGTAGTGGTTACAAACAAAACTGATCAATTCCTTAAAGTGAGTTCCACAGGATTTCTACTTTTCACAACTTGCTGACATATAACTGAAGCACTCCTGATATTTAAAATTTTACAGTTTAGGTTTTTCAAATTAACCTCTATATAAGTGGTCTAAATTAACTAGTTTATGGACCCCTACCTATCACCATACACAAAAGTTGACTCTAAATGGATCAAAGACGTACACATAAAACCTCAAACTATAAGAATCTTAGAAAATGCAGGAGACACCCTTACAGAAATTGGAGAAGGCAACCAATTCCTGATCAAAATCCCAAAAGCGCATGCCATAAGAGATAAGATAGATAAGTGGGACTTCAAACTGAAAAGCTTCTGCAAAGCAAAAGAAACCACTAAGAGAGTGGGAAGACAGCCCACAGGATGGGAGAAAAATATATTTGCCAACTATATGTCTGACAAAGGCCTAACATCCAGGATCTACAAGGAACTCAAACGTGCTGAAAGGAAAAAAAAACAAAAACAGAAACAAAACAAAAAAACAAAACAGCCCCATTACAAAGTGGACAAAAAGCCGGGCTCGGTGGCTTAGCCTGCAGTCCCGCGCTTTGGGAGGCCGAGGTGAGTGGATTGCTTGAGTCCACGGTTCCAGACCTGCCTGGGCAACTTGGCGAGACCTCATCTCTACAATAAATCAAAATGAGCCAGGCGTGGTAGTGCGCGCCTGTAGTTCCAGCTACTTGGAAGGCAGAGGCGGACGGATCGTTGGAGCCCAGCAGATCAAGGCTGCAGTGGCCAGGAGTGGCCACTGCACTCCAGTCTGGGTGACAGAGTGAGACTCCAACTCAAAAAACAAAACAAAACAAAACAAAGTGGGCAAAAGAGATGAATAGACACTTCTGAAAAGAAAAGAAGATATACGGACAGCCAACAGACACATGAAAAAGTGCTCAGCCTCATTAATCATCAGAGAAATGTAAATCAAAACCACATTAACCCCAGTAAGAATGGCCATCATTAATAAAACACCTAACCCCAGTAAGAATGGCCATCATTTATAAAACAAACAATAACAGAAGCTGGTGAGGATGTGGAGAAAAGGGAACGCTTCTACACTGCTGGTGGGAATGCAAAGTAGTTCAACCTTTATGGAAAACTGTGGGGCAACTTCAAAAAAAACTAGAAATTGACCTTCCATATGACCCAGCAATCCCCCTACTAGGAATATACTCAAAGAAACTCAAAGCATTCTACAAAAAAAGATACCTGCACACATGTTTATTGCAGCACTATTCCCAATAGGAAAAAACATGGAACCAACCATGCTGCCCATCAAAATCTGACTGAATTTTAAAAAGTGGTACATATACAAAATGGAATATTACAAACATACGGACTTTGGAGCAACTTTGAAGGACTTAGTGTCTGCAATTCTCAGTGGTCTATCACAGAAACAAAGAACAGTGTACCACATGTTCTCACTCATAAGCAGACCCTGAACATTTACCATAATACTATAAGAAAGGGATTGGCAGTAGCGGGATACTGCTGGGGTTGGGGAGAGTGGGAACACAACATCAATAAGGATACCTGATCTCAAACCAGGCAAAGTGAAAACCAAAGGGAGGCCCAAACTTTACCTGTACAATATTCACTTGTATACCTAATCCTGAATTGTACCTCATATCTTTAAAATAAAAAATATTTTTAAAATTTTAATAATTAAAAAATTAATTAACCAGCTTATATACACTAGCGTATTCCCCCCCCATGAAAGCTTTAACCAGGGCTTTACTTCTGTACGATCCTGCTGCCATATAAATACTAATGATGAAAAAGAAAAGATCTTTAAAGTAAAGAGTTAAACAGGTTCTCAAATGGTCCTTTAACAAAATCAGTAGTTGTTTAAAAATATAGGAACTTAGACATATCTTGATATGTAAATTTGATATGTTTTCTTGAGTCAGTTTTATGCAATTTTGAAAGAGAGGAGCAAGGCATCACTCCATCATCCCTTACCCACATGTGGTAGTATTAACTGTGTTTACCACATGACATTTTTAAAATCTACAGCTAGGGGCCACACCAAACCAAATCAATTTATAGAAATGCAATCATCAAAGACAGAAAGTGAAATTATTATGTGCTGATATGGAAAGGTGGTCAAAAGTGAAATGTTAAGTGAAACAATAACATGTAGTTTGATTCCATTTATAAAAACACATACATATTTATAGGCACAAAATATCTGTAAGGATAGTCACTAAACTCTTACCCCACTTTTAGTTTTTTGTTTTGTTTTGTTTTTAAGATATACTCCTTATTTCTCAATTAATTCCATGGAACCCTGCTCTAGAATATTGAGGGCAGAATTTGATTTATAGACTGTCTTTATATTCATTATTTTCCACAAATCCCTCAAGAGTATAAAGCAGGGCACGTTTGTATAAGTACATGGAAGTTTTTTCCCCTGAAGAGTCCTTCTGCCTTAATTAATGCTTCCAGTGAGGAGAAGCAGTATGTCTGGCAAAGTTCCCAGTGGAAGCTTAATCAGCAGCTCCAGCAACCTTTTGGAGTGTTTTCTGGGAGGTCCCAGGTCCTACCCCATATTTAGGCTCCTTAGTTTCAGTCGTGGTTCCAGTTACACTCTTGGTTTTCGGCTCTTTCATAGGAATGCAGGCCTGGAAACCCCTCTGCTTCTGCTTTATCATAGATAGCCAAGCTGGCTCTGAGATGTCATCATCTAACTGTTTTCCAGAAGGCTTTTCTGAGAAAGGAATGAAAGGAGTTAGAACTGAATCAAGGCAGGCAGGGTCTTGAGCCTGGTTGGGCTTTACCCACAATAATGACCCAAATGGGATCTTTGTTAATTGTCAAATGAAAATAAACAGGCTCAGCCTATAATCCCGCTCTTTGGGAGGCTGAGGTGAGTGGATTGCCTGAGCCTGCGGGTTCGAGACCCGCCTGGGCAACTTGGCGAGACCTCATCTCTACAATAAATCAAAAAACCCGCCGGGCGTGGTAGCGCGCGCCTGTAGTTCCGGCTACTCGGAAGGCTGAGGCAGAAGGATCCCCGGAACCCAGCCGGTTGAGGCTACGGTGGCCGGGAGCGGCCACTGCACTCCAGTCTGGGTGACAGGGTGAGACTCCAACTCAAAAGAAAAGAAAAGAAAAGAAAAGAAACAAAACAGGGCCAGCTCTGTGGCTCAGCCTGTAATCCCAGTGCTTTGGGAGGCCGAGGTGAGTGGATTGCCAGAGCCTGAGGGTTCAAGACCCGCCCGGGCAACTTGCCGAGACCTCATCTGTACAATAAATCAAAAATTAGCTGGGCGTGGTAGCGCACGCCTGTAGTTCCAACTACTTGGAAGGCTGAGGCGGAAGAATCCCCCTAAGACCAGCAGGTCGAGGCTGCGGTTGCCGGGAGCGGTCACTGCACTCCAGTCTGGGCTACAGAGTGAGACTCAACTCAAAAAAAGAAAGAAAGAAAATAAACAGATATCAAGCGGATAAGGACCCTCCTTCTTTTGTGCCTTCTCTACGACTTGGCAAGGTAGGAGTTTCTTGAGTAATTCAGAAGAAGTACTTAAAAGTGGGCATACTGTCTCTCTTTTTTTTTTTTGAGTTGGAGTCTCACTCTGTCGCCCAGACTGGAGTGCAGTGGCCGCTCCCGGCCACCGCAGCCTCGACCTGCTGGGCTCCGGCGATCCTTCCGCCTCAGCCTTACGAGTAGCCGGAATTACAGGCGCGCGCTACCACGCCCGGCTGATTTTTTGATTTATTGTAGAGATGAGGTCTCGCTGCCCAGGCGGGTCTCGAACCCGCGGGCTCAGGCAATCCACTCACCTCAGCCTCCCAAAGGCGCGGGATTACAGGCTGAGCTGTCCCCTTTCCTCCCCTTTCTCATGTTTTTTCCCATTCCCAAATCAGGGTAGGATAATGGCAGCCAGGTGGGCTGGGAAAATTCCAAGAAGGACAGAGGCTCAGGCCGTTGATGTCATTCCTCTAACTCCAAGGAAAATCTTAGCGTATTTGTTACTTCATAGTTCCTCACATTACATAGGTGTGGCTACAGGCTTATACAAACCTATGTGATGGTGAGTGTGAAGGTACAAAGGTTTGGAGAGAGATGAGTGCCCAGAAGATCATCTAGCTCTGGATTCGTAGACATTTTGGGTGAGTGAAGAAACTTGCAATACAAACATTTACAATTAAGATTTCAGGCTGACATTTTCAAAATAGAGCTCTATTAATAAGCTAGTTTTAATAATCCACATGGTGTTAGGGAGGGGAATAATATATGTAAAAGTATTTTGGAAAAAGCATAAAATTCCATCCAAATATAAGGTGTATAGATGATGGGAGAAGAGGGAATGGGGAGATGGTCATGTGTCCATTATAGAACATGAATGGATGTCCAAGGGACGGTCCCCTTGAGAAAGGGAAGACTCAAAATTACCTCCAAATCTATTAGAATGAGCCACTATCTTGCCCCCAAATGCATAAGCCAGGCTTATTAAAACAACAATTCAGCATGCAAGCCTAGAACAGACTTTAAGGACTGTTCAAGGCTTTGATTTCCAGCTCTTCTTTCCACTTGGTACCTACCTGCCATCTGGAGAAATAAAAGTCTCACCTGGGGTCTTGTAAGCAGGTTGCTTCTTGGCCATGCCTTCAGATTTGGGCCTGCTCTGTTGCTTTTCTGCAAGGTTGGATGTTGTGGTGGAGTTCCTTGTAGTATCCAGGAGTCCCTGGGAAGCGCTTCTGAATTCATGCTCCTTGCTTACAGAGGATGAAATTGGGCCCAAGGGAGGTGAAGGAAGCTGAGTAACCTTGTCCTGTTGCTCACTCTTATACTTTTGTGAGGGAGGGATTCTTCTCAGTCGAACTCCAAAGAGGTTTTCGACATCATCACCACTCTCATGCACTTCTCCCATAGAGGAAGTGCCTTCAGAAATGAATGTTTTACAGGCAGAAGCAGTGGTGAATTTCCCAGGTTTGGTAGTGGGGGTCGAGGTGCTCTTTATGGGGTCTTCAGAACCTTGGCTGTGTTTCTTGGTTTTGTTTGGAGAAGTTGGGCCTTTTGGCAGGGACCAGCTGCCAGGATTGTTGTCAAAAATGGTTCCCTCAGCAGTAGCATTCACAGAACTTGAATAAAACTGCTTCTTTTGGGGGCCTCCAAAAGCCTGGAAAGGGTGACTGGGAGGCGTGTGCTCCTCAGCCCGGCCCCACCCTACAGGTATATTCACCGAGCTCCTTGAGAATATCTGCGGCTGGAATTCAGCCCCACCCAAGGCTTTGGAAGGGCATTCAGAAGGCAGCTGCTCATCAGAATTCCTCCACTCTTCAGGAGAGCTGTCAGAAACAGAGAAGACTTCTTGCTGGTACCCAAGCTTCCCCAAGGCCTGGGCAAGCTTTCTGGGAGATAGCTGCTCCTTAGAACTGCTCCATTTCACAAGAGCACTCTCTGAATATGAAAAGACTTCTTGTGGGTCTTCAGGTCTCCCTGGTGATTGTGGAGGGTGCTTCATAGACAGTGTCTTCAAAGAAATGTGTCCCTCAGGGTCAGCACTCTCCCACTCTGAGAAAACCTGGTGCTCAACTTTAGCCTTCAATGAAGATTTGGAAGAATGATTAGAAGGCAGAGGATCCACATAATTTTTTCCCTCGATAGCAGGGCTCTCTGAAAAGACTTGCTGTGCCATAAACTTCACGAATGACTGGGAAGGACGCCCGGGAAGCAGTGATCTCTTAGAAATGTCTTCTTCAACAGCAGTACTTTCTAGACGTGAGGTTATTTCCTGCACTCTGGACTTCGTTAAGAATGGGGCAGGATATTCAGGAGACAACTGCCTCTCAGAAGTGCCAGCCTCAGCAGCAGCATTCTCAAAGCTAAAGGACATTTGCTGGACTTCATCTCTCCCAATGGACTGGGAATGTCTGGAATGCAGCAGTTTCATACAGATGTTCTCTTCCACAGCAGTGCTCTCTGGACCTGTGGATAATTTTTGCTCAAATTTAGGGCTCACCCAAGACTGGAAAGTGTATCTGGGAGGTACTGGCTCCACAGTACCGCTCCACTCTGAAGAAGTGCTCATTGAACCTGAGGAGACTTCTTGCTCGACTACTGGTCTTATCAGGGACTGAGAACGACGTCTGGGAGGCCTCAGCTGTATAGAAACATTCCCCTCAGATGCAGAGCTCTCTGGACCTGCAGAGATGTGTTGCTCAAATCTAGGGCTCACCCATGGCTGTAAAGGACGCCTGAAAGGCACTGGCTCCATAGAACCGCTCCATTCTGCAGAAGTACTCACTGAACCTGTGGAGATTGGTTGCTTGACCTGTGATCTCATTAGGGGCTGAGAAGGCATTCTGGAAGGCAATGGATCCATATAAATGCCCCACTCGATACCAGCGCTCTCTGGACCTGCAAAGGCTTCCTGCTCAAATGTAGGAATCACCCATGGCTGTAAAGAATGTCTGGGAGACATTGGCTCCTTAGAAATGCTCTCCTCAATTGCAGTGCTCTCTGAACCTGCAGAGACTTGCTGCTCAAACATAGGAATCACCCATGACTGTAAAGGGTGTCTGGGAGGCATCGGCTCCAAAGGACCACTCCATTTTGCAGAAGTGCTCATTGAGTCTAGGGTAGTCATTTGTGGCTGGAATTTTGGTCTCCCCAAGGCATGGGAAGGGCATCCAGGAGGCAGCAGCTCTTCAAACATGCCTTCCTTAACAGCAGTGCTTTCTGAGAAGATTTGTTGAACTTGAAGATTTGTTGAAGACTGGGGAGTACATCTGGGGAGCAGTGGCTCCACAGAAATGACTCTCTCAGTAGTAACACCCTCTGAATGTGAGAACATGTTTTCTTGAGCTTTAGGGTTCATCAAGGAGTAGGAAAGATGTTTAGGAGGCAGAGACTTCACAGAAATGCTCCCTTCAACAGCCGTGCTCTCTGGAAACGAAGAAACTTGTTGCTCCACTTTAGTGTTCATCCTTGGCTTGACAAGGCGTCTGGGAGGCAGCAGATCCAAGGAAAGGCTTCCCTCAACAGCAGTGCTCTCTGGACCTGCAGAGACTTCTTGCTTGACTACTGGACTCATCAGGGCCTGAGAATGATGTCTAGGAGGAAGTGCCTCCACAGAAACAGACCCTTCCATACTTGTAATTTTTGGACCTGAGGAGACTTGTTGCTCAACTTTAGGCATCCCTGGACACTTAGAAGTCACTCTGGGAGGCAGTGGCTCAAGATACATGCCCCAGTCAACAATAGCACTCTCTGGACCTGCAGGGACTTGCTTCTCAAATGTAGGTCTCACCCATGGCTGGAAAGAGCTTCTGGGAGGTATTAGCTCTTCAGAACCATTCCATTCTGCAGTTGTGCTCACTAAACTGAGGGAGACGTCTTGTTGTTCCTTAGGCTTTTCCAAGGCCTGGGCATGGTGTCCGAGAGGCAGATCTTCCTCTGAGCTGCTCCAGTCCTCAGCACTGTTGTACTTTTCAACATAGCTATTTGATTCTGCTGAGACTTCTTCATCTTCAGGCTCCTCCAAAGCCTCGGAAGGGCATCCGGAGGTCAGCTGTTCCTCAAAGCCGCTCACATCTTCAACAAAACTTTTTGATTCTGAGAAGACTTCTTGTTCATCTTCAAACTTCCCAAAAGACTGGGAAGAGTAACTGTGAGGCAGTTCCTCAGAACCACCCTCCTCCTCATAGATACTCTCTGAGTCTAAGGAGACTTCTTTGGCTTCTGATTTCCCCAAGGACTGGGAAGAATATCCATGAGTCAGCTGCTCCCCAGAACCACTCACCTCCTCTGGAGTACTTTCAAAATTGGAGGTGACTCCTTTATCTTCAGGCTTCCTCAAGAACTGGGAAAAAGCTTCTGGAAGGCAGCCTCTCGGCAGAAACACCTCTTTTAGCCGTAGTACTTGCCATACTCGAAACATTTGCTGTTAAGGCCTGGAGAACATTTCCAGGAGGCTTTTCTTTGAAGATAATTTGGACATCCTGGATTGATTCCATTTTGAACTGAGCATTTTGTGACTCATGGCTGAAAGCTTCTTCTGACACCTGAGCTTCTGCTGCCACTGAGAGAATGGCCTCTTTTGGAGCTGTAGAAAGACTTTCCACCATTGACAAAAGAGAAGTTATGGCTTCTGTCTTCTCAGCTACAGAAGCTCTATCTTCAGAGTATGGCGGTGGGCCACTAGCCATAGACTCTTCCGTGTCTTCAGGTGTGAGTTGTGCTGATGCTTTTCTGGCTTTGAAATTCATGCCAGCATTTCTCCTTCTAATGTCATCTTTATCTGAAAACAACTCTTGAGGAGTACCGGTTTCTGCTCGTAGAGCTGTGGCCTGCTCCATGGCATTTTTCTCCACTTGCCAGAAAGGGTAATTCCTGGCAGTCTTCTCAGTAGGTGAGGACCTAGCTCTATTGCCCAGACCATAACCTTGACTGGATTGTTGGAGGCTTCTTTCTTTGACTGCACACTCAATCATTTCTAAAGCATTTGATCCTTTTCTTCTCCGTCTTCTTCCATATGCTGCTGATATTGAATAAGCCCGACTGCCAGCTGCATCAGTGTTTGGAGTCTTATCTCTTGTTGTCTTATTAGTTTTGTTCTTCTGTTCCTGGCTTGAGGTACCTGTGCCAAATAGAAACAAAGAAAAGAGAAATACATGTGTTTTTGACGTCCCCAAATAAGAATACTGTGCCCTGGCCCAATAGGTACCTATTTGCTACTGAATTCCCTAGTAGGAAGAAGCAGCTATTTGTAATACAGTCACTTGGTCACTATAAGCCACTATAAGTTGGGCATTTAAAAATCAAAGGAGCCGGGCTCAGTGGCTCAGCTTGTAATCCCGTGTCTTTGGAAGGCTGAGGTGAGTGGATTGCCTGAACCCGTGGGTTCGAGACCCGCCTGGGCAACTTGGCGAGACCTCATCTCTACAACAAATCAAAAACTAGCCGGGCATGGTAGCGCACACCTGTAGTTCCAGCTACTTGGAAGGCTGAGGTGGAAGGATCGCCAGAACCCAGCAGGTTGAGGCTGCAGTGGCCGGGAGTGGCCACTGCACTCCAGTCTGGGCAACATAGTGAGACTCCAACTCAAAAAAAAAATAAAAATAAATAAAATAAAATAAAATAAAAATCAAAGGGAAATCTCAGTTCTATGAACTGATTCCAGGGTTGGCTTATCACCATTTTATCAATAGTCTGTTCTACCTCTAGGCGTAAGATACATCAAAAGGCAAATTTTGAACTTGTGACAGTAATTACTTTTGAGGAAACTGACTGGGGCAGGAAGAAAGGAAATTTTAACTAGTACTTCTATTTTCTACTTAATAGTTTTTGAACTGCTTGAAATTTCATATCATGTGCTTATAGTGCTTCTTTTTTTAAAAGAAAGGTATCGACAGGAGTTATCTGGGAGGTAGAATTAGGGCCTCCCTTTCTTCTATTTTCTACCCTTTTTTATTAAAACAATCCTATGTAATATACATGCAAAGCCATCCTTGGAACACCTTAACAATTGCATTGGTCCACAGGCTTCAGGGCAAGCATAAGGTAGCAGTTATACAGATTACTCCTCTCCTTTCGAGTGCTTTTTGTAAGAAACTCAGTTTGATCCCCATGTGGAATGTCCCTTACTGCTTTTCTTCCCTCTCCATCTGCTGCATCCCTAGCTCCATCTAGTGTTTTCACATCCAGCATACAGTGCTGAGAATAGCAGGTTGTGTTTTAAAACCATCTCCGTTTTATGGAATACTAATCAAAGTATCCACTCCTGTGGGTAGACTCAATTTTATCCTTTGTGTGTAAAAGAGACAAATATTTAAGAAATCTGAAAAAGATTATTTGTTTAATCTTTTTTTCCTATTTTTTTTTCAGGAGGGTTTGTGGTTTTGTTCGTTTTCATGGGAAAATATGTTTAGGACTATCTTGTCTTTGAACTCACATGTGGCAAAAACATGAAATAATTCATGGAATTGGAATTTTGTTTTATCAAATATTTTTTGGAATTAACTTGCCATTAGCTGGAGCTAACATCCACATATGCACACACACAAACAGACAAAGAGATTTTCACTCTGGTGGTATTTGTTGTTTGGGGAGATAGGTGTTGCCTGCCAAGCACATCTGCTGCAGCTGCCCAAACTCTCTTTGCCCATAGGCATGGGGAGTGGTTTCCCTGTTAACACAAGAGAATCTTGTGTTAACACAAGAGAAAGGAATCTTCAAAAAAATGATTTTGGGGGCCAATTCTGTTATTCTTATCTGGTTCCATTGTTTAAGAAGAATGCATGAACATTAGCCTCAGAGAAGACTAAACAAATTTACAAACAAAGCATCCCTCTGGTTGGAAATGCATTTACCTAAACCAAGTGGTAATTGTATTGCTTTGACAGTTTAGATGGGGAAGCCTGGATCACATTCATCTTCATCTTAAATCGAAAGTTCTCTGAGTACCAAGGGCAGCAGCTTTGAGTAATTATTGTGTATGACTCCTGCCACATAACACTGTGCAATGAAGTCTGTCATACATGTTTCTGGGTGAGGGGCGAGCATGTGCCAACCTGCACTATCTTTTCTCCGCTTCTTTTGGTTGGCTTCTTTTGGTTTGGTTGTACTCTTTTGTTCTTCAGAAACCAGTGGAAGGCTTGGCTCCTCCTGCTTCAGTTTTGCCTAAAATGAGGAAATAAAGAAAAATCTTGAATCCTACTGAAGTGTTCTCCACCCACCCCTGCATGGTTGCCAAAGAAAAAAACACCAGGGAAAAATGCCTTGACGTTCTCTAGGTGGAAGCCATTGGAAATAACTACCATTAGAGATGGAAGTTATTTCCAATGGCATCCATCTAGATATCCCTGGAGATCATTTTACCTATTGAAAGTAATTCATCCAGATTTGGAGTGTCTAATCTCTGAGTGACGTGCTGCAGAGAGCTCTCTAAAAACACCCTGGAAACTACTAAACCACACTGGAAAGTCATAAATCTGAAAACAGAGTTGTTGTGCCTTATAACAATCATACCCTTGGCAACATTGAAATTCTCAGGTTTGTTACACCAAACTTGGTAAGCCAAATTCAATTTCTGTTGGGCTTCTTTTCAGGGAATTTAATGAAAGCATGAATTATGTCTTTCCTGCTCAAAAGAAGAAAGAGGATGGGGGTTTTGTTGGGAGAAAAGAGAGAAAAAGATGAAGCATTCAGCTCTTACACTGAATGGGTAGAAATTAGTTTAGTGTAAACAAGGTTTTCAGATAATTACAATGCAGCTCTGGAAATGCCAGAGTAGCACTGCACTGAATAGTGTCTGGAATTTCTGTACTGTGAGCCTTTATGGCATGAATGTAAACACAAACACACAACAGTATACTCTCGCTTGAAGTGCCTGTGCAAACAGACTCAGCTCAAAAGAATTTATTTTTGAGTAGCCGAAGCCAGATAGACCCAGATTCAAATCTTTTCATCATTTACTTGCTGTGTGACCTTGGACAAGTTATTCTCTTAATCTCTATGGCCACATCTGTACATTAGAGATCAGGAGAAACCTCCTGTAGGACTTGCAGATCTAAGAAATGCCAGAACAGAAAGAAAGGAGTAGAAGCCCCTGTATCATAAATGATCTTAGATCTTTTTATATTCATCCTTGCATCACGGATAGAGTCACAGGAAAGAAGCAGATGTTTCGGGTTTCTCAGAGGGTGCTGGTCAGGCCGTTTTTCAATTAGGCTATGCAGAAGGAAGAAAGTCAGAAGGGTCACACTAAGTTTCCTTTAGCCAACATTCTTCCTCTCCCAGATTTGTGGTGAGGTGGCCAGGGGACAATACAGGTATAAGATTTGGCATCTAATAATTGGTCACCCCTTACTTGACACCAAACTAAGGAAATCTCTCGTGGCTACCAGAGGGCTTTCCTTGGCCTCTCTGTTTTTCCAACTGTCTTTCAACTAGTATTTTGTCCATTACCTAAAGCAAGACTAAGATGTCTAAGCTAGAGGCAACATGATGAGGTGAAGAAAGTACTGGGCTGGATGTCAGAAGACTAGATTCTGACCCTAGCTCTACTACAACTTGGGCATTTGACTTTGGGTATGTACCTGAATTATTTGTGTTTTAATGTTCTTCCCTGGAAAATGCTTACAGTACACAGTCTTTTAGTCTCTTCCAGTTCTGATTTATAGTCTCTTACTTTGAGTCCAGAATCACTGGGTAAAAGGGTGAAAAGCCAAAATGGAGTAAATTGAGCCAAAGAGCAGCCATGTTAAGCTTTGTTCTGCTTCGTTAACAATTTACTTTAATTCACCCTCTAATCATTAACAGGGGCAGAATTGGTCCCTGGAGGTAGTCACTGGTGATTGTTTTGTAAGCCTCCCACCCCCACCCAAGCATGCTTTGTACTAATTGCCTTTCTATCCAAAGTATTTGTCTTCTTGCCATAAAGGCCCAAGCTGACCTAATCTACTGTGATCAGCTCTTTATGACCTATGTGGCAGACCACCAGCCCAACACCTGGAGTCACAAAAATGTGTTGTCCTGACAGCTGAGACCTATGTTATCAGTACCCAAGAATGCAGCTTCTGAAGACGTTTTACAAATCTTAAATACTCCCTCTTTTCAAATCCTCCACCATGCTCCTTTAGTACTCATCCCTTCCCAGTCCCTTTCCCTGGGAAGGGAATAAACTCTTTTACTTTGCCTCTGCAATTCTTTGCTTTATTCCTGTGATACTGGCCCACCAGCTGACCTAACACTGGGTAATTGGATACTTGACCAAAGTGAATTTTCCATTTAACTGACACATTCTTGTAATTACCAGAATCTTTTACTTCTTAACTTTAGTAATAACCCTTTCCAAAAGCATTACTTCCCTATCTTCTTAAACAGGGATCAGAGAACATAATCCACCATTGCTTGATGACCTGGACAAATAATAAATATGATCTGTTACATTGGACTATGATACACTGTTGCTCTACCACCTATCAAGGGGGGTGAGGTTCTTGAGATCCTATGTTAAATGGCCCACTATTGTTTCCATCATTTCTCTCTGCTATCAACTGTTACAATTCTTTTCTGCCAGGTCTCTGAATCTGATCCGTGGCCATGTTTTTAACATATAGGTCTGCCTGCTAGAAAGTCATGTGGCATCTATTTGGAGACTTTTGGAGGGGCTAACAATTATGTTATGAATGCTTGGAGTTGCTGGAAGCCTGACCTCCAAATGAATGGAACAGTACTGCAATTTGTAACTCATGGATCTCATCTGATCAATAACAAAAAGAATCCTGATCTGAGCTAAGGTTACATATCCTCTACAAAAAGGGTTGAGTGAATTCCCAGGTGCTAAGCCAATAAGCAATTTCTGGGAGTTGAAGTCATTCGCTGTTTCTGCTTTCTTTTAGTCTCTTTTATGTAAGTTTCAAATGGACACCCCACTCAGTTGTTGCAAGCTTGCTCACTCCTCTGGGGGTGTCAAGCCCAGGACAGTGACTTCAATTTTGCCATTCTACTTTGGGTATGGGTCTCCTAAACAATACCATTTCCATAGGAAATGTTTGCAAAGGTTGGAACTCATCATTTCTTATATAGGAGTTTATTCCCAGGCTTCTTGAAGGACTTACAGTCGCTTGATGGCTCTTCTTCTTTTGTTTCCGGGGATTTAAAGCTATCTTGTGTCGAGCAGCTGAAGAATCTAAGCAGCTCTGTGTGGTGGCTGGGGTGCTGAAACCAACAGGCGGCTGGGTGTTGCTGGGACAGGCAAGTGTGGCAAACTCAGTTGAAGACTGAGAGTCATCAGGCCCAGATGATGGCTCAGAGGAGTTCTGGAGAGGGTGACAGAAAAGAAATGAGTCAACCCATATGCCATTACTGATCTCCAAAGGTGGAGATTCTTCTGGCTGAAGAATTCCTAAAGAATAAATCTGTCCCCTTTTCCTACATTTCTGGTCAATAGCTTATGCATTAGAAGCAAGCTCCATACTTTCACTGGTTCCCTTATAGATGAAAACAAGAAGCCGGGCTCGGTGGCTCAGCCTGTAATCCCGCACCTTTGGGAGGCTGAGGTGAGTGGATTGCCTGAGCCCGCGGGCTCAAGACCCGCCTGGGCAGCGAGACCTCATCTCTACAATAAATCAAAAAAAATTAGCCGGGCATGGTAGCGCATGCCTGTAATTCCGGCTACTCGGAAGGCTGAGGTGGAAGGATCGCCGGAGCCCAGCAGGTCAAGGCTGCGGTGGCCGGGAGCGGCCACTGCACTCCAGTCTGGGCGACAAAGTGAGACTCCAACTCTCAGACAAAGAGGGTCTGTCTGCAAGCTGCATTTTCATAGGGAGCACACTTCTTTTATTTATATTACAGTTTATAGGTGCAAGGCTGATGAAAGGACCCTCAGAAACTGAATGCTCTCACCTCCAGTGGGATAGAGATGGAAACTGTAACCCTGTTCTCATTATGACTGGTCTCCATCTCTCCAAACTATCTGGTTCTAGGACAACAGTTGAATTCCTCTATAGGAGCTTCAAAGTCATTTCCTCTGAGCTTCTGGACATGGCATTTTCCACACCTCAAAGAGCCACCCCAGAACACCTTCCATTCCTAAGTAGCTTCAGATATCTGTTAGCAGAAGTCCCTTTGAAGACCAAGTGATAAGCCATCTCTCTCCTGGACATCAGTAGCAAATGATGTCATTTAGCAGGTAGAATTCCATCTGTGTTTACCCACTAAGTTCTTTTCAAACTAACTTTGCACCATGCCAGGGACCCCTGTGGTATTTGCAGCTTCCACATGTCTTCCTATTTCCCACTACCACTGTTTGTTGATTCAGTAATAACCTTAGCTACTATCTTGGTCCCAAACACTTTTATGGCTTGTGATTCCAATGCCTAGGAACTTTAACACAATGCCAAGTCAGGCTGATGATAAATCCAGCTCACCACTCTGTTCTTTATTCTGGGAAAAGACAGACAAATGCCATGGTTGTACTTTGTGGGGTCAGTCGCACCAAATTAGGAGTGATCTCAACTTCCTTAACTTCTTTATGTAACTGTTCTCCATGAATTTATATATCACCTCTTTCTGATATTGTTTAGTTGGCTTATGTTATTTACTGGAATTATAAATTTAACACTTAGTGTATAGAATAAAAGTGCTGGTTTTATTCTGAATTTGTTTCATGCTTCATGGTAGTCTTATAATTCTGGTCTTTTGAAATTGGATGATAACATCTATGCTCCCACTAACCTCACATGATTGGTCTCCCTGTTGTATCTGACTACATTACTTACTATTTTCTGCTCTGGACACACTGCTAATTTGCTGTTGTTCAACCACTTTATGCAGGCTCTCCCCTTGGAGCTTTGCACTTGATGTTCCCTCTGTTCTGCAGCCATGCTCTTCTCCCATGTCCATATGCCTAGCTCCCTCACTTTCTTCAAATCTTGATTCAAAAGCCACCCTCTCAGTGATGCCTCCCATGGGCTACTTGTTTAAAATATTTAACCTTGCCTCAGCCCACGGGTTCGAGACGCGCCTGGGCAACTTGGCGAGACCTCATCTCTACAATAATCAAAAAATTAGCCAGGCATGGTAGCGCGCGCCTGTAGTTCCGGTTACTTGGAAGGCTGAGGCAGAAGAATCGCCGGAGCCCAGCAGGTCGAGGCTGCAGTGGCTGGGAGGGGCCACTACACTCAGTCTGGGCGACAGAGTGAGACTCCAACTCAAAAAAAAAAAAATAAATTTAGCCCTGACAGTTCATAATCCCCTTCCCTGCATTGTTTTGCTCCTTGTCACTTTTATCACTGTTTAACATACCATATTTGTTTTCCTTATTTATCTTGTTTGTCGTCCATATCCCCCCCACAGTATAAATTCCATGAAGAAGGGTTTTCATCCGTTCGATTTATTACTGTATTCCCAGCACCTCAACCTGTGCTTGTTACATAGTAACAAGCTTGTTACATAGCTCAATATATGGTTTTTGAACTGGTGAATTGATTATGTTAAAAGATTCCTCTAGACATTGCCTTCCTAAGATGTCATCAGAGCAAGCTCCTCTGTTCCCTGTATCATTTAAGTTATTCTTTCTGAGACCTCATAAACTCCAGCCAAAGGTTTACAGAGAACAATAAGGAGTTCTATGGATCTGGAAACTCTAGGACACCCTGCAACTTGCTTTGCATGAAAGCTAACTTATGCCTAGACAGCAAGTAAATACATATTTAATAAATAAACATTTTCAATTCGGTTGTCATCCCAAGTCTTGTGGTATAAGTACTACAGGCAAAAGCATTGTTTACTTTAGTGAAACTCATTCTATAGCATAATAGAAAAATCAGGCTCAGCAAAAATCTGGCGATTTCTAGATTATGTGTGGGAGAGAGCTTATCTGTTTCCAATAACAGCCTGAGCCATGAGTCACTCAAACTTAATAACAGCCTCTAGTCTTCTTATGTTAACTCAGCTCTCACTAAGAAATCTCTAGACATCAGTCTAAACTCAGATCCACAGCTATCCTCAAACCTGGGCTAAACATTAGAGAGCAAAACCATCAAGCATGAACTCCATCTGACTATGGAGCTCAAGCTCAGACATGTTATTTAAAACAGACCCAAGAGGAACTCTCTTTTTAGGTTTAGAGTATGCTGTGTGGGTATAGGGTATGCGCACATTTTATGACTTTCCTTAAACCCACCAGTGAATTAAATAAACTATATTCTCTCTAAAACTCTGGGTAGTATTTCTCAGTGCATGTTCTGGAATCCTCCAGCATCAAAATCACCTGGAATGAGTGATGAAAAATCACATTTGGGGTATGAAAGTAGGGACCCAAAGAAACTTAGAATAAACTTAATTCACATTTTGCCTCAGCTTAGCCAATTTTGCTTAGACTGACATATTTTGAATCTAGTACAAGTTAGAAATAGACAGACAAATTTCCAATAGGCAGGTTTTAGGAAGCATTCAGACATTTTACTGCAGGTCAAGCTGGCAGCCCACTCCACCCCCTTGGCAAATCTCCATCATATGCAAGACAAGTACAGCCCAACCTTTCAATTCATGGCTGTGCATAATAACCTCTAAGAAATTTTTAGGTTCCTTGTTGAAGGCAGACGGCCAAAGATCACCCTTTAGCTGACTGAAGCCATAGAAATAATAATAAGACCACCTTTTTGCTAAGGAGCTTATGGATTGGAAACATCTGACAGATCTCTTGCAGGAAAAACCCCTCCCCTTATCTCCTCCCACCTAGCCCACCACCATGACAGCAATCATGTGACTAACCCACCCATCTGCCTGGGGTTCATCACCTGATGTCAAGTACATGAGCTTACCTGCTTCTTGGTGATGACATAGAGCAGACTACCACCCAACCATCTTAATGGCCTTCCCCAATCAAAGGGAAGGATTAAAAGGACTCAGCAGCCATTGCCTTGCTAAGCTATGGTGTGACCATGTGCTCTTTGAGTTATGGCCAGGCCATGTTTCCTGGCTTTGGCCCCCTCCCCTGCCTTGGAAAGGTCAATCTCTTCTTTCTCTCTCTCTCACTCAAATTTACTTTCTAAATAAACTATATTTCCTAATCTAACTCCTGTGCGATTCTTTGCATCTTTCTTGCGCCACCAGATCACATGCCAGATACCACACCCCCGGTGGACCTGACCTAACATTCTGAAGGCCCACCAAGTGTGTGCTCTAACATTTTTGGGGTCCCACCGAGATCTGTCGCTCTCTCATTCTCCTCTCCCATCGAGATTTGCTTCTCTTTTGCTCACTCTTCTCTTTTTCCAACCCTAGTCTCTCTGTGGAGAGAGATGAGGTGCTTGCCTATCTTTTCTCTGCTATTCCTGCTAATCTTATCGCCCATGATGGGCCATATGGCACGAACCTCTCCCTGTCACCTCAGCCTTGTCTGGTGTGAAGTAACATCTCTGGTGAATACTATTGTTTATCTGATCAGGAGAGAGGTCCTGCAAGCCACTCTGAGAGGCCACTCTTTTTTTTCCTTTCTCTTTGCTTTGGGAAGCATATTGCTGGGGTCTGAGACCCTCTGCGGAAAAGACTTGGTGCCAAGCCTCCCAAACGCACAAGTTGGACCAACCCTAGCACTGGGGCCTGGGGCTCTCACCAGCTAAGGTGCTGTCTCAGGTGGTTCAAGGAGACAGAGGCCACTCTCTCTCATTTGTTCTCACACACACACAGACTAATTCCACTGTCCTCTGACCGGGACACCGGCTGAGGATATAGATAGGCTTTTCTCTCTCTTTTGGCCTCTCAGAGACAGTTCTAAAGACCACTCTTTCTCCCTCTAGGATTACTCCTTGTGGGAAACTCACGATGGGGTGGCTAAGGCCTCCCCCCATTGAAATGCATTCTAAAAGGTCTCAGGACCCTCTCACTAGGAGCATCTGTCCTAAGCATCTCCTCAATACCAGCTGGGGACCAGGAGATGGACCTAAGGCAAGTCTCTTGCCTCTGGTGCTCCTTCAACTTGACCTCTATTGCTACCGTGAGGGCAAGAGGTTCAAGGTTTTCAAAATGGTGGACTGCCTGGACCCCTTGTTCTTCCTGTGGTGCTCTCACACTCCTTTGATTACTTTATCTCCTTCCTGCTTTTCCTCAAACAGCTTAGATGCTGACCCAGCTGGTTTAACTTCCCTGGTCTCCTAATCTACTTTTGCTACTCTACCCTTGGTCAGTTTCCCCTTCTGCTCCTCCTCCTTCTTATCCTTCAGAGGAGGGGCAAACACTGATGACCACAGCACTGATCTCATCCTCCTGTCTTCTCGTGCCCCTCCCCCACTGCCTAATAACCCCCTGGCAGCAGCCCTACTAGCTCAGCAACTTGAACCACATGCAATGCCTCCTCTCCTCCCCTCCACCCTTCTCCTACACACGTGCAGTCTTGACAGGTCACTCCTCAGGGAGGTGGCCAGAACAAAAAGATATTGAAGTTCATTTTGTTTTTTTCTATGATAAATCTCTCAAATTAAATCTAAACTGGGACAATCAACCCTCTTCTCAGACAAAACTAAAGGGATCGTGTGTTAATTAATCCTGTTAACTAACTGAAAAAAGTCAATTATAATTTTAATATGCTTTTCCAACCAAACTTGCAAGTGCTGTAGTAAAATCTTACTCCCAATTTTACCGTGCACTAAAACACTAGTGCTAAATAACACCAGCATTTGTTATATCAGTTTCACTATAGTTGTGTTTATAACAAGAAAGTTAAGTCACCTTGCTGTGCCTAGCTAGCTCCCCTCCCCCTCTTCAGAACAGGTAAAACTTTAATGCTAGCCCCTCCCTGCATACACTTTACTAAGCCTAGTACTTCTGCCAGATGAAATACTGGGTTCTCTGTGTGGACACAATAAGGATGGGAACTGATCATATCCACCCAATTGTCCATACCTTACAACTAAAATTGTAATTTAGCAATTTACAAAGGATTTTTAACAAATTTTCCTGTTCATAATGAGAAATAATTGAGGACAGATCATTTCACATCCATGTGGTCTGTTCACTCTAAAGGGTTTGACATCAGACTGTTACACATAAATGGTCAAAATTTTCATATGTATAGCCAATTAAAAAAGAACTTTTGAGTTTTTTTCAGATGAGGCATTAGAGAAGCAACAGGATGCCAACACGGAGGGCTGCAAAACCAGAGGGCCAAAGAGGCACCTCAATTGGCAGTCGCAATTAACAACAAAACTCCAACTGCCCATCAGAGACCTGATAAAAACGAACTTGCTAAGGGGATGGTGTCTGTTGCTTAAGGGTACAGTCTATGGGAGCACTAGAAGTGTAGTTGCCTCAAAGAGGCCTAAACCTCCAGGACTTTGTCCACTGTGCATTCCGGAGATCCATTGGAAAGCAGGTGCACTCTCTTCTGAAGAGAGGAGAAAACACCTGGCTCAGAAATGGTGTCCACTTATAGAAGCTTGGAAATCTGCTAATGTGCCTGGCACTGACTCACCATCACCCCAACAACTCCCAAGTAAATATTAGGACACTGGAACCTAAATTAATTTCTTAATTAACACAGGTGCCAGCCATTTGGTCCCAGTCATCCATGTTGGAATCATAACCTTATCTTAATCAAAAGTTACTAAAGATTAATTCAAAGTATAAAAGTAAAAAAGTTATCTATAAAAAGATAAAGAAAAAACAGAAAGCAAAGGAATAGATGTAAAAAGTTGTTGCTATAAAAGTATGTTTTTGGTAAGGAAGGATATACAGAAAAGAGAACAATTTTGTCAAACATGGTATGTGGAAGGTTTGTGGAAGGAAATGTGTGAAAAGAATTCTATAACCACTCAAGGCTACAGAAATGTTCTATAAATTTACCATTAATATCACTCCTAAGCTAGGTCACAATGCTACTCAGAGACCAGAACATGAGCTTCTTAATTAACAATCTCTAAAAGAATTTTCTCCTGTAAACAATAGAGGGGGAAGGAAGAGAAAAATTCAGTTAACCTCCCCTCCACCATCTCTGTTACAAAAAGCGAGTTTGTTGGGGTTTTTTTTCACTTTTAAAAAGTGAAATTTTTTTAGCTTTCAAAAACCTTTGAACTATCACTTTGCCTAAATAAGTAGCTTTTGCAATAACTACTGTAATCCTGTGTTATTATGCTTCTAAAAATTTTAATACCTAAACTCTTCAGGTTCTTAATTCAGTCTCTCTAGGGTGGGGTAAAAAACAACCTTCAGGAGCCATATCTACCCCACACTCTCCTCCTAAACTTCCTGCAGACCAGGCAAATTGATTTCATTATTAACAAACCTCTTATAACATCTATAAATTCTTATCACAAAAAAACCAAAGAAACTTGAAGACAAGATGTGGAGACATCCACATATGAACTCAGGAGTTTACTGGTGCAACAGTAAAACTGCCAGGACTCCTTTAGAAGGTGTTGAGCCCACTGGGGTAACTATTCATAAATACATTTTACCAGACATCAAAGCCTCAATATGTCATAACAGCTATAATGGCTTTTATTATAGTTGTATTCATTCTAATAGTATACACTTGTACACAGTGCTTTGTATACAGATACTAAAGATAAACTCCATGGGCTCCTGTCCTCTCATCCCCTCTTCTTTCGCTACACAAGTAGGGATAGCTCTGTGATCCCTACTCAGCAGGAAGCAGATACAGAAGTCTGACTTCCATCCCTAATCCCTAGTTGTAAATAAGAATATTCTCGAAATAGCAAGAGGTGGGAAATGAAAGGTGGGACCCCAAGAAACTTAGAATAAACTTAGTTCACATTTTGCCTCAGCATAGCCATTTTTGCTTAAACTGACACGCTTTGAGTCTAGCACAGGTTAAACATAGATAAATTTCCAATAGGCAGGTTTTAGGAAACGTTCAGATATTTTACTGCAGGCCAAGCTGGTAGCCTACCCCACTCCCTTGGCAAATCTCCATTATATACAAGACAAAGACAGCCCAACCTTTCAATTCATAGTTGAGCATAATACCTTCTAAGAAACGTTCAGGTTCCCTGCAGAAGGTCAAAGATCACCCATTAGCTGACAGGAGCCATAGAAATGATAATAAGACCACCTCTTTGCTTAGGAACTTGTGGATTGGAAGCATCTGACAGATCTCTTGCAGGAAAAACCTCTCCCCTTGTCTCATCCCACCTAGCCCACCACCAAGGTAGCAATCATGTGACTAACCCACCCATCTATCTGCTGTCCATCACCTGACTTCAGTACCTGAGCTTACCTGCCCATTCATGATGACATGGAGCAGATCACCACCCAATCACCTTAATGACCTTCCCCCATCAAAGGGAAGGATTAAAAGGACTCAACCACGAGCATCCAGCAGCCATTGCCTTGCTAAGCTATGGTGTTGCCATGTGCTCTTTGAGCTATGGCCAGGCCATGTTTCCTGGCTTTGGCCCCCTCCCCTACCTTGGGGAAGTCAATCTCTTCTTTCTTTCTCTCTTTCTCACTCGAATTTACTTTCTAAATAAACTATATTTCCTAATCTAACTCCTGTGCAATTCTTTGCATCTTTCTTGCAGCACTCCACACTCCAGCAAGCCTGACCTAACATTCTGGATGCCACTGCTGGGAATGTGACCTAAAATTTTTGGAGGTTCCACCAAGATCTAGCAGGAGATATACCAAGACCTAATTAATAGGAATATCTGAGGAAAGGCCTTAGAGTAGGCTTAACAGGCTCTTCAAGTGAGTCTTCCAGGGGTCAGGATTGAGAACCACTGCCTAGTCCTCTAGCATGAAGAGAAAGGCTTCCATTTTCAAACAAGAGTACAGCAAGTTCCTAAATCATCCCATACATTGCCTTATAACAGAAGCCAGAAATATATGGATTCCTTCTGGAAAATGGGGCTTCTTCTTGGGCTCTATTCTTTCTCTCAGACTAACTGGTTAGGTGTAACTTAGAAGAGTTACTACAGGAGTCAACCACAGGATGTTATGAGTTACCTAGAAAAATCAAATTTAATCCCTTCCTTGCAGGATTCTGAAAGAAAAGAAAATGGGACTCCTTTCTATACTTTTCCTTTCCTGCCACCCTACAATCCCACTTTACCTTCCCTACACTCTGAAAGCCCCCCACATACTTTCTGAACCCAATATGCATTTTTATTTATGTAAATTTAGGGGGTACAAGTGCAATTTTGTTACATGAATATAGTGTATACTGGTAAAGTCTGGGCTTTCAGTGTAACCATCACCTGAATAGTGTACATTGTACCCATTAATTTCTCATCCTTCCCACCCTTCCAAATCTCCAATGTCTATTACCCCACACTTTATGTCCATGCATGCACATAATTATGCTCCCACTTATAAGTGAAAAGGACATGCAGTACAATATGTATATTATTAAGTAAGGCTAAGATGTTTTTATTTCTTCTCCTGTATTTTAGAGGGGGTTTAGCTCAGATAGCTTCTGATTAATACCTGGAATTAAATGGGCTCCTTTTGCCTCAACGTCTGGGAGATGTGCAGGCCTGGTACCTACTAACCTAGAATCTTCCTGGGGAAGGAAGCTGGGGTGGGCCTTGGGTCAGGGGAAGAGATTCTTTGGCACTGGTTAGTAGGGAGTGGGACACTCCTTTGCTGTTAGCTGGGGTAAGGGCTGCTCTTTGGAAAATTAAAACACATTTTAGCTCTTTTTTGTCCTTCTGTCAAGTTTCTAACCCAGTGCAAAGTCATTTAGTCAATAACACACCTTTTGGTCATGATTTTGATTATATCTTTTTCTGTTGTATGATGCTAAGAATTTCCCCTTTTGAGTAAGGATAGAGAGAAGTTTGGCTATGATCTTGGAACAAGAAAATCCTTGATTGTTACGTCTTAAATAAGAGCACTACCTGATGGCTGTTTAGGTCCAGGTTTCATCAACATTTGTCTGGAAAAGCTGTCATCCTAGGAAAAAATATACTCAGAAACTGTCTGGAAGTGTTTGACACTGGGATGCTGGGAAACTGGGTTCTGTGTGAGTCAAAAGTAAAAGCATGTAGCCTATAGGATGTCTCCAAAAGAAGCAAATCTTGGTGGAAAAAGTGGTTCTTGGTGGGAGGCTTCTGTATCAAGAGGTACTGGCACAGGGTTATGAGACCTAGTAATGGCTGCTAGGATTTTAATTCCCTGGGTGTGTCCAAGTTGCTTATGTGCCCATTCCTCAGAGTTCCTGCACAGTTACTGCTTCACTGGGAATCCTTCTTACATAAAAGCTGTTGCAGCCAATATTTTTGCCAACTTGAAAGTTCTCGGAAGACCACCAAAACCCTAACTTCAGCAGAAGAATCCAGATCACCAAAATAAAAGCCCAAATCTGGGACATAGAAGACAAAAAGATAATACAAAAAAAATCAATGAAACGAAAAGCTGGTTCTTTGAAAGGATAAACAAGATCGATGGTCCCCTAGCTAGACTGACCAAGAAAAATAGAGAAAAAGCCCAAATAAACACAATCAGAAACACAAAAGATGAAGTCACATCTGACCCTGAAGAAATACAAAAGATCATCAGAGACTACTATGTACACTTGTATGGAAACAAACTTGAAAACCTTAAGGAAATGGAGGACTTTCTGACATCACACAACCTGGCTAGGTTGAAACAAGAAGAAATTGAGGCCCTAAATAGACCAATAACAATCAAGGAAATTGACTATGGAATAAGAAAACTACCTACAAAAAAAGTACTGAACCATATGGCTTTCAGGCAGAATTCTACAAGACATTTAAGGAGGAGCTGATACCAATCCTACTGAAAGTATTCCAGGAGATTGAGAAAGATGGAACACTCCACAAATCATTTTATGGAGCTAACATCACATTGATACCCAAGCCAGGTAAAGACCCAACAAAGAAAGAGAACTACAGGCCAATATCTTTGATGAACTTAGATGCTAAAATTCTCAACAAGATCCTAGCAAACTGGATTCAACAACACATCTCAAAAATCATCCATCATGACCAAGTAGGCTTCATCCCTGGGACGCAAGGCTGGTTCAACATTCTCAAGACCATAAATGTAATTAAATACAACAACAGACATAAAAACAAAAACCACATGAATATATCATTAGATGCAGAAAAAGCTTTTGATAAAATCCAGCAACACTTCTTGATAAAAACCCTCGAACATCTAGGTATACATGGAACATACCTCAAAACAGTAAAAGCCATCCAAAAGAAACCCACAGTCAGTATACTCCTAAACAGACAAAAGTTGGAACCATTTCCCCTGAAAACTGGAACAAGACAGGGATGCCCACTCTCACTCCTCCTGTTCAGTATAGGATTGGAAGGTCTGGCTAGAGCAATCAGAAAAGAGAAGGCGATCAGGGGTATCCAAATAGGAAAAGAGGAAGTCAAGTTATCTCTCTTTGCAGACGACATGATTGTGTACCTTGAAAACCCAAGAGAATCTGTCAAAAGCCTCCTCGCACTGATAAAGGACTTTGGCAAAGTCTCAGGATATAAAATAAATGTGCAAAAGACAATCTCATTTCTTTACACCAATAATAAACAAACAGAAACCCAAATAAAAAGCACAATTCCATTCACAATAGCCACAAAAAAATGAAATACCTTGGCATCTTCCTAACCAGAGACGTGAAAGACTTTTACAATGAAAACTACAAAACATTGCTCAAAGAAATCAAAGATGACACGAACAAGTGGAAAAATATCCCATACTCATGGATTGGAAGAATAAACATTGTGAAGATGTCCATCTTACCTAAGGAAATCTACAGATTTAATGCAATACCCATCAAATTACTAGCAACATTCTTCTCAGATCTAGAAAAAAAATAATATAGGAATTCATATGGAAACACAAACGACCAAGAATAGCCAGAATAATCCTCAGTAAAAAAAACAAAGCAGGAAGTATAACAATACCAGACTTTAAACTTTACTATAAAGCTACAATAATCAAAACAGCTTGATATTGGTACAAGAACAGGCATATAGACCAATGGAATAGAATTGGGATTCCAGAAGCAAAACCTCAATTTCTCAACCAACTCATCTTTGACAAAGCCTCCACCACCTACCACTGAGGAGAGGAGAGCCTATTCAGTAAATGGTGCTGGGAAAACTGGCTGACCACATGCAGAAGATTGAAGCAGGACCCCTATCTATCCCCATATACAAAAATTAACTCTAAATGGATCAGAGACCTAAATGTAAAACCTCAAACCATAAAAACTTTAGAAAATGCAGGACACACCCTTATGGAAGTTGGAACTGGCATCCAATTCCTGAGCAAAACCCAAAATGCATGGGCCATAAGAGATAAGATAGACAAGTGGGACCTCATTAAACTGACAAGATTCTGCAAAGTCAAAGAAACCATCAAGAGAGCAGGGAGACAGCCCCCAGACTGAGGAAAAGTATTTGCCAACTCCATGTCTGACAAAGGCCTAATATCTAGGATGTACAAGGAACTCAAATGTGCTGAAAAGAAAAAGCAATCAACCCCATTACAAAGCGGGCAAAAGATATGAACAGATACTTCTCAAAAGAAGACGTACGAGCGGCCAACAAATACATGAAGAAATGTTTAGCCTCACTAGTCATCAAAGAGATGCAAATTAAAACTACACTGAGATACCACTTAATTCCAGTCAGAATGACAATTATCAATAACAAAAAATAACAGATGCTGGAGAGGATGTGGCAAAAAGGGAACACTTCTACACTGTTGGTGGGAATGTAAACTAGTGCAGCCTCTGTGGAAAACAGTGTGGCAGTTCCTAAAAGCTCTAAAAATCGACCTTCCATATGATCCCGCAATCCCCCTACTGGGAATATATGCTGAAGAACTCAAATCACTCTATAAAAAGGATACCTGCACATGTATGTTTATCACAGCATTGTTCACAATAGCAAGATCATGGAACCAACCATGCTGTCCATCAAAAGAGGACTGGATTTAAAACATGTGGTACACATACACAATGGAATATTACGCAACCATAAAAAAGAACAAAATCATGAATTTTGCAGCAACTTGGATGGAATTAGAGTTTATAATACTGAGTGACCTCTCCCAGAAACAAAGATCTGAGCATCACATGTTCTCACTCATAAGTGGACCTTGAACAACTACCGTAATACTATAAGGAAAGGATTGACAGTGGTGGGAAACTATGGGGTGGGGCAGGGAGGGGAAGGGAGGTGGGATTAACGGTAGTCAATATCTGTCTGGGTACGGAGTGGCACACCTCATCAACAAGGGTACCTGCACAATGCATATTTGCATACCTAACCCTTAACTGTAGCCCACAACTTTAAAATAAAAAATATGCCAAAAAAAAAGAAAGTTCTCAGAGACAGAATTTCAGATATTCCCTGCAGCTCCCCTTTTATCACAATCTCTTCAATTTCTTAACTAGTATAGAGTATAAGAACATGGAATTTAAAATTGAAAAGGACTGAATTTGAGGTTCTACTCATGCTGTTTATTGGCTGTTTGACCTTGAACATGTTCCCTCACCTCTTTGAGCCTCAATTTTCATTTCTGTGAAATGGGGATAATAGTAATACATACTTGGCTTTTTGTTGTAAACAATTAAATGAAATGACACATGAAAAGTGATTTACAGTGCCCTTCACATAAGAAAGTCTCAATAAATGTTAACTACTCTTGCCATTTGTGGGCATTTATTTTACAAAGTTAGAGAACTGCCAGGGGCCACATGGTTCAGTGAACACGGCCATGAATTTGGTCAGGAGAGCTGAGATCAAGTCCCAAATCTTTCTGTGGTTTTCTCTTTGGCTTGGCCAAGTCATTTTTACCTCTCTGAACCTCAGTTTTTAAAAATCTAAAATGGGAATTTCAGTATCTTTCCTAGCTACCTTATGGAGTTATTGACAGAACCAAATGCATCTATACATGCAAAATCAATTTGAAAATTTCAAATTTCTGAGGAACAGGGGTGGGGGAGGCATTGTGCTTCTTTTTGATTTGTCAAAGAATTTTAAATTTTTTAGAGACAGGGTCTCATTATGTTGCCCAGGCTGTAGAACAGTGGCTATTTACAAGAATGATCATAGTGCACTATAGCCTTGAGCTCCTGGACTCAAGAGATCCTTCTGCTTCACCCTCCCAAGTAGCTGGGACTACAAACTGTTCCAGCTGAGGGATTAGAAAAAATATGACTCTGGACTTCAGAGACTTATTTGTAAACAGTAATGGTGAGTTACAGAGTACGCCATCAGAGGTAAAGCAAGAGGCATAATAAAAAGAAGCAACCTTTCATCCTGCAATGGAACTAATGGCAGGACTTTTAATCAGCTCAAACTTTAAGCTGATATACCCCTTTCCCAGGAGTGAAACTAATTTGGTGGTGTATATGACTTATTTTTCATACAATTATATTTATCCTTAAAAACAATATTGAAGAAAAATGTTCTGGAGACTCACTATGGAATACAGATGGAGATGACCCAGGCTATAGGAGGTGGTGCAGGTCACAAAAGCATTAAGCAGGTAGAATCCCCTGGTCCAAAGGTTGAAGTGAGTTAGTCAGGCCCTGCTAGGATGGACTGACTACCGAGAAAGGCTTGGGCTTATCTCTCTGGATAGCGAAATTTGAGGTCAGACAGAGATCCACAGTGTCATTATGTCGCATATGCCATGCAGAGACACCTGTTCATCCTCACTGCCCATCTGATCTATACTCAAAGAACTGAAGTCACTGAACTGGGTCAGAGGAAGATCGCTCAGGGAAGAAGCAGTAAGCTTTGCTAACTGGAGCTGAAAGGGACAAAGTACCCAACTCTTAATGCAAGGAGATGTGGAAGAAATAGGCTGAGACAGCAATTGCTAAAGGCAGGCTTTCTTTCTTTTTTTTTTTTCTTTTTGAGTTGGAGTCTCACTCTGTCGCCCAGACTGGAGTGCAGTAGCCGCTGCCGGCCACCACAGCCTCGACCTGCTGGGCTCCAGCGATCCTTCCGCCGCAGCCTTCCAAGTGGCCGGAATTACAGGCATGCGCTACCACACCCGGCTGATTTTTTTGATTTATTGTAGAGATGAGGTCTCGCTCCCCAGGCGGGTCTCGAACCCGTGGACTCAGGCAATCCACTCACCTCAGCCTCCCAAAGGCGCGGGATTACAGGCTGAGCCACCGAGCCCGGCTAAGGCAGGCTTTCTAATTCTGTCCCAGGGGATTTTGAGGAGAAAGCAAGCCTAGAGTGAAAGTTCTACTGGGTCCATAAAGGATAATACGTGTTTCCTTCCTCCCACCAACAGGAGGCAGCAGCTCAGAGAAGGAAAAACAAAAAGCAACCTTGTCAAGACTCCTCTGAGAAGGTAGAGATTTAGTCATCTTTTCGTCTGACTTCTCTATTAGCTCCCTATTTTCCGCTCAGTGAGAAAGCAGTAGGAGCTGGGTCTGTGGGTAGGCATTTGGAAATATATGAATTGGGAGCCATCCATTATGAGTAGCTCAGAGAATCATACAGGCCAGCACATCTGGCTGGGATGATGATTACGGCTGCTTCTTGGGATGCTGCTGCGCTATTGCTACTGTTGCTGCAACCTGCCTCTTGTGTGTTCACCACAGTAAACTAATAAGTCTGGAAGCATGACAGAAATAGTTAAGAAATCCTCATGCCTGGGGTTGGTAGGGATTTGACTGTACCACCAAAGACTAGACTTTCAGCCTGCCAGTCCAACATTTAACCTATAATAACATGGCTCAATTCTTAAATTTATGAACAGAGAATTTATATTCAAACAGGACAAATGTTTAGACTAGTATTTTGAAATGTTAACTATAAATAATTTAACTTTATTCATTAACATAGAAAATACATCATTGGCCTACTCAAATTAATAGAAAGAAAAGAAAAAAACTATGTTTAAAATGTTATTTAATATTCTTAATTATAATCCCCAAAATAGCCACTAAGAAAATAATTTAAAAATATACAGAAAAGGAAATAAGAAGGAAATAAAAAGAATGCATTAAATAAATCAACTAAAACCAAAAAAGGAAATAATGAAGGAGCTAAGGAACAAAAAAGATATAAGATATATAGGGAAAAATTAGCAAAATGGCAGAAATAAGTCCTCCTTATTAGCTATGATCACAAATGTAAATGAATTAAACCCTTCTATTAAAAAGCAGTGGCTGGCAGGATGGATTTTTTTAAATGATTCATCTATATGGATACAAAGACATAGATGGATTGAAAGTGAAAGGATGGTAAAAGATACTCCAGGAAAATAGTAACCAAAAAAGAGCTGGGTCACTATACTAATATTAAGTAAAACAGACTTCTAGTAAAAAGTTGTTATAGGAGGCAAAGATGATCATTATACATCAATTAAATACACCCCACCAGGAAGATCTAACAATCATAGATATATGTACACCTAAACACCAGACCCACCCCAAAACACATAAAGCAAAAATTGGCAGAATTTAAAGGAGAAATAGACAGTTCCTCAATAATAGTCGGAAACTTCAATACTCCACATTCAATAATGAATATACAACTAAACAGTAAGGAAACAGAAAACTTAAAACACTATAAACCAAGTAGGCCTATCAGACATACACAAAACACTCCATCCACAACTGTAGAAATGCATTCTTATGAATTGCACATGGAACATTCTCTTGAATAGACCATATGTTAGGTCACAAAATGAAGTCTTAATAAATTGCAAAAACTGAAATCACAAAAGGTATCTTCTCTGATCACAGAGGAACAAAACTAGAAATCAATAACAGAAGAAAAGCAGAAAAAATCACAGATATGTGGAAATCAAAGAGCACACTCTTAAGAAACCAGTGAATCAAAGGAGAAATCAAAAGGAAAGATACAAAATACTTTTACATGAATGAAAACTAAAACAAAATGTAGCAAAACTCATGGGATACAGCAAAATAAAAATCTTCAAAAAGAAATATATATAGATATACATATATATGTATATGTTTATGCTAAAAAAAGACAAAAGAACTCAAATCAATAAGTGAATTCTCCACCTTAAGGAACTAGAAAACGAAGAGGAAACAAAGCTAGTATAAGGAAGAAAAAATAAAGATTAGCACAGAAATCAATGAAATAAGGTATAGAAAACAATAGAGAAAAACAACAAAACCAAAAGTTGATTATCTGAAAAGATCATCAAAATTGACAAACTTTACCTAGGTTGACTAAGAAAAGAAAGAAAACACAGATTACTAATATCATTAATGAAAGTGGAGACACTACTACAGGTCTTACAGAAATGAAAGGGTTATGAGACAATACTATGAACAATTGCATGCAAAATATTAGATAACATAGATGAAATAGATAAATTTCTAGAAACATCCAAATTACCAAAACTGAACCAAGAAAAAAAAATCTGAGCAAAACTATAGCAAGTAAAGATATTGAACCAGTATTAAAAATCCTCAGTAAACAAACAAACAAAAAACAGGACCAGATGGCTTCACTGGTGAATTCTAGCAGACTTTTAAAGAAAATTAACATCAATGCTTCACAAACTTAAAAAAATAGAGGAAAGAACACTTTCTGATTCTATGAGGCCAAGATTACTATGCTACCAAAGCCAGATAAAGAGATCACAAGAAAAAATTGCTATACACAAATATCCTTTATGAATACAGATGCAAAAAATACTAGCAAACCACATCCAAAAGCATATTAAAATGATTATAAATTATGACCAATTGGGATTTATCCGAAGATTGCGAGGGTACAACATATAAAAATCATTCATCATAATATAGCACATTAACAGCATAAAGGAAAAATATTACATGATTTTCCCAATTGATGTATAAAAAGCATCGATATGATCCAACAGTCTTTCGTGGAAAAAAAAACTTAACCAAACTAGTTATAGAAAGTATATGTAAAAACCCCCAGCTAACATCATACGTAATAGTAAAAGACTGAAAGATTTCTCTAAGATCAGGAACAGGACAAGGATGTCTGTTTTTGCCACTTCTATTCAACATTTTACTAGAAGTCCTAGCCAGAGCAAATAGGCAAGAAAAAGAAACAAAGGGAATCCAAATTATAAAGGAACAAGTAAAACTATCTCTTTTCACAAATGACACAATCTTATATAGAAAAAATTCTATAAAGCTCCCATAAATCTCTTAGAGCAAATAAATGAATTAATCAAAATTGAAGGATACACCATTAACACACAAAATCAGTTGTATTTTTATGCACTAAACATAAATAAATCATGCCATAAAGAAATTAAATTAGGGTCGATCATACTCAGTGATCTATCACAGAAACAAAGAACAGAGTACCATATGTTCTCACTCATAAGCGAACCTTGAACAATTATAATACCATAAGAAAGTGATTGGCAATAGTGGGAAACTGTCAGGGGAAGGGAGTGGGATTGGCAGTTGAGGAAAACTGCTAGGTGAGGGAGGGGCATACCTCATCAACAAGGGTACCTGTATAATCAATGTTTGTATACCTAGCCCTGAATTGCAATCCATATCTTTATAATTTAAAAGGGGGGGGGAGAAAACACTTCCATTTACAATAGCATCAAAAAATAAAATACTTAAGAATAAATTTAACCAAAAAAGGTGCAAGACTGATACACTGTAAAGTATACAACATTGCTGAAAAAAATTTTAAAAGACTTAATTAAATGGAAAGACAGTCCATGTTCATAGATTGGAAAATTTAATATTAAGATGGTGATACCTCCCAGCATCATCTACAAATTCAATATAATCCCTATCAAAATCCCAATGGACCTTTTTTGAACTATGGAAAAGCTGATTGTAAAATTCATATGGAATTGCAGGAGACCTTGAATAGTCAAAACAATCTTGAAAAAGAAGAAAATTGGAGGTATTTCACGTTTTCCAATTTCAAAAGTTACTACAAAACTACAGTAATCAAGACAGTGTCACACTGGCATAAAAACAGACATATGGTCTAATGGAGTAAAGTTGAGAGTTCATAAATAAATCCATTTATCTATGGCCAACTGATTTTTGACAAGGGTGCCAAGACAATTCAATGGGAAAAGAATAGCATTTTCAACAAATGGTACTGAGAAAACTGTATCCACAAGCAAATAAATAAAGACCCTTATTTCATACCACATACAAAAATTAACTCAAAATAGACCAAAGGTGTAAATATAAGTAGTCAAACTCTAAACTCTTAGAAGAAAACATAAGAGTAAATTTTCATAGTCTTAGACTTGGCAATTAGATATGACAACAAAAGCATAAATATCAAAAGAAAAAATAGACAAACTGGACTTCTAAAAATTGTAAAAATATGTTCATCAAAGGACATTATTAATAGAATTAAAAGACAACTCATATAATGAGGGAAAATTTGTGCAAATTGTATATTCAGTAAGGATCTAGTATCCAGGATATATAAAGAGCTCTTACAACTCAACAACAAAAAGACAAACAACCCAATTAATAAACGAGCAAAGAGCTCAAATACATGTTTATCCAAAGGAGGTACACAAATGGCACATGAAAAGATGCTTAACATCATTATTGACTAGAGAAATGCAAATCAAAACCACAATGAGATACTACTTCATACCCATTAGCATGACCATATTATTTTAAAAAAGAAAATAATAAGTATTGGTCAAGATGTGGAGAGGTTGGGACCCTAATACACTGTTGGTGGGAATATGATGTAAAGTGGTGTAGTTGGTGGGGAAAACAGTTGGCAGTTTCTCAAAAAGTTAAACATAGAATTTCCATAAGACCCAGCAATTCCCCTCCCAGGTATATACTCAGAGGAATTGAAAGCAAGTGATCAAACAAAAGTTTTCACATGAATGTTCATAATTGCACTATTCACAGTAGCCAAAAGTAGGTAAGACACAAATGTCCATCAATGGATAAGTGGCTAAACAAAATGTGGTACATCCATACAATGAAGTATTATCCAGTCATAAATAGGAATGAAGTACTGATATTTGCCACAACAAAGAAGAGCCTCAAAAACATGATACTAAGGGAAAGAAGCCAGACAGAAAAGGCCATATATTATATTGTTATGGACTGATTGTGTCCCCTGAAAATTCATATGTTGAAGACCTAAACCACAATAGGATGGTATTTGGAGATGGGGCCTTTGGGAGGTAATTAGGGTTAGATGAGGTCATGAGGATGGGGCACACAGCTCTGACTCCATGGGACTTAGCATCTACTGGGGCAGACAGACATTAAAAACAATGACAACAAAATGTAAGAAATGTGATTAAAATGTGATACAGCCATACAATAAAATATCATTCAGCAATTAAAAAAAACAAAGTACTGATACATGCTATAACATGGATGAACCTTGAGAACATTATACTAAGTAAAAGAAGCCAACCTAAATGGCCACATATTGTAATATTCCATGTATAAGAAATAGCCTGAATGGGCAAATACAGAGACAAAAAGTCAATTAGTTATTATCAGAAGCTGATGGGAGCTGTGAATGGCAAATGACTGCTTATAGGTACTGATTTTCATTTGGGAAAACCAAACAAGCTTTGGAACTACATAGTGGTGTTGATTGCATGATATTGTGATTGTATGTAATGCCACAGAATTGTACACTTTAAAATAGTAAAATGATAAACTGTTATGCCAGCTGTATGTCACCATAATAAAAATGTTCTCTAATTTAATCCTTCCACCAACTCAGACTACCCATTCCAATTCATCTGATTTAGTGGCATTCTGCCACTAAATACTTACAGTATTTAAATACTTATAGTATTTAGTGACCAAGTCCATAAAACTACGAGTATCCATCCACCTTCTACCAGTTAGCCCACTTGTTTTATTTTTGTTTTCTTAACATATCTAATTGAAGACTGCTTCCCTTCATAGACTCTTTTAAAATCAAAACAGGCCGGGCCTGGTGGCTCAGCCTGTAATCCCAGCACTTGGGGAGGCCGAGGCGAGTTGATTGCCTGAGCCCACGGGTTCAAGACCTGCCCGGGAAACTTGGCAAGACCTCCTTTCTACAATAAATCAAAAATTAGCTGGGCATGGTAGCGTGTGCCTGTAGTTCCGGCTACTTGGAAGGCTGAGGTGGAAGGATCCGCCTGAGCCCAGCAGGTCGAGGCTGCGGTGGCCGGGAGCATGCCACTGCACTCCAGTCTGGGCAACAGAGTGAGACTCCAACTCAAAAACAAACAAACAAACAAATAAAAAACATCAAAACAGAGTTTTCTTCTGACCGGTCAATTAACTTCATTATAAATTATATTTCTGTTTACTTTTTTAGTTCCAAAGGTTAATTTTTATCAACTCTACTTCACTCTAAGAGCCCTTTCAAGTACAACAACAACCAATTAAATTAAACACACATTAGTTTGATAATGGAAGTATTGATATGGGCACAATCTACTAGTTTGCCAACCGTTGATGGATATTACTTGGTTGACAAACTTGGACACATAAAATGCTCTCTCATGTGTCACCTGATTTTTTATATGGATATGTCTATCAAATAATAGTGTCCTAACCTTTGAGATTTTGAGATTTCAAAGTGTAGAGGTTTTGCTTCAGTAAAAATTTCTATTTTTATCCTCATTAAATAACTCAAAACATCTGTAAACTATTTTTTCCCTAAAATACTGTCTTCCATTGCTTATAAATTAAAATGATGATTAGTTGCTCTGTAGAATTGGATGGAAAACGTACTTGTAAATCATCCTGCAAATCAAAAGCCAAGAATATCAGCTCCTTCCCCAAACATCCCCCAGTATTGAGTTACGGCAGGAGAAAAGAGAACACAAGAAGAAATTACATCTTTGACCTGTGCAACGCCCCCCCCCAACCATCCCTTTAAGATGGGTACCCACCTTCTTCGCTGTCATAATCTTGTGTGGTGGAGCCTTCTTTTGTGGGCTCATAGATGACTCATCACCAACAGAGATTTCTGCCACTTTCTTAGAAATTCTGTCAGATCGGATAAGCTGTGGGCTGATGCTGGGTTGGCGTGGGTGCGTTGGTGGGTTCTGTCAAAGGGGAAGAAAGAAGGCCAAGTTAAAACCTTTGTGCTTCCCCCCAAGTTGCTGGTGTTTTCTTGTTCCTTAATGGTTGAAGGACCAAGAACCCAAATGCAAATTAAAACCACATTGAGATACCGCCTAACTCCAGTAAGGATGGCCATGATTAATAAAACAAACAACAGGTGCTGGTGTGGGTGCGGAAAAAAGGGAATGCTTCTATACAGTTGGTGGGAGTGCAAACTAGTGATGAATTTTAAAAACCTAGAAATTGACCTTCCATATGATCTAACAATCCCCCTTCTGGGAATATACCTAGAGGAACATAAATTGTTCTACAAAAAAGACACCTGTACATGCATGTTTATTGCTACACTATTCATAATAGCAAAAATATGGAATCAACCCTACTGCCCATTGATAGTGAATAAAGAAAATGTGGTACATATACACATGATTTTGTACATAAAGAAGAACAAAATCATGGACTTCACAATAAAGTTGAATAGAGTTGGAGACCATCATACTTAGTGAGCTATAGTAAAAACAAAGAACTGAATACCACATGTTCTCACTCGTAAGTGGGACCTGAACATTAACCACAATAGCACAAGGGAGGGATCAGCAATTGCATAACACTGCCAGTGGAGGGGGGCATGTAATAACACAAAGAGTACCTAGTCCGAAATCACGGAAAGTGAGAACCAGTTGGAGACCCAAACCTCACCTGCACATAGACTACTTACGTACCTAATCCTGACTTGTACCCTATATCTCTACAATAAAATCAAGCTACATTTTTAAAAAATCTCCTATTTATTTCTAGTACCTACTCAAACCAAAGACAGTTTCGAATTATCCTCTGGATTGCTGCACACTTTTGCCAGTCCCCAAAGACAGAAGCTTCAAATTGCTTGTTTGAGCAAAACCAGAATCCTGGTGTTATCTCCCTACTGATGCTAACTACAAATCTTATTTAATTATGATATTTATTTTAATGTAGGCCAACTCTTTGAAAGTCCAGTTCCTGTAGAGGTGAGTCTTTGGGTAATGATCTGGAAGTGGCATCCAAACTACAACTTTTGCTCCTACTGGTCTGAGAATTGTCTGTATTGAATCTTGGCTGTGTTATTTGCTTATCTGAATCCTGTCAAGGTTGACTTTCTGGGATTGTTTTAAAAATCTGCAGAACTAGTCCTAGTTTCCTAAAGGGAAAAAAATTGATCATTTGAGTTTTCCTTGGAATTCAGCAGATTAGTTGATTCTAGTTTGAAGAACATGGTACACTTGGCTTTGGTCCTTGCCATGGTCCTCTTGATATAGATCAGAATCCCTGATTTTATCTTTAACAAATACTAATAAGCATTTAATCTGTATAACACCCCATTCGAGGAACTGAGCCCACAACAATGAACAAAACAAAATTCTTGATGTCATGCAGCTGACATGCTTGCTTCTATGTAGCACTGAAGATCACGACCCTTGACCTAATGTTATCAATTACCTTTCTATTTGGGGTCATCCTTTTGGTACTTGAGGGAAGTTTGCCATGCAGAGGTCAATCTGGCTGTTGATGACTCAGGTCCTATGCTATCTTCAGTCCTGTTTCTCACAGTATGAACTAAGGGAGTCCGCCAAAGGTGTGAGGTGTGGGCCCAAACCAAACATTTAAGAAAACTTTCCTTTGGGCTAATCTGGCTTTCCCCCACCCACTTCGTTGTGAGAGGTAATACCCCTAGAATCTTTTTCTTTAATTTCACAAAAAGTAATCTTTTTTTAAAATGGAATATTTCCACTATGAGTCTCTTTATTGATGAGACTAAGAAAGGAGTAGTCTGGGAAACAAGTTTTCTCTTTCCAAATGTGAGAAATAACTCTGTGGCACGGAACATAGCCATGGAGGCAAGTAGAAGCTCATGTTGGTATTTAAAATTAAAGGCTGAAAAGTTCACCAAAGTGTCTTTTCCTGCCATAGTACAAGAGGGAAACAGTCTGCTGACCCTAGGAGTGCTTCACAATCATAGGGTCAGCACCACTGGTGACTATCTCACTGTTTTCTTCACTACCCTTCATAGCAAATAGACCCAGCAAAATGGAAACCAGACAGAAAAATGTGGGGTCTTATGCAGACATGTCAGAAATAAACCCCACTTACCTTTTGCCAAATGCAAAATAATCAGCTCTCCAGTGGAGAAGGGTCTCCTTCCTTGTGTGTCCTTCCCATCTAAACAGGGACTTTTGGGCATAATCCCACCCACAAGTTGAGAGAAGAAGGAAGGCAGCTATTAAGGGTTGTCTCCCTGGCAATATCTCCAGCTCCCCCTGGAGCTCCAGAAGAGTCTGATTGAACAACAGATACCTTTCATAAGTTTAGGATTAACTGGAGGTAAGAGGCCATGTACATGCCACATTTTTATTTGGGCTAAGCTAGATCTTTCTCCCTGTCCAGGCAGGTACAAAGAAGTTGAGCATCTTAAGAGACTGGGGTTTTGAGGTCAACACACCTGGGTCAGATTTCTACGTCTACAACTTACAACCTGGGTAAGCTTGAGCAATTTCATTAACCTCTCTGAGTCTTCATTAAATCTTTACAAGCAACCCCTTGAGGTATAAATTAATATTTTACCCATTGTAGAAGAAGAAAAAGCTCAGAGAGGTTAAGCCACTAGCCCAGAGTCACACCGCCAGTAAACAGCAGAGCAAAAATTCAAACGTAGATCTGTCTTTCTGACTCAGTTGTCCATCCTCTGAACAATTCCACTCTGTTACCTCAGTGATCTTGGAGCTCACAACCCAGGTTCCACTTCTGGGCACATTTTGGGGCACATCTGCTGTGACTCCAAACACAGCTTCATGCAAATCACCGGTCCTAGTTTTAGGCGCAGTTTTAGAAACACGAGATCTCTGTGACAGAGAGACAAAAATGTGAGGGTTGGTATGCCAGCACATAAACAGTGGAATGTCACTGCCAAAATAATTAACATATTCTTGGGGTGTGTTAAGAGAAGAGAATATGGTAATACCAGACAATACTGTGTACCAGGCAATAGGTAGCACATTATTTATTTGTGAATTCTCTCATTCAATGTTTGCAATAGCCCTGTGGGAATAGAATCAGCTGAGAAGCAAAGCCCTCCTTTTTTTGGGCAGAGTTGGAGTAGGAAATTTAAAAAGAGTAGTTCAATTAGGCACTGATACTTATGTCCAAGTAGTTCAATTAGGCACTGATACTTGCTTGTAAAGATACATTATTACCTGCAAAGATATGCCTGTCTGGGGCTCCGTAGTGGGACACATTTTACTTGCTGATTTTTCAGACTCAGGTTCCAACATGAAGATGCTCTCATGGGATAGGGTTTTGCTTCCCATGCTGCTCTTCGGTCTGGACAGAAAGAAAATGTCATGTAAAAGCAGCCCAAGGACCATAGGAACCTAAGAAAATTGTATATTCACAATATGACCTACCATAGGTACCTCAGAAAGAGAACGGGGATGCTTATGTGCTTATGCAGAAGGCATGAGATAGTACTTGAAAAAAATAAAGAGAATGGTCCCGTTTTATATTTACATACATATTACATGCATATACGAAGGGGGACCCAAAAAACCGGAATTATTTTTTGGAGGGTGGGCCCTTGTAGTACAGGCTTCCCCTGCTAGGTAAACATGCTAGAGACCCATACCAACTAGCATTGTTGTAAGAGGCTGTGTTCGGTTTCAGTTAATTCTTTTTTTTTTTTTTTTTTGAGATTCTTTCAGTGTTTGCCCATTTCATGATGGGTGATTTACAAGCACACTTGCCCACACTGTGCTGAATGTACAGCAATTTTTGACCAAAAAGCGGCATGACCCCTGTGCCCCACCCTCCCTATTCACCCAATTTCACCCCGAGTGAATTTCTTTTGTTTCCCCAGATGAAAAAAGTCCTCAAGGGGAAACATTTTGCCAATGTTGGAAAAACAATGGCCGAAGCACTAGAAAGCATCAAAACTGGCGAGTTCAAAAATTGTTTTGAGCAGTGGAAAAAGCATCACGATGAGTGTATTGCATCAAACAGAGAGTACTTTGAAGGTGACTGGAGTTTAACAATGTAAAAATAGATACACAAATTTTCAATAAATAAATTACGGATTTTTGGGGTCTCCCATTGTATATGTACATATATGTACACATATATTCATACACACACATATACAGTTTATGTCCAAAGAAAAAATTCTGGATATCTACCAAATTGTGGACAGGAAGGGGACTTTCATTTTCTACTTTATGTACTTCTGTATAATTTTAATTTCTAGAACTTTGAACATATCTCTTTTTTACATGTCTTACTGTTATATGGTTTACATACTATACAATTCAACCATTTAAAGTATATAATTCAATAGTGGCAACCCTGGAGTATAGGAAGGAAGGCCCTTAGTCTTGCTATGATTACAGGGAGAATTATAAAAGATTTTTTACAACCACATTTCTCTCTAGTGTTTTTGTTTTGATTTGTTTTAAAACATTAACAAATTGCCTAGATGTGAGAGGCTTTCATTCACCAGGACTTTTCTTCTCTCACACAAGGGCTCTGTGAAACATCTGTCCTATTTTCAAGGTCATCTTGTGTACCACTTGTTCCTCCCCTCCCCCAGCTTGCTACACCCAGGTGAAAATATCTTCTGATTAGGAATGGAACCAGGTTGATGATCATTATGTGTTAAGACAAATCAGGGAAAGTTAAACAAATGAAAACCTAAAAGTATGAAAAACTCCTTTTGGGGAGTGGTAATGTAGTTTACTTCTTAAAAATTCAATCCCAAGTTATTGCAAGAAGAGAAAACTACAGACCTATATCTCTTATAAATATAGATGAGAAAATCCTCAATAAAATACTATCAAACTGAATCCAGTAGTATAAAAAATGAATTATACACTATGACAAAATAGGATTTGCAATGAATGCTTAGTTTAATATATGAAAGTCGATGAATTTACTACACTACATCAATAGAATAAAAACAAAACCATATAACCATTTCAATAGATGCAGAAAAACATTAATAAAATCTAACACCGTTTCATGATAAATGCACTCAACCTTGGTGGAGGACATCTGTAACAAATCCCCAGCTAATATCATACTCAGTGATGAAACACTGGATGCATTCCCCTTAAGATCAGAAACGTAGCTATAACATCACTTTCACAATCAGGAACAAAAAGCCAATTAAAACATTCCATTGCCCACAAAACACTTTCAGTGCTCAATGTATAATTTGTTTCATTTCTACCTGTTGAATAAAAATTTCATGGGTGAATGCAAATATGACTTATAACTCCCAGATGTGTAAGATTTTAATGAGTCACTATTTTTGTATTTGTATATTCAACTGCCTACCTGACAACTTCCTCTTTGATGTTCAATGCATCTGAAACTTAATTCAAAATTAAACTTTTATCTCTTTCCCCTTCAAAAAAAAAGATAAAGAAAGAAAGAAACATGACAAGGCTCTTACCATTTCTATTCTACATGTATAATATCCAAAAGGTGGAAACAACCCCAACATCTATCCATCAATTTATAAATGGATGAAATGTGGTATATTTATGCAATGGAATATTATTCAGTAGTAAAATGGAATAAAGTTCTGGTACATGCTATGACATGGATGAACCTTGAAAACATACTAAGTGAAAGAAGCCAGTCAAAAAAGACTACATTCCGTTCATAAAGACAAAACAGATTAATGGTTTCCAGAGACTGGAATGGGGACAGTTAATAGAAAGGACTGCTTGATGGGTATAGGGGCTTCTTTGTAAGGTGATAAAAATGTTCTGAAATTGATTGTGGCGATGGTTGCACAACTCTGTGAATATGCAAAAAATATTGAATTGTACAATTTAAATGAATTACTTGTGTGGTTTGTGAATTATATCTCAAAAAAGCTGTTGCAAAGAAATCAAGCACTTGTGTGATTTCACATGAATGATCTTTGAAAACATTATGTTAAATGAAAAGAAGTCAGTCAAAAGAGGGTACATATTGTATGATTCCCTGTATGCGAACTGTCCACAATAGGTAAATCCATAGAGACTGAAAGCAGATTTGCGGGTTTGCAAGAGGAGGAGGAGATGGGGAATAACTGCTAATGGGTGCAAGGTTTCTTTTCGGTGTGACAAAATGTTCCAAATTGTGTAATGGTGATGGTTGCAGACTCTAAAAAGTAGAATCGTACACATGTGAGTCATATTTCAATAGCGCTGTTATATAAAGATACAAAATTATAAATCTTTTTCTATTAGGTAGGAAAATATGTATGTGTATATAAAGGACAAGTTTAAACATGAAAAAGAAGGAGGAAAGGAAGAACAAAAGAACAAAACAATGAATGAACAGACAAAAGAAAGAAGGAAAGAAAGCTGATACTTCCTACATCATGTACGGCCCTTGAAAACATGCTATATGAAACAAAAGATGAACTTTGTATGATTCCACTTATATGAAATGTCCAGAACAAGCAGGTTTATAGAGGCAGAAAGTAGATTCGTGATTACTTAGGTGGTAGAGGGGAATGGAGATTGACTGTTAATGGGTGTAGGGTTTCTTTTAGGGAGAGATGGAAGTGTTCTAAAATTAGACAAAATAATTTTTTAAATCTTAAGTACTTTTAATACTTATTACCTTTATTACGAAATAATACATGGATGTTGGCACTTAGTGTAGCAGCTTTGTAGGGCTGGCGCCCGCCCTGTCATTATAAACCTGTCTGGCTGTGGAGCCTGCACATGGGTGTATTTGGTCATGATACACACCAAGGACAATCTCATTTTATGGGGATTAAAACAAAACCCACTCTAAGGTGGCTTGTGGACCAGCAAGAGAGTAGAGGAGGCAGACATCTGCTACTTTGTACTAACGCCCATCCACCTTTTCTGCATAAAACTGCTATCCAGGAGGCCCTGGTGGTGAAAGCAACACACTCTGCTTTACTAAAGCAGCTGCTCAGCAGAAAATTAAGGTGACTCTCTATATAAGTACTCTCTATATAAGCATGTATGATTGACTCAACACTGAGAAAGTAACGTCTTCAGACATCTCTCTAGACACACATATGCTTGTTATGCACATATATACACTTTCATTCACTGCTGCTCTGTGACCTGCTGCTTCAATCGAGTTCTGAACGAATGTAACATCTGTAACTACCTTACCTCTCCTGCTTTGTGCAAAAAAGTTGAGAGGAAATTTTGGGCTTGGAGTGGGCTAAGTGCCAGAGTGCAGCTGTTGAGTTGGCTCTATAGTACTAATTCCTCCCTGATCATAGGATTACGTTAGCACTAGTTGAGGTCAAGATTGTCAGAAACCAAAACCCTTATCCACTGACTATCCAGTGCTCATTGACCTGCTCCCTGGAGCAAAAAGAAAAAAAAAATTTTTAAATCCAAACAAAATATTGGCCTTAATTAAGGACAATGAAGTACATTACAACAGTATCCATTTAGAAATCAAATGAAGGAATGGGATTTGTCCCATGAGATACTGCTTAATACAGTCTTGAAAATAGATACTGGTCTTATTGTAGAGGCCAGGGGAAGGCTGGCTATAAGAAGGTATTAAGGGAAGTATATAGGTCAACTAACTGTTCCATTCCCACCAGGCAAAGCTTTGAGGGCATAGGTAGCAGCACTGGTGATCTCTGGAAAGCGGGAGAGGATGGGTCCAGGCAAGTCTGGAGTTTAAGGTCAGGAGAACAGGCCCAAGTAGAACTTTATAGAGAGGCATCTGATTGAGACAGGTGGGGGTACTGGGTGTCAGTGAGCATTGGATAGTCAGTGGATAAGGGTTTTGGTTTCTGACAATCTTGGCCTCAACTAGTGCTAACGTAATCCTATGATCAGGGAGGAATTAGTACTATAGAGCAGATAGCATAATAGGATGTAGAAATTGGGGTATTTCGGGTGAAAATCTGAATAGAGGTGTCAGTGGTAGCTGGAAACAGTCTTCCCCAAACTCTCTGTGACCAATATAGCATTTCCTGCTGAGGGTGGGGGAATAGAGAGAAGAGGATTTAGGTTGTTTGCTTGCTTATGTGTGTGTTTTTATAGTAATGCAGTGATTTCACATCGTGTTCTGCCCCACCTTTAACTAGATGACTTTACTCTCTGAAGCTTTCATCACTCATTGTGAGATCTGGCTCCCCTAGCCAAATCTGCAGTCTGAGAGTCAGGCAAGCAAACCAAACCAAGCCTCCTAAATGATGTAAGCCCTTCTTAACATATGAAACAAGGCTTCCAGCTCGTGAGCAGTAGGCCCTACATCTCAAATTATCTTAACTGTCACAGAAAGGGTTTCCCTGATCTATCTGTACCCTCTCACCCATTGCTCTTGGAAAATGGAGTGTGCATTGGCCATGCTCCAACCCACTGAGCTGTGCAGCCCAGACAACAAACATGCACAAACAGAGAAAAGGCCTCCTGAACATGGCTGCATTGGCAATGACTGCAAGTCTGGCCCTCACAGACAGGGAGGCCAAGAGTCTTTGGACCTAAAGGTCCATTCGTGATTTGGCTGCCCAAGGAGGATCCAGTTCTAGCTACCCCTTGCCCTGTTCCCATCCCCTTCCACCCCATTTGACCTTACCCGGGCTCAGTTTGTTGATTCTCCTGAACTGGATTCAGAATAGAGATGCTAATATTGCTGTCGGACAAGTTTGGTTTTAACGTCATCCTTCCCTGGTCATCTTCAGGCTCCTTTTTCTTCTTCTTGCCAAAAAAGCTTTTTATGGCTTTAAATTTAGATTTCTTCTTTCCTGGGGGCAAAAAATAAAAGTGAGGCAGAGTGTGATAGTAGAAGGGAAGACAAGAAAGGAGACAGAGCCTTCACAACAGGAATGAGGACCATGATCCCAGATGCCACCACAGAGCTTGGCCCTCACCCCCAGTCCCCACAGGACCATTTATTCAGTTGTCCCCTTCGTCATATCTTAATAACCCAGTGTGAAAGTTCTGAGACATAAGCAGCACGGAGTAGGCTGGCTTTAAAACCATCTGTTTTGTATGCTCTTTGGCCTTCTCTCTTAAACTCCTCACCCCCAAGGATTCTAAAACCTATGAAAATATAAGGTTTTTATGTGCAATCCTGATTGCTATATTCAGTTTTGCGCTGGAAAATGCTTAATAATTGGTTCTCTGAGGGGAAATACCTGACCTGTAGTATTTGCATATTTCTGTGGTGTATATACTCCCACCATGGCCAATTTGAAGCTACTAATGTGATTATTGGGAAAAGATGTACACAATCAGTCCCCTAAACCAGCATGAGCCAGCTCCAACATGCCAGTAGATAATTCCTGCCCAAGAAGGACAAATTGGCCAGAATCCTCTTACAAACAGGGAGAAACATACTATATTTTAGCCTTTGGAGGCATCGCCATTTTCCAATTAGAAACAACAAGATTTATTGATTCTGAACAGGTGGATTTCCTTTTTTTCTTTTCTTTTTTTTTTGATCATGGCTCACTGCAGCCTCAAACTCCTGGGTTCAGGCGATCCTTTTGCCTTCGTCTCCCTAATAGCTGGGATTACAGGTGCACACCACCATGCCCAGCTAAGATATTTTTATTTTTTGTAGAGATGAGGTCTTGCTATATTGCCCAGGCTGGTCTCAAATTTCTGGGCTCAAGTGATTCTCCCACCTCGACCTCCCAAAGTGCTGGGATTACAGGCATGAGCCATTGCACTTGCTCTTCTGGCCTTCTGAAAGAGGAACAACTTTATGCTCAGAGGGTTTAGAAACACAGTGATTGCTGCCTTTTTTGCTTCAAAATCCCACAGTGAAAAGGAGGAAAGCAAAGCTAGAGAATCTGGAGTTGCAAACAAGCTTTTCATAAGCCAGCAAAGACAAAGAGGGGAGAGAGTCAGCAGCTGATAGCTCCATTTGTGACACAATCTATAAACACTGAATAGCTGAATAAAAGCACATCTAATAAACCCTTCAGTCTGTAAAACTAAATTTAACAAACATAATCGTTCCATGAGTAGACAAAATTATACATTAACACATTTTTATGTTCCGAAATTAACAAAATGACTAGTGACTTTGGAACTATAGCAGGTGCTAAAAATTAAGTATGCATATATTCCAATTTTCCCCCAACTTTCCATCTTTTGCTGGGCAGACACAACAATTTGTTTTCCCACAAGGATTCAAAATAGCTTAAGCAGTGCGTGTCTCTTCCAACCATGGACTGTAGAAGAAGAAGAATGTTTCCATTCCATCCTGGGGTGGGGGCGAGGGGAACTCTGAATATGGTAGTGATATAGCTTTGTTAGCAAGGAGTTGGGAGAGATACCAGAAGATGGTGGGTTGGCTGCTTGTTGACGTAGGGCAGTGACTTGGAAGCTGGACAGAGCCTTAGTGAGCAACTTACTGCCAGACACAATGTCAACAGCAAGAGTCTAAGTCTTCTGCCTGTTTTTCATTAAGAGACCTCCCTATACCCAACTGCATTCGACCACCTCACCCCCATGTATGGCTACAAGCCCTGGTCTCAGTCCCAGGAGTGAGATACAAAGACAGGTAGTGTACGCATCCTATGTTACCTTTGAAAGTCTAATGAGATCCAAAATGGCTACCATATATTCACGTGCATAAATTAGCCTTCCAAGCTTTCTGTTTTAAAGGGGTGCCTTTAGCCAGGCTTGGTGGCTCAGCCTGTAATCCCGTGCTTTGGGAGGCTGAGGTGAGTGGATTGCCTGAGCCCATGGGTTCGAGACCCGCCTGGGCAACTTGGCGAGACCTCATCTCTACAATAAATCAAAAAATCAGCCGGGCGTGGTAGTGCATGCCTGTAATTCCGGCTACTCAGAAGGCTAAGGCTGAAGGATCACCGGAGTCCAGCAGGTTGAGGCTGCAGTGGCCGGGAGCGGCCACTGCACTCCAGTCTGGGCAACAGAGTGAGACTCCAACTCAAAAAAAAAAGCGGGGGTGCCTTTAAATTGCCATTAACCGAGCCTTCTACAGGCTGGACACGAAACGTGCGATGGATAGAGAGATCTAGAGGTCAAAACCCACATTTGTACTTAGCAATGCTTATATAGGTAAACTATACAGTGGGTAACTTACGCCATCACAAGGTATAGCAGTTGTGGTCAGTGAGCTGACAGCTGAGAGCTGACAGCAATCTGGACTTCTCTTATAACAAATTCATTAACTTCCTTCTTCAAGGCCAAGGACCATGCATTTCCAAACAAGTAGCTTTCAACATCCTCATCCAATAAGGGTTTACAGCATGTCACAGTCCAGAAAACAGCTTGTTGAAGGCAATCTTTTTCCCCCAGAAAAAAACACAGCTAAATCCAATTAAGAACTTGCTGTTTCTAGGTTGTATATTTGCTCATCCACCCTGCACACAGGCAGCCCATCTGGATTGGACTTAATGAGCTTTAAAAATGTATGGCATAAAGATGACCCTGTTCTCTTACATTGCTGCTTGGAAAAGAAACATTTCTAATGAAACCTTCTTCCTTTCAGCCTCCCAACAGCCACCTTATTATCTGACCAGTCCCGACTAGTTCTAAAAATGTACCCAAATATTTGATCTTTAAAAAAAATTAAGGCTGGGCTTGGTGGCTCAGCCTGTAATCCCAGCACTTTGGGAGGCCGAGGCGAGTGGATTGCCTGAGCCCACGGGTCCGAGACCAGCCTGGACAACTTGGCAAGACCTCGTCTCTAAAATAAATAAAAAATCACTGGGCATGGTAGTGCACACCTGTAGTTCCAGCTACTTGGAAGGCTGAGGTGGAAGGATCGTTGGAGCCCAGCAGGTCGAAGCTGGAGTGGCCGTAAGCTTGCCACTGTACTCCAGTCTGGGCAGCAGAGACTCCAACTCAAAAAAAAAAATTAAGAACAGAGAAAAGGCATTTCCTTGCTTCCACTCTTCATCAATATATACCATATTGCCACCTTCTTTTGTAGGCATCTAACTCATACCCAAAAAGGTAGGTCAATTGATTTGGTAGTTGGGTCTGCCTTGATGAAGCCTTTCATTCATTTATACATTCATTCATTTATTAAATATGTTGGAGTGCCTAATCACTCTCTCTCTCTCTCTCTCTCTCTCTCTCTCTCTCTCTCTCTCTCTGAGACTCAATACTAAACAGTGGTAACACAGATAAAGAAGACCCAAGCACTGTCACCAAGGATCTATGCCAGGTTCAGCGTCTTCTGCCCTGCAACACCTGGGAAGTCAGGCCCCCAGGAAGCCATGAGGATTTTCCCCTCTCTGTCCTTCCAGACCAAGTTTTCTGTATAATATGTCACTAAAGCAAACTCAGCAACAAAATTGAAGAGCACAATGGACTGTTAAATTCATTTCTGTCTTTAAACTCAATGTCTCACTTTGCACCTTTTGATTTGTTTTATTATGGTGCATGTGAGTGTCAAAAAAGCTTATCATTATTTAGTGACTTTTGCCTCCCTTTCCATTATTCCATTCATTATCATCTGTCACTCATAGCTAGCACCACAATTTAGGCAATGAATACACATCTGAGTAACTTTTGTAAAGGAGAATTTTTCTAATTTGAATCCTACTTAGCAAAACCTATGGAGGTATCTTTTGTTTCTATACCCCTTTACTTCTCAAATTACAAATTCATCTGTTCGTTAGATCTGAATTACTATCACAGTGAAACCTCAGTTGAATCTATCAGATCATGGTCTATTCTGATTGTTTTTTCCTGATTAATGGAAATATTTCTCTTGCCTTAGTAACTAGAACTTGGCAACCATCTCCAAAAAAGATCTCACAGCCTCCAGCAAACCTTTTGACTATCAGAGTTGGGGGGTAACAGAGATGAGATTAGAAAACTGAAAAGTAAATATGATAAAGTCTAACGTTAGTATAAATTTGATCTGAACTGTGTCTTGCTTCTTTGTCCTAGGAAGTTAACACAGTAAACAAATCTAGTTCCAGTTATCAAGCTTTGGGGGGATTACTTACCTTCATCACTGGCCTCCAGAACTTCCAGACTGCCAGAAACTTCACTTAGCAACTCAGCCATGGTAAGAGCACTCAAATAAAATACAGAGCAAAAAAACAAAAGATTATCATTTAATATCTAAGGCATGATGCAATCCTTTCACCCTATCCCTTCTCCTTCAGTTAGATTCTCAAACTAGTCAAGAAAAGAAATACAAATGGAATTGCCATTCAGATAATTATTCTTTCTTTATAAAAGACAATAATTCCATTTTTATAAAATGTCCAGTATAGGCAATTACATAGACACAGAAAATGTCTTGCATAGGGCTGGGGGGATGGGCTTTTTGGGGGGAGTAATAGATAAACAGTACAGGATTTCTTTTTGAGATGATGAAAATGTTCTAAAATTGGTCGTGATGATGGTTGCACCAATCTGCGAATATATTTTAAAACACTGAACTGTACACTTTAAATGGGTGAACTATAATGTGTGAATTATATCTCAATAAAGCAATTACCAAAAAAAGAAAGGCAAACAACCTAATCTACTGTGTTGTGCTGGGGCCCATTAATTTTGGAGGCCTGTTACTATTCATGGGTGTGTCTAGGAGGACAAAATTGTCTTGATACCCATTCAGCATCATAAAGGAAAAGATTGACACATTTGTCTATATAAAGATTTAAAACTTTTGGCCAAAGAAAAGAAATCAACAGAAGAATGAACAACTGGAAAACAATACTTGCAATAAATATGACAAATATAAGGATCAATTTTCTTAATTTGTCAAGGGCTCTTATAAATCAATAATTGAGTATAAAAGAGGTGAAGGATGCAAAGGAAATTCACATAAAAATAAATACAAACAATTAATAACCATATAAGGAGAGGCTCAGAAATATAAATCAAAATAGCAAATCAACATTTCCATCTATCAGATTGTCAGAAAAAGTTTTCATTTTAATGACATTCCATTTCTGATGATAGTGGGAGAGATAGGGACTCCCTTATGCTATGAAGTAAATAGCTCTCTCTAAAGAGCTATTTGGCAATATCTATCAAAATTAAAAATTCACAAACCTTTTGATCCAGAAACATCGTGCTAGAACTTCACCCCATAAATATACTCACGCTTGCATACAAAAATATACATGCAAGAATGTTTGTCACAGCCATTGTTTTAAAAGCTAAAAATGAGAAACAACCAAAGTGATCATGAAAAGGATAATTCTCCAATGACTCTATGTCATGTTTCTGGGGAAGCATGTCAGCTGATAAACCTTTATAAATTGATGCTGACATTCTTGTTTAAATTTTATTCTTTTAAATTCTTTTTATTTTTAGAGAGAGGGTCTCAGTTTCTCCCCCAGGATGGCACTGGCACCTTCTTAGCTCACTGTAGCCTCAAACTCCTGGGCTCAAGCAATCCTCCTACCTCAACCACATCCCTACACACACACAGTAACTGGGACTACAGGCACGTGCCACCACACCCTATAATTTTTTTTTATTTTTACTTTTTGTAGAGAAGGGATCTCACTATGTTGCCCAGGCTTGTTTTGAGCTCCTGGCTTCAAGCAATCATCCCATCTTAACCCCCCAGAGTGCTGGGATTACAGGTGTGAGTTACCTCACCTGGTCTAATGCTTACATTCTTGATGGGAGTTTGTGGGGAGAAAATGAGTCTGATGAGCACCATAACCAGAGAAAGGGTGCTATATTCATACATAGCAGGAAGGCTCTAAAGAGGTAAAAAGAAACCTTGCCTCCATGATAGCTCCCCTAGGGGTCTTAATGAGACTGACTGAAGTATTGTCAAGTGGGGTTAAGTAGGTTCTAGAACCCCCTTGCTCACCCCATATCTGCTCTGCTCCCAGACATAGCTATGCTGCCACTGCTATTTCATGAATGGACTTCAAGTCTATCCTATCCTGTTCTCTAGCTTTAAACTCCTGATACATCTCCAGCAGTAGAAAGGAGTGGCCACAGGCTCTAAGGCTAAGGAGAACTTGAAAGTTCACATAGCCAGAGCACCTGAGGCCTTGGAGAGCTAAAGGTTCCAAACCACAATGAGAGCTGACAAGGCCATGATATCAAGATGGCTTCAGATTCACTTTACTGAGATGCCCTATGGTTTGTTACAGTATGTTCTCCTTCTCTGCCTTAAGTAATAAACCCAACTTGTTCAACTACAGGTATGTTCCTGACTGAAAGGTACTGATACTTTGTTCAAGTCAATCTATCTCTGAGCTAATATTGCAATTTTACTTAAATATGGCTGAGTTCTAGGCCCACAGAGTGCTCAATAATTAACACACACACACACACACACACACACACACACACACACACACACACACATATGTATGCACACGCACACACCCTCTCCACTCTACAACCACATCCCCTTGCTTACCATACACATACCATCAGGAGAGCCCACACATATACACACCAATACATTGTCCTAGAAAGAATAGATTTCCCCCTTAGCATTCCTGCCTCTACTATTTTTCCAAGTTCCATCTGGAAATCTGGCAGGAGATTTTAGGTAGGAAAATTCAAAAGCCCCTAAGAAATTCAGAAGGAGAACAAAAGCAATTCATATAACTGGTAAGTTCCTGGCCATATTAATAAATATGGCAGCATCCTCTGCCTCTGCCACTAAGGAAGCCATTTTGGACATTGGGGAAATAAACTCTCTCTAAGCTTTAGAAAAGCCCATGGAATAGGATCCTGTAATCCAAATGCTGGGCCACAGTGGGTTAATATCACATCCTCATTTATAAGTGAGAGCTAAACTACAGATCTGCAAAGGCATAGAGAATGGTATAATGGACATTGGAGACTCAGAAGGGGGATGATGGGAAGGGGTGGAGAAATGAAAATCCACCTATCGGGTATAGTGTGCACAAGTGGGAGTGGTGGGTACACTTAAAGCCCAGACTTCTTCGCCACTATGCAACGCAACCATGTAACCAAAAACTATTTGTACCCCTAAAGCTATTGAAATTAAACAATAATCATAAAATAAAATAAAAAACATTGCCCTTGACCCACCACTGTCAGGGGTAGAAAAAGAGAAGGAAACAGCCAGCAAAGAGAAACATATGAAAGATAAAAAGGAGAACAAAGAGAGAGGCCATCTTGGCAGCATCAGAACTCCTAGAGCATTAATAGAACCATTCAATTTAACCCTGAGCATAGACTGAAATTCTCTCTGGCATGCTTGCCTTATTTCCCCAACCTAAAGGTCCTGATGGACTTTAGGCCCATCTTGTTCTGCTCTATAGCTGTAAACAGCAGCTCCACCTCCAGTGGTAGAAAGTGGTGACTACAAACTCTAAGGCTAAGGAAAACTTGAGAGTTTGTGTAGCCAGAGTGGCAGGAGCCTTGAAAAGCAAAAGGTTTCAAACCACCATCAGCCAATTGGGACATGAGGAACTGTCTCCCCTCCTGGATAGCCCACCAACCACAACAAAAAACATAAGCCTCTTGTTGATTTCAAGTCCTCTTTCTGTTACCACCCCATTCCCTTGCATCTCTTTAAAGCAAAACTCAAAAGAGTTATCTATACTCACGGCCCTTATGTCCTCACTTCTGCTCTCTTGAGCTCTCCAACCAGGCTTCCAAATCGAACAGCTTCCAATCCACTCTACCAAAACTGCTCTAATAGAATCCACCAGTTACTCAACCTTTCAGCATCATCTCACACAGTCCGTCACTCCCTCCTTTGAATAATTGTATCACTTGCCTTTCAGAACATCATACTCCCCTAATTTTCTTCCTACCTCATTGGCTGTTCCCTCTGGGTCTCCTTTGACGGATGTTCTCCTCTGTTTGATTTTGAAATGTTGTAGCACCGTAGGGCTTTGTCCTTGGCCCGCTTCTTTATCTACAATCGTTTCCTAGAGACCCACACATTTAAATAGAAATGTTAACTTGAGCACAATTGCAAGCCACATATGTAACTTTAAGTTTTTTAGTAGCTACATTTAAAAAAGAATAAAAAAGAAACATGTGAAATTGCTTTTAATAATATATTTTACTAACCCAAGATCACCAAAATGTTATTTCAACACATAAAAATAATACTGATGATATATTTTACTTTTTTCACACTAAGCTGCTACATCAGTTACATCAGCCCCTGCTCCAACCCCCCCACCCCCACCCCCTGCCCAGTGGCTTCCCATCAAGCTCAAGGTAAAATCTCAGTCCCTTATCACAGGCCTTGAGTGATCTGGCCCCATCTCCACACCCCACTGAGCATCAGTTCTGCTACTCTCCTACTGTGTCCATCAGCCCAGCCTCACTGGTCATCTTGATAATTCCCAACCCACCAAGACCCCCTTTCAATCTCAGGATCCTTGCATTTGCTGCTCCCTCTGCCTGCAGGGCTCTTTCCCCAGATAGTTGCAAGACTAACTCCTTTGCTGCATTCAAGTATTCAACGTTACAATCCCCCAGCGCAACCATGATCATCCTAGTTAAAACATTCTCAGTCTCTCCATCCCACTATCCTTTATTAACATCTTCACAGCCCTTACCACTGCCTAAAGTTATATTCTATATTCATTTAATTACTAGTTTCTTGTCTATCTCCTCTTTTAGAAGGTACATTCCATGAGTTCAAGGGCCTTGTCTATTTTGTCATTGGATCTCCCAGCACCTAGAATGGTACCTAGAATGAAAGGGTCACAGAATTTACTGTTGGATTAGATGTGGCATGTAAGGGGAAGAGCTGGCATTCAATAAATATTGCTGAATGAATGTCTAAGTTCAATAAGACAAAGGAAAGTCATCTAAGAATGACCCTGCGGACAGAAAATTTCTTAGAACTAGAGGCACAAGGCATGCTGTAGGAGGCAGCAGAAGACTTGTCCTGAAAGAGGAACCCAGTCATTTCCCAGTTTAGCAGGACCTGCCTTCTTTCCCAGCAAGGTGGGTCTCACTCTTGGGTTATTTGTGCAGAACTAAACACTCTTGGGTCCCTCTCATCCTTGATGCAGAAAGTCCATTCCTAGGTATCTCAGTCATGTGAATTCTGGGTATGGAGCCCCATTCAGCTGGGCTAGGTCTGGACCCTCATGGAGAAACCCTGCCTAGTCCTACTTTCCAATCACCACCATTGACAGAATGTTTCTCCTTTTGCCTCCAGGCTGACCTTAGTAAACAGAGCTTTGCTTCCCAAGTATCTCCTCATAAAGGCATCACTTTAATTTTTTATGTCTTATCAAGACTAATACAAATTGTAAACAAACTTGTTTCTTAATTGTACCATGACTCATTGATAGTGGCCTTGAGGCTCCCTCCTCTGGTCTATACTTTTATTTATGACATTTAGCAGAAACTGCTGTCACCTCACTGGTATCTCCAAAAAGAGGCACAATGTCCTCTCTAAAATACAAATGTAACCATGAGCTTCCCCTGGCTTAAACTCAGTCCACCAACTTCCTGCTGCCTGAAGGATAAAAGCCAAGTTCCTAACATTCAAGGCCCTCTGGAATCTGGCGCTCTCTACCAGAGGACCTTCCGGTTCCCAGCAGCCTACTCCTACTCACAAACCACCATGCTCTGGTGTTCCAGAATCACCAGTCATTCTCTAAACAGGCCATGAGGCTCTTGCTTTCTCTGCGCTCTGCACAGGTTGTCCACTTGGCCTGAAACATCATCCCCCTAATACCTACTGAAAGAAGGTACCTATAGAAACCTAGAATAAACTTAGTTTAGCCTTTTTGCCCCAGCATAACCATTTTTGCTTAGACTTTACCCCTGACATGCTTTGAATCTAGCACAGGTTAGACATAGATTAATTTCCAATAGGCAGGTTTTAGGAAGCATTCAGACATTTCACTACAGGCCAAGCAGCAGCCTACTCTAGTCCCTTGGCAAATCTCCATCAGATGAAAGACATGGACAGAGCCATAGAAATGATAATAGATCACCTTTTGGTCAAGGAATTTGTGGATTGCAAATGTCTGGCATGTCTCTTGCAGGAAAAACTCCTCCTGGCCCAAACCCCCAAGTTAACCTAATCACCCCTTTGTGACCTGTGTGACAAAGACAGACCCCACCATGGCAGCAATCATGTGACTAACCCACCCATCTGCCTGCTGTCTATCACCTAACATCAGTACCTGCACTCACCTTCCCCTTCGTGATGACATGGAGCAGACCACCACCCAATCACCTTAATGACCTTCCCCCATCCAAGGGATATGGTTAAAAGGACTCAACTATGAGCAGCTATTTTGCCATTGCCTTGCTAAGCTATGGTGTGGCCATGTGCTGTTTGAGCTGTGGCCAGGCCATGTTTCCCAGCTTTGATCCCCTTTCCTACCTTGGGGAGGTGACTTTTCTCTCTCTCTCTCTCTCTCTCTCTCTCTCTCTCTCTCATTTATTTTTAACTAAACTATATTTTCTAATCTAACTTCTGTGCAATTCTTTGCATCTTTCACGTGGCATTGGATTGCACCCCAGATACCCCACACCCCAGCAAGCCTGACCTAGCGTTATGGAGGCCCTGCTGGGAGAGTGTGACCCTAACACCCACATCCTTGAAATCCTACACATGCTTCAAGATCCAGCTCAAAGGTAACCACCCACTCCCCATGCTCTCGGCCTTCACACATACCTCTGTTATAGTTGATATTATCTTGAGAACAGAGATCTCACTTATACTATCTGAGTATCACCAGCACCTAGCCCACTAGCAGGTACACAGAAGATACTACATGTGTTTTTGGATGGATAAATGCAGGAGTTGGGGCCAGGGAGTGATTGCAGTGGCTAATAGGAGTCAGTGGGGAAAATGAACTCCTTTTTTAAACTTATGGGGACACTTTGAGACACACTTTCAATAAAGGATCCCTCCTCCCCAAGGAAGTTCTATGAAAACTCTGACAAATTGAGTAAGGAAAAAGGAAGTAGGATTTTGTATCCAGTAAATGATGATAGGCCTTCAGACTCACTTATAAGGAGCATAAATAGTCATGTAATAAAGATCACCAGGATGTCTGGTCCAGCAGAGACATGGTTTCATTATCAAGTCATTCTTAAAATGCTGGTTTGCTTGTTTCTCTAGGCTAACCCCAGATACTTAGGCTCCAAGAGCTACCTTTTCCTTCTCAGGCTGCTTCACTTAAGGACTGAACGAGAGCTCTAGGGGAGAAAAACTAGAAAAAAAAAAAAACAGGACAAAGTCCTGTCTTTCAAGGTTGTTGAAATCTTTTAACCACAGCCTGATTCAACTTCAAGAATTCAGAAGTCTTTGCTTGACAGCTTTGCTGCCTTCCCAGAATGGATAATGTTAATAGAAAGCAGAAGGCTTCATGTTTTTGCTTTTGTTTTTAAAAAATACAATCTAATAGGATGAAATGGTTTTCATAGAGTCTGTGGTAGAATTCTAAGATGGCTCCCAAGATCTTTGCCACCTTGTATGCATGTCCTGTAAATCAACTCCCAGGCCTTGGACTAGTACCAGTCCGTGGCCTTTTAGGAAATGGGCTGCACAGCAGGAGGTGAGCGGTGGGCAAGCAAGCAAAGCTTCCTGTTATTTACAGCTGCTCCTCCCTCATGGCTCACATTACCACCTGAGCTTCACCTCCTGTCAGATCAACATCACTTTAGATTCTCATAGGAGCACGAACCCTACTGTGAATCGCACATGTGAGCAACGTTAGTTTGCTCCTCATGAGAATCTAACGCCTGATGATCTGAAGCGTAGCTGAGGCAGTGATGCTAACACTGGTGAGTGACTGCAAATACAGATTAACATTGGCAGTGAGGTTTGACTGCATAGAGATCATAATAAATCAATTCCTTGCAGACTCCTATCAAAACCCTATCAGTGAGTGGCAAATGACTTGGTGTACTTCAATTGTACAGCTGCATCTGGTGGCAGGCTGTAAGTCAGAATCTGACACTTATTTTAGTCCATGCGTGACCCACCCATTATTTTATTTACCACTTCCATGTGCCTCTCTTTTTATTTTTATGGTGAGCTGTAGAATTATTTCATTATATATTACAATGTAGTAATAATAGATATAAAGTACACAATAAATGTTATGTGCTTGAATCATCCTGAAACCATCTCTCCACTCCAGACCATGGAAGAATTGTCTTCCACAAAACCAGTCCCTGATGCCGAAAAAGTTGTGAGCCACTGCCCTAACCTATTCAGATGTGCCATTTAAAAGGGAGTCTACAGGTCAGATGCAGAAATCAGAGGGATTCGAAGTTGCAGCAGATGCTCTCTTTGTTGGCCTTGTAGGAACAAAATGTGATGCTATGGAGGGCCACATGGCAGGGAATGGCAAGTAGCCTCTAGTAACTGACCAAACCCCTTGGTTAACAACCATCAAGAAACCAGGGACCTCAGTCCTACAGCCTCAAAAAATTGAATTCTGCCAAGAACAAGTTTGGAATATGACCTTGAACCTCAGAGAAGACCTAAACCCTGGCTGTTCCATTGGTTGCAGCCTTGAGAATTCTGAGCAGAGAACCCAGTTAAGCCATGCTTGTACACTTGACTCATAGAAATGGAGATATAGTAAATGTGCATCATCCTAAGACACTAATTTTTGTCATTTCTAAGACAGCAACAGAAAACTGAGTCCTACAGACCCCAGCTTCCATTGAGGAAGAAGTCAAAAGTAGCACCAACATCTTCCTAACTAGAGAAGTGAAATACCTTTACAATGAGAATTACAAAACACTGCTCAAAGAAATCCAAGAAGACAAACAAATGGAAAAATATTCCATGCTCATGGAGAGGAAGAATCAACATTGTTAAAATGTCCATCTGACCAAAGACAATCTACAGATCCAACACAATACCCATTAAATAACCAACATCATTCTTCTAAGACCTGGAAATGACAATACAGAAATTCCTATGGAAACATAAACAACCACGATCAACCAAAACAATCCTTAGCAAAAGAAACAAAGCAGGAGGTATCACACTTCCAGACTTCAAACTTTACTATAAGGCTACAGTAATCAAAACAGTCTGGTATGGGTACAAGAACAGGCATATAGACCAAAGGAACAGGATAGAGATTACAGAAGCAAAGCCTCAATTTCTCAACCAACTCATCTTTGACAATGCCTCCAATAACAACCACTGGGGAGAGGAAAACCTATTCTGTAAATGGTGCTGGGAAAACTGGCTGATCACATGCAGAAGATTGAATCAAGGCCCCTACATATCACCATACACAAAAATTAACTCTGAAAGAATCAAAGACCTAAACGTAAAACCTCAAACTATAAGAATCTTAGAAAAAGCAGGAGACATCCTCATGGAAATTGGAACTGGCAACCAATTCCTGATTAAAACCCTAAGTGCCCATACCATAAGAAATAAGATAGACCTCATTGAACTGATGAGCCTCTGCAAAGCAAAAGAAACCATCAAGAGAGCAGGGAGACAGCCCACAGAATGGGAAAAAAATGTTTGTCAACTGTATATCTGACATCTAGAATCAACATCTAGAATCAACAAGGAACTCAAAGGCATTGAAAGGAAACAAGCAGCCCCATTAAAAAGTGGGCAAAAGACATGAATAGACACTTCTCAAAAGAAGATACATGGGCAGCCAACAGACACATGAAAACGTGCTCAACCTCACTCATCATCAGAGAAATGCAAATCAAAACCACACTGAGATACCACCTAATCCCAGTAAGAATGGCCATCATTAATAAAACAAACAACAACAAATGCCTGCGAGGGTGCAGTGAAAAAGGATCGCTTCTACACCACTGGTGGAAATGCAAACTAGTGCACCCTCTTTGGAAGACAGTGTCGTGATTTCTCAAAGAACTAGAAATTGACCTTCCATATGACCCAGCAATTCCCCTATTGGGAATATACCCGGAAGAACTGAAATCATTCTGCAAAAAAGATACCCGCACACGCATGTTTGTTGCAGCTCTATTCACAGTAACAAAAACAAGGAACCAACCATGCTACTCATCGAAGCTGGACTGGATTTTAAAAATGTGGTACATATACACAGTGGAATATCATTCAGCCATGAAGAAAGACAAACATGGATGGACTTGGATGGACTTAGAGTCGATCATACTCAGTGATCTATCACAGAAACAAGGAACAGAGTACCAGTTGTTCTCACTCATAAGCAGATCTTGAATAATTATCATAATACTATTAGAAAGGGATTGACAGTAGTAGGAAACTGCCAGGGAAGAGGGTGTGGAATTGGCAGTTGAGGGAAACTGCCAGGACAGTGAGGGGCACACCTCATCAGCAAGGGTACCTGCATAATAAACATTTGTATACCTAACCCTGAATTGTATCCCACAGCTTTAAAATACAAAAAAAAAAAAATGTTTTTAAAAAGTAGCCATGAAGCTCAACTGAAAGGGAGTCCTATTCTGTCTTTCAATCCACAAATGCTGTTATCAAAGGCTCTGTTCCTGTGTGGTTGAGGCAATTAATATTATACAATTATCCAACTAATTAAATTGCTGAGTCCTCCCTCTGTGCCAGCTAGACACTGCAAAAAATGATTTTATGTGCATTATCTCATTGAGTTCTCATAAGAGCCCTAAGAAGTAGGCATTGTTATTTTGTTTATATTATTTTCATTTCCACTTCCCAGATGAGGAAACTGAGCCTCACTGAAATTAGGTAGTTTGTCCAAAGTTATGCAAGTTATGCATAATAGAGTGAAAACTCAAATCATGTTCTGGGTGATTTCAAAGTCCATGGTTTGACCACTACACTCTTCTCCCTCCTCTCTTGGCAAAATCTAGTCAGTATAAAATGTCCACCCACTCCCACCCCAAAGAATCTTTCATACTGGTCTATTACAAAACCTGAAAATAGGATAACTCACCAGACCATTATGAACCCCTAACATCTTTGCAGAGATGTGTTGATCATTTTAACAATGAATAAAGTCCTGCCAAAAATGACTTGCTGGACACATATATTGTGATGAGATACCTTAACTTAAAGGGGATAGGTCTGTTGCCTGGGGACCTTCAGGTGGTCAGGCTGAAGCGATGTGCAATGGGGAGGGAAAGATAGGAAAGCATGAAGACACCGGGGGACTCAAGAGAAGAGCCAAAATTGAGGAAACTAGGAAGGGATTCCACAACTTTAAGTGTGTGTTGGGTGCCAAAAGCTCTGCCCTTAAATGCTCTACCAGTTCTCAAGTCCATCCCAAGCAGAGTGTGTCTGAGGCATTTGATTTTATTATGTATTTGTTGTGGTGGCCATTATTACTGCTCCTAGTAGTCAATAATACCTCAATTGGGATAGGGGGTGAAAATCTCCAAAGAGGAAAAATAAGCCAAAGTAGAAAAAAGAGGTGGGGACTGTTGGTGCAGACTGTGAATTTTATATAGCTCATTAATTCCATGGGATTTGACACAGATAATTCCTGCCCTGAGAATTCAAAAAGCATCAAGGAGAAGAGATATCAGAAGTTACTCCCTAGCCATGGGAGGCAGGAGAGATAAAGGAGAAAAAGCAACTAGACTGCAAGAATGTGACCCAGTCCAAGCTGAACTCTCTGTGCTTTTGGAAAGGCAACTTGTAACTTTCCAGTTTCATCCGGAGGTCTTTTGGTCCACAGGGTAGAGGTTGGGGGAAGCAATCTTAGCATCACCCCCACAGTTATGATGGCCTTTGGTCTCCGAGTTCTGGAGTGAACCAGAAGTCTTCCAGTGAACCTTGTCTTAACAGGGAGGGAATGGGCATAAGAAGGGGTGATGCTGTTATCCCCAGAGGACACATGTCCAAAGAGGGAAAAAAAGAATCTGAAAGCCCTGGAAATTCTCAGTCAAGGAGATAGCTGAGCATTTAGAACCTCAAATTTCCTTACCCCTTAACCCCATGGACATCCCTCCATCTAGGCAAAGAGGCAGGTGCCTACCTGGAGTCCTGGGAAGAGTTAGCAAATGGTTCTCTGGTTCCAAATCTCTCCTTTTACCTTAGCTAAGGCATCGCCTTCTTGTTCGACTTGGCCTAAAACATCCACCATCAGAATCATCCATTCCCCTTGAAACAGACAACAGAGTGAGAACATTATTTCTCAGGTTTTCTCTCTCTAGTACCCCTAAGTCTTTATGCATACCCACTATGTGCTCAGACCTGTTTTAGGTGCTATGAAGGCAATGACAAAATAAAATACTTCACATTTACTGGACACCGAATATGTGCAAATACTGTTTGAAGTGCTTTGGATACCTCATCTCATTTATTCCTCAGGGCAATCCTATGAGGTGGGGACTATTTATTCTCACTCCTTCTCCATTTTGTAGATGAGGAAACTGAAAGGCTAAGTAACTGCCCAAGGTCACACAGCAAATTCAAAGTCTGAAGATAGGATTTGAATCTAGACAATTTGACTCCAGAACCAATAAGTGCTACCTAAAATGATCTACTCTACAATGATAAAGAAAAAAGTATACACGTGAAAAATTTGAGAATAACAGTACATTAGGAATCAGAAAGCTTGAGTCCTGATTCTGCTCTTCCAACAAGTTGTCTTTGCAGCCTTGCCCAAGTCATGGTCCTTCTTTGAACCTCCGTTTCCACATTTGAAAAAATAAGGAGATGAGACAAAATCTTCTGCTGTCATTTTATGACAAGGATTCTCAGGGCTAAACTCTAGGGCATTGATTATATATAGGAGGGGTCCATAGGCCCCAAGAGGTGGGCAACAGGAAGCTGGAGTGTTCGTTGCTTGCATGTGTGGTATATGAGGCCAGAGGGCAGAAATGAGGCAGAGAGCCATGGTTAAGCCAGAGAAGGGTGTCTAAAACACATGGCAAAGCTGAGATTGGCAGAAAGCCCCAAAGCCAGGTTGGGATGCTGAGATCCAGATGTAAATGAGGTCAAAGAACAATAGAAGGTGACAGTAAAGGGAAACAGCAGATGGGAGAATTGGGGATAAGAAGCTGACAAGTCACAGGAGGGCCCAGAGGGTCCTTTTGTGAGTGGCTCCATTTAAAGCAGCAGAAGGTACTAAAAGGGACCTCTCAGTACAGGCTGGAGTCATCATGAAAGACCTTGATAGATGAAGCAAATATTTTTTTTTAATCTTAAAATTGTGGGGTACAGTTAAGGGTTAGATATACAAATATTCATTGTGCAGGTACCCTTGTTGATGAGGTGTGACCCCCTTTCCCAGGACTGATGTTGACTACCGTTAATCCCACTCCCCTTCCCCTCCCTGCCCCCCCATAGTTTCCCGCCACTGTCCATCCTTTTTTTTTTTTTTGAGTTGGAGTCACACTCTGTCACCCAGACTGGAGTGCAGTGGCCGCTCCCAGCCACCGCAGCCTTGACCTGCTGGGCTCCGGCGATCCTTCCGCCTCAGCCTTCCAAGTAACCGGAATTACAGGCATGCGCTACCATGCCCAGTTGATTTTTTTTTTATTTATTGTAGAGATGAGGTCTCGCTGCCCAGGCGGGTCTCGAACCCGCAGGCTCAGGCAATCCACTCACCTCAGCCTCCCAAAGGCACGGGATTACAGGCTGAGCCACCGAGCCTGGTTTGTCCATCCTTTTCTTATAGTATTACGGTAGTTGTTCAAGGTCCACTTATGAGTGAGAACATGTGATACTCAGATCTTTGTTTCTGGGAGAGATCACTCAGTATTATAAACTCTAATTCCATCCAGGTTGCTGCGAAATTCATGATTTTGTTCTTTTTTATGACTGAGTAATATTCCATTGTGTATATGTACCACATTTTTAAAATCCAGTCCTCTTTTGATGGACAGCATAGTTGGTTCCATGATCTTGCTATTGTGAACAATTCTGCGATAAACATATTGGCCCATGTGCTAGGCAGAGAAGTTTGCTGACAGCTTGAGCACTGAGGCACTGAAGGTTGGTACAGGTGCGTTAGGGATGGGGACAGAGGGGGCAGATGACAGCCACAAACACTGGGTGACCAGGAAGAGCCTGAAGACTCTGGTCTGGAATGATGTGCTTGGGGCAATGGGGTATTGGGGTGGTGGCACCTGGTTCACTCATATCCTCTTTGCCCAAGTCAGCTTTCACACCTGACGCCTGTACTTCTTTAGTCTAGGACCTGGAGCAATAACCAGAAGCTTCTGGAGCAATATCGACAGGCCACAGAAGGAGGCTTCAGGGCAAGAGACACCAGACAGCAATGGATTAGAAAATAGAGTGTCCCAGGGTCTGGGGCTAGGCAGGACACCAAGAGGGCAGAGAAAAAGGGACCACTTGACTTACAAGAGGGCTTGGAGCCGGGCTCGGTGGCTCAGCCTGTAATCCTGCACCTTTAGGAAGCTGAGGTGAGTGGATTGCCTGAGCCCGCGTGTTCGAGACCTGCCTGGGCAGCGAGACCTCATCTCTACAATAAATCAAAAAACAATCAGCTGGGCGTGGTAGCACATGCCTGTAATTCCGGCTACTTGGAAGGCTGAGGCGGAAGGATCGCCGGAGCCCAGCAGTTCGAGGCTGCGGTGGCCGGGAACGGTCACTGCACTCCAGTCTGGGTGACTGAGTGAGACGCCAACTCAAAAAAAAAAACAAAAAAAAAACAGAGGGCTTGGAACTAGGTCAGGCTAGAAGGAAGTTAGTGAAGGAAAAGAGAAAGGCTCAAATAACTTTTCTCTGATTCCCTCCTCTTATGTTCACTTCAGGCCACAGAAGCAGAAAGGAACCCAAGGGGCAGTGATCAAAGCATTTTCATATTCATTCACCCATGCAATTCACACAATTCCTAGGCAAGGAAAGGAACAGGATTGCCACGTTTTAGAAAAAAGTGATGTGACCCAAGCCCTTCCTACTGGAGAATACTACCTTGAGGGAAAAGAAAAGTGGCAGTGATCCCAGGAGAGCAGAAATCTGTTGGGCTTCCTAAAACTGTAGGCACAAGAATCCCTTGTCAGAATGGCCCAGGGAAAGAGAAAGCCACACTGGGAGTAATATCCACACTGTCCTAAAAGAGGAATGCTTAAATAGGGTTGGGAAGTGGTTGGTCCCTGCCCTATCTGGATACTTCTCTGTTGTCCTCTTGAGAGTGAGAGGGACGCGCACTCCAGCAGGTAAGGAATAAATGAGATGAGGCATGAAAAGCGGCACAGTGCCTGGTACAAAGAAGTGCTCAGTCAATAATGGGGTATTTCAAATAGTAGGATATTACAGATTAGGGCAACATGTGGCTAAAGGGTACAGGGAGGAAGTCTGTAAGTCAAGGTCTACATAACAATCACTGATTCCTTGGTACTCACCCCCAGAGATTCTGATTCTTCAGTGAGGGTGGAGCCTGGAAACCTGACAATCCAGAAGTTCCCAGGTGACCCTGAGGTAGAACCTTCAAACATCATGCTTTACGGAAACCCTGCTGTAAATCACATTGGGTACTGGGCATGGCTCAAACAGAAAAACCGAATTGAAAGGCCATAAGAAATGGATGGCAGGGCAGGGGTGGTAAAGAAAAAGCAATGGGAGTGATATCTACAGAGAATTGTGACCACAAACAATGGTATTTTTTTCCTAATAAATTTCTTTAAGACTTGAGCCTCCAATGAAGCCTCTAGCAGTTTTTGGAGTGTTTAAACCCCAGCTCTGCTATTAACAAACTGTGAAGCCTGAGACACACTGAGTCACTTCTTTGAGTCTCAGTTTCCTCACCTAAGAACGAATTGAGCTAGATTTGGAGACTAGGTTTCCTCGTAGCCCAGACGTTCTTGGATTCTATGATTCACTGAAATGATCTTTCAAAGTTCCCGTTCTTCCTAGAGTAGCCAGACTTTTCATAGGCTCACTATAAGCCCTGCTTGAGTTGGCCAACTGTGGTCCACCTTCAGTGCAGTCCCTTCAAAAGCCTGTCAATATTTTCAGAACATTCTCTTACTTTCAGATTGAACAGAAACCTAAGCTACTTTTTCCCACTTAAAAAATGTACAGGGTTGCAGATTTAACTTAAAATTCTTCACTCATTCTTTCCTCAACTTCTAAAGAGTTTGTTTGTTTTTTAATCTTGTCAAATCAGGAGTTCATCCCTATCAGAGAACTAACTCCTCCCAGACAGTTTCCTCCAACTCTGAATAAGCAAACATAAGGCTTCGGGAGCCACAAGGGTGGAAGAAACAAACATTTCTTACTTGTAAAAGTAAAAGTATGTCCTTCAATAATAAAGTACGGGCTGGGTGTGGTGACTCATGCTTGTAATCTCAGCACTTTGGGAGGATGAGGTAGGAGGCTCGCTTGAGGCCAGGAGTTCAGGACAGCCTGGGCAAAATAGCAAGATGCCGTATCTACAAAAAATTAAAAATCAAAAAATTAGCCAGTGTGGTGGAACACTCTGTAGTCCTAGCTACTGGGAAGCTGAGATGGGAGGATTGCTTGAGCCTAGGAGTTCAAGGCTGTAGTAAGCCATGATTGTGCCAGTGCACTCCAGCCTGAGTGACAGAGAGAGACACTGTAGTTTAACAAAAAGGAGTATGGCTGGGCATGGTGGCAAGAACCTATAATCCCAGCTACTCTGGAGGCTGAGGCAGGAGAATCACTTAAACCCAGGAGTTTGAGGCCAGCCTGGACAACTTAGCAAGACCCCACCTCTAATTTTTTTAAAGATATGGAGGTTTAGTGGGCATTTTTCTCCTCCTTTACTCACCAGGCTTCTAGAGACCCCTCCAACTATCACAAATGAACAGTGAAGTAATACAGAAATCTCTGCTCATATGCTTGATGGCAAACTCAAGACAGTTGATTTTTTTCTACCTAATCCGGGCTCTCCTCCAAATGTGGGTGGGCAGATACGCTTAGGCCTTTTTCTTTTCCCAGCCCCCATGGACTCAGGAGAGTCTTCTTTTGACTTACTTTTCTCTCCATTTTCCCGGGACAGTTAGGCTTACGGAAAGGGATGACCTAAATGCAGTAAGAAAGAAGTATCACAACCCTCAGCTCAATAGGCTGGGCTAGTCAGTCCATAAAGTCCATGGGATAGGAAATAAGAAATGAAGACCTTGTTAATGTCAAAATGCAAAATGATTTTATCAACCTTTAGTAGCAATATCTTTTTCTGAAATACATTGCCTAAAGTGCTGCTGCTATTTTCTTATTCTTATCTAGATTTTCCCAGGTTCATATCTCTTCCTATTCTCTCATTTCTATCTCTTATGTCTATATTATAGTATATAACTAAATTATGTTGTTATAATTTGTTGTGTTTATAACAAGAAATACCATTCTAAATGTTCAGATTAGATGAGTAAAATATTTTCTGTTTCTACTTTTAAAAGTTCAAGTAAGTTGCTTTAAGAAAATGGACCCTTTGTTAATTTTTTTCCCATAGCACACTGGCCCCATTAGATGAAACTCTTTCTCTCTCTGTCAGGCTGGGAGTTTTTTGAGGACTAGAACCTCAAACTAACGCAGAACCTGACAAGCTGTGTGACCTAGCATAGGTCATATAATCTCTTCATGCCTGTTTTCTGATCTATAAAATGAACATGATAATAGAAGATGTCTGGGGACAGAATTTGGAAAATGAAAGGAATAGGTGGGATGAAGGCAATATGGTTGTCATAGTATCATGTCTTTTTTGCAATGCTCTTGATTCTTTGATCCAATTATTTCTAAGCAGACATGTATGTCACACAAAGAGAAATATGGCACGTTGACCTTCTGAGGAGGAAGAATAACATAGTTGTAAAAAAGTTTAACTATGGAGTTGAACAAATCTAGGTTTGAATCCTGGCTCTTGACAATTACTAGTTGTGTAATCTTGGGCAAGGCACTGAACTGTTCAAAACTTAAATTTCCTTATCTGTTAAGTGGGGCTAAGTATAGTACCTTTATCATGGGCAAATAGTGAGGAGTCATTTAATAATTATTTACTGAGCACCTACTATGTGCTCAGAAAAGCTCAGAGCTCAGAGCAGTGTTCAAAAAAGTGAAGGACCCCTGTTCACAGACAATTTAGGTGAACTAACTCACTGTATTAGTTCATTTTGTATTGCTTTTTGTTATAAAGATGTGGGGTACAATTCAGAGTTAGGTATATAAACATTGATTACGCAGGCACCCTTGTTGATGAGGTATGCCCCTCCCTCCTCTAGCAGTTTCCCTCAACTGCCAATCCCACCCCCCGTCCCCTAACAGTTTCCCACTACAGCCAAACGCTTTCTTATAGCATTATAATTGTTTAAGTTCTGCTTATGAGTGAGAACATAAGGTACTCTGTTCTTTGCTTCTGTGATAGATCACTGAGTATGATCGACTTCAAATCCATCCAAGTTGCTGCAAAGTCCATATATTTGTCCTTCTTTATGACTGCATAATATTCCATTGTGTATATGTACCACATTTTCTTTCTGTGGAGAAAAAGGATCGCTTCTGCACTGCTGGTGGGAATGCAAACTAGTGCAACCCCTTTGGAAGACAGTGTGATGATTTCTGAAAGAACTAGAAACTGACCTTCCATATGATCCAGCAATTTCCTTATTGGGAATATACCCGGAGGAACACAAATCATTCTACAAAAAGATATCTGCACACATATGTTTGTTGCAGCTCTATTCGCAATAGCAAAAACATGGAACCAACCATGTCGCCCATCGAAGATGGACTGGATAAAGAAAATGTGGTACATTTTACATTGCTGTAAAGGAATACCTGAGGTTGGGTAATTTATAAAGAAAAGAAGTTTATTTACTTGGCTCACGGTTCTGCAGGCAGGCTGTATAAGAAGCATGGTGCTAGCATCTGCTTCTGGTGAGGGCTTCAGGTTGCTTCCAATCATAACAGAAGGCAAGGGAAGCCAGGGTGCCACATGATGGAAAAGGGAGCAAGAGAGAGAAGAGGAAGTGCCAGGTTCTTTTAAACAATCAGATCATGTGAGATTAATAGAGTGAGAACTCATTCATTACCACAGGAGGGTAGGGTGCAAAGTCATTCATGAGGGTTCTACCCCCATGACCCAAACACCTTCTACTAGGCTCCATCTCCAACACTGGTGATCAAATTTCAACATGCGATTTGGAAGGGACAAATATGTAAACCATGTCATTCAAATAAAGCTCTTGGGATTGGGAAAACACACAGTAAGCACTCAGTACATGTTAACTATTCTTGGTATTACTCTCCCCTGTCCATTAGAAGCCTGTCTACTCCATGGTATTCAGGACTTGTGTCCCCTGCTCTTCATTAGTTTCCTGAAAGTAGAGGATGAGGCCAGGCTTGGTGGCTCAGCCTGTAATCCCAGCACTTTGGGAGGCTGAGGTGAGTGGATTGCCTGAGCCCCCAGGGTTCGAGACCCACCTGGGCAACTTGGCGAGACCTCATCTCTACAATAAATCAAAATGAGCTGGGCGAGATAGCGCGTGCCTGTAGTCCCAGCTACTTGGAAGGCTGAGGCAGAAGGATCGCCGGAGCCCAGCAGGTCGAGGCTACGGTGGCCAGGAGCAGCCACTGCACTCCAGTCTGGGTGACAGAGTGAGACTCCAACTCAAAAAAAACAAAACAAAACAAAACAAAAGAGGATGACACGGGTCCAAGACCAGCCTGGGACAATTTGGCAAGACCTCATCTCTACAATAAATCAAAAAAAGTAGCTGGACATGGTGGTATATGCCCGTAGTTCCAGCTACTTGGAAGGCTGAGGTGGAAGGTTCACCTGACCCTATCAGGTCGATGCTGCAGTGGCCATGAGTGTGCCACTACACTTCAGCCTGGGTGACAGAGTGAGAATCCAACTCAAAAAAAAAAAAATAGGAAAGAAGGAAGGAAGGAAGAGAGAAGGGAGAAGGGAATGAGACTTTCTGCAGTTATCCATACTCTCTTTGGCAGGCCCGTGGTGACGAGCAGTTTGTAAAATGGTTTCCTACATTGAAGGTGAGGGCCAAACCAACTGGATCCAACCTGTGCCCTTGGCCCATTAGTTGCCAGTAGATCATCAGGCAACAGATATGGCTTGAACTTCAATTCTGCACTCCTGGGAAACCCACTATCTCCAGAAATGCTCCCTCTGGGCACAAAGAGCAGAGTGACTTCATTGGTGGAACTTCCAAGCCCAGGTGAGGCTGCTCATGCTTCTCATTAACTGTACTTGTCACTACCCCAGACCCCTGTGCTTCCTTCTTCACCCGACTCTGTTCCTAAACAGTTCAGACTGCTCTTTGGGACTTGGTAGTGACACAGCAAGGGAAATTCTTCCCCGTTTCCTCTTCTCAAGAAATGATTAAACAGTTTTCCCATGCCAACAGCAGACACTTTCATTTCCTTTTTCCATCCCAGAGGAACAGAAATGGGATCCTGACTAATTCATTGGTTAATGGTTGTTTGTTTTTCAACTCTAGGTGGCAAGGGAATTCATGTTTACTAAAGGAAACCTATGTGTCCCTGCCTGTTACCTGTTTTAATCATTTTAGCAACTATGTGAGGTAGGAATCATCTCTATTTTGCAGATGAGGAAACTAGGGCTCAGAAAAGTTAAGGCATTCACTCGTGGTCACACAGCTAGCAAGTAGCATTGTAAGGATTCAAGTCTATGTCTGACTTCAAAGCTCCAGATACTTTCTACTATATGGTGCCAAAATATTTTCAACCTGTGTAAGTTGATCTAGACACTCTGTTGGTCTAGACACTCTGCTGAGGTGGCGTAGCCCTCAGGCAGAATGGCCTTTGATGGCACACTACAAGCTGCGGTGACGGGCTCTCTTCTTTCCCCTTGGACCTTCATTAGAAGCCTGAGAGACAAGCTGGTCCATACAGTGCTCTGGTTTCCCAACCCCAAGTGCCAAACTGTGATGCGTGCTTAAAGTGGTGCCTGGACTCTCCTGGCACACTATTGGCCTGACTGGCAGAGCAGGATCCTACATTGGAAGGAGCCCCTGGTTTCCTGCTGCCTCCAATCCGGATACTCTCATTCCAAATTTAAGGCAATTCTACTAAGGCAGGACTTCTGCTCTGAATCTGGATGAAAGTGCGGCCTTGGCATGCAAACTCATGGCACAAACCTCACACTAATGGTACAAAGACAGCTTTGTATTCTCCAAAGCTCTTCTACATCCCAACAATTCTGTGACTTAGACAGCTATGGAAGCAACATTATTATGATTATCATTTTTACGATTCCAACTTTATAGATGAGAAAACCAAGGACCAAAAGGGGCAAGGGCATGCCTATACTAATGCTGTGAGGGCTGAGAGGGCTCTGCCTCTGAAGTGGCCTTTAAGTAATATCCCAGGACTTCTTGTTTTGGGGTACTGCAGAAGCCCCATCCCATTTACATGATGACAATTACTATCACTAATTATTACTGACAATAATTGCTAACATTTCTCAAATTCTTGCTAATCCAGGACACTAGGACATGCTTTATTTCTCATGCATTATTTCATCTTATACTCACAATCCTAAAGAGTGGGTTCCACTATCGCTTTCTATTTTACAAATGAGGAAACTGAGGCTCAGGAGGCTAGATGGTATACTCAAGGCCATAAAGTTAGAAAGTGGTAGACCGTGCACACAGACCAGGGACAGGGACTATACTCCACTAGGCTGTAGTGTCTCTAAAGTTGAGTTGACTAAGAAAGCCACTAGCCATATGTGGTTATTTAACTTTAAATTAATTAAAATAAAGTTAAACACTCGGTTCCTCAGTCATGCTAGCCAGCCTGTGTGGCTCATGCTATCATACTGGACAGCACAGATAGAGGTCATTTCCACCATCACAGAAACTTCTATCGGACAGTGATAAACTAAACACTCTTAAGGTTGGCCCTCCTTAGACTTCTACTTTAGTATAAAGGTTACTTGTTTAAGGCGGGTTTTCACAGTCTTGGCATTATTGGCATTTGGGGCTGGAAAATTCTTTGTTGGGGACAGACGGGTGGCTCTCTTTAAACATCCTTAGATATTTAGCAGCATTTCTGGCCTCTACCCACTAGATGTCAGTAGCACACCTGGGCTCCAGTTTTGACAAGCAAAAATGTCTCCACACATTGCCAATGTCCCCTGGGGAGCAAAATTGCCCCCACTCTGTCCCCATCCCCCAGTAGAAAGCCTCTGGGTTAAGTTTAGAACATATTATGCATTTGAAGTAATCACATGGTAAGTTTCACTAACTTAACTTGGCCTTCTGAAAGCAAGCCAATTCACGGAAACTCATTTCTTCTAGTGGATGATAAAGTCTATAACAATTTGTATTGAATGGGTGGCTTTAGTAGCTATTGAAAATTCCACGACAGAGTAAAACCATTTAAAACAGTAGACCAAGAGTGAAGATGCCAAGAAGGGATTACTATAATGTATTGTAATTTGTTCCTCAAATTTGTTATCCGTTAACCATAACTATGAAATCACAAAGCAAGAAAAAGAAGCAGATTGGTTTAAAAAGCTAAAAGAATGTCAAAGTAGAAAATCAATTAGGAAATGAGAGGAGCAACTACATTGACTACTACATTTTTGCTACTAATTTCCAGAAATAGCAAACAAAAAATTGTGCTATTTAATAAATTGGTGAAAGAATCCTCAAAATGCTAAAATTGACACAATGGAAAAAGTACTTTTGGCCAGGCATGGTGGGTCATGCCTGTAATCCCAGAACTTTAAGAGGCCAAGATGGGAGGATTGCTTGAGGCCAGGTGTTCAACACCAGCTTGGGCAACATAGTGAGATTTCATCTTCATTCATATATATATATATATATATATATAATTGCCTGGCATAGCGGCTCATGCCTGTAGTCGCAGGTACTCAGGAAGCTGAGGTGGAAGGATCACTTGAGTACAGGAGGTCAAGGCTGCTGTGAGCTGGTATCAGGCCACTGCACTCCAACCTGAGCGACAAAGTAAGACCCGACTCAAAAAAAAAAAAGAAAGAAAATATACTTTCAAAGGATTCAAAAGAAACTAGTACACAAAAAATAAGTATGTGAAGTGATGGATATGTTAATTAGCTTGAGTTCATCATTCCACAACATATACATGTATCAAAATAGCATGTTGTACACCATAAATATATACAAATATTCATTTGTCAATTTAAAAGATAAATAATTTTTAAAGAAACTAGTGTAAGCATTCCCATACAATATGCTGAAATGTTGGTTCCTGATGAACTAATACACATTTGCACATTTTAATATATTCCCAAGAAAACTAAATTTCTCTATAACAAATAGAAACAACTCTTTATAATGCTGCTAAAGACCAAATGAAACCTGTCAACTACACCTTCAGAGAAATCTCCAGAAGCTTTGGCAACCATTCCCTCCTAAATGAATTTTTGCAAATACTTAAATATTTTAACTTTGTGGTAAATGATCAAAAGAAAGACACTTTAGATAAACTGGTAAATGTAGTGAGTATTTATTCAAGAAATTGTTTGAGAACCAGCCTCCCCCTAACCTCCTACAGAGGATGAGGATGGGACAGTGCTTCCCTCCGGTGAGTATCTGCCACTCGACGGGTACCCACTAATTCTCCTATTGTTCTCATGGATGAAAAGTGCAATGGCCAGATATTACAGGGTGAATGTAGGTTAACAAGAGCAACGCCCATACTGGGCTTCTTGCCAGGGAACTGGAATTAATAGTCTTTCTTCTAAAACTAGAGAAAAAAGAGAAAAAAAAACAGGGAAGAAGGGAGGGAGAGAAGGAACCAAAGTGCCACAGGGACCTCTAAAGACCACATTAAACGCTTTTAATTATGGTGAGAAGTGCAAGTTGGGTCTGAGCTGGCAGGCTGAGAAGCAACAACTACACATTTCTGGTGCTTTCTGACAGCCTAAATTGGCCTTCCCCAGTAGGTCATAGAGCCAGACTTCACATTCATCATTGCTCCCTGGATGCAGCTAGGTATGCAGCTGGGTCTCAGGTTCAGGAGAACCGGTTGCAGATGTGATGGGGAGATGGCTCCAAGACTATCAGCCACTGGAGAGACCTCAGGGTTGGATGTCCTCTACTGGGGTATAGGGGGCTACTCAAGGCCAAGAAAGAATGCATTGGCCCCCCTGAATAGCAGCAACTGGAGCTCATTAAAAGTCAGTATTTGTGGCCTCTAATCTCAGATAGTAACCCAGACTGCTTCCAGGGACATCAAGGAAGTTTTGCCGCCAAATCGGAACAGCCTGGTACATAATTTACATTAGTTATTCCTTGGTCAGGTGTCAGGTGTTTGTTGCAGAAGCTCTCAGCCTCATCTTCCTGAATCCTGTTCTTAGAATAGAAGAAGCAGACTAGCATGCTGAGAGGGACCCACCAATCTGTTCCCCCAGATGACCACCAATCATTGGAGTGACACAAAATCATCCAGGTCCTGTCAAAATGCACATTGTCAGGAGTTAATCCATTGGTTTCCACTAACCTATCATCACAGGAAAGTTAGCCAAGAGCTAGGCCTTGGGCCACAGAACAGCAATGTGTTAGGTTGAAGTCCACGGCCTAGGATGCCCAAAACCTAGAGAAGACAGACTTGGAGAGAAGGGCAAGCCTCAGGCCCAGAACAGCTTGAGTGGAAAGGGTGCGGAAATGGGAAATGGCTTGTAACAGGAGAGATTGGGGTTGCCAAAAACAAAGTTTCTAGAGTTCACCATTTTGCCCTGGGCTGAATCGACCTCTGCAGCAGACCCAGTGAGAGGTCACAGTATCCCATGATGTATGCTTTTGGTGCACTGCTCAGAGGATGATCTTTCCTCTATCCCAGGCTGGACAGTTCTGTTCTGGGAGTCAGGGTACTCAAGATTCTAATATCGGAATTGCCATTAGCTGTGCGAATCAAAGATAATCACTGAACACCTTGGAAGTCCAATTTCCTCACCCTTAAAATGAAGACACTGTCGCTCATCCCACCATTACAGAGTCTTGTAGGCTTAAGAAAGTTCTTTGGCTTTGCCTTCATTTCCTTCTATACTTGTACAACATGGTATCACAGAATTCAAGGCTATTGCTATTTTCTCCCTCCTTCCACTGATCTCTTAATAATTCTCCTATAACCTGCTGTCATTCTATGTCTATAAAAATTATAATAGAACTTAATAACTAATTATCTTGCGAAAAAGCTATATCTACATTATAGCTTTAGAATTCAAATACCAAAACTGACATCCTAGCAACTCATTTGATTAAAACAAAGTACCACTGAGGCTCTTGGCATAGACTCAAGGCCTACAGGGATATGGGTGGCTCCAAACATACCCATTTCCACCACTGGCCAGACATCACAAACATCTTCAACTCCTATGAGAAGTGTACATATCTCTACATATATAATCTAGAATGCAACTGTGAGCTGGAGAGGAGACTGTGTACCAATCCTGTGTTTCTGCTCAAATTTAACTTTCAAGGCCTACTGGACTTCCTTGAAAGGATGCAACCCTGCTGATATGGCCAAGTTGTGATTCTAGGAAAGCCCCTTGGTGGGAGGGGGGAGTGTTGGGAGGATGGAGGGTGCAAGAGTGCCCAAGGCTGATGGGGGAAGCAGTGAATGTTTGAGCAGCACAATTTTCCTCCTAGTCTTCTTCTCCCACTACCCCTGGAGCCCAGGAAAAAGCTCAGAGTAGAGAACTCAAGAGTTCCTCCATCTGCTCACTTCCAAGTGTTCCTCCCTTCCTTTACATTTTCTCCTACTGAGCTTATGCCTCCATGCTTTACCTCTTGAAAGCTATTTTTTTTACTGGACTGGCTACGCGCTTAGGAGGTAAGCTCCTCAAGTGCATCTTGGTTCAGTCAACATCATTTCAACAAATATTTGTACCAGGGACTGTGATTGCTTGGTTCTAGGAAGGGAAAGGAAAAGTTTTTCCCAGAGGGCTCAGCTCAATGCTAGCTACAGCACAGGTACACACTATTTTTTAAGGCTACCGATTTTCCTATCCCTTTCAGGTCCTGTGAGGGACTCGACGCTACTTACTTGTAGAAGCCCTGGCTCCTTGATCTCCTCAAATGCCCTCTTATAATTTCTTCTGTTACTTCAGTCCAGATTCAACAAACCATTAAATGAACTCAGGTCAAGACTTCTTCACCTTAGGCCATAAGAATAGACCCTCTGGCCCCTTTTCCACCCTAAAGACCTCACTCAGGCTGCCCCAGATTCCCTCCATGGAAGGCAGATATCAGGATGAAGGGGTTCTCAGAAAGGTTCCTTGTTCATTTGTAAGTAGGAAAATCTAATATAAGCTAGCACTAAGCCCCAGGGAAGAAGGGCTTGAAGCTTATCTGACAGCAATATGGCCGCCATTATCATCATCCCTTATCCTCCTGAAGCACTCACTGCCAACCTCTCTGTCAGCTGGTGCTACCATGAGCCACACGGAGTAAGCCTTGTCATTTCCACAGCATCCATTCAAGGCCATACATTGAGGACACAACAGTGAGGTGAGAGCCCTGGAAATGGAGTTTTAAAAGAGTTGCCAAGGACATTTTTATATGGGTATCAGCAACATTTCAAGAATCTAGGCCCACTTACCACCAGAAGATTGGAAGCATGCTGTGGTACTAATCAGAAGAAAGAAGCAGAAAGGGGTAGCCTGTCTACCCACACCTCCATACCCGAATCACCTCTCTTTTATCACCCCAGGTGGAGTGCCACTAAAATCAAACAGAATGCCACTTTGGGCCTGCAGGCCAGAGGCAGCCAAGTACTTGTTCATATAGTGTGTTTTCACAGGAGGAGAGAACTGCAGGACCAGATGAACCCCTACAACCCTTAGCTACTGGACACCTGCCATGAGTGAGGTGGGTTGCTGGCTGTGATTTCAGGTTGAAATAACTCAAGGAGGAGAAGAGTGTTTGTTCCATGAATGAAGTGCCGCTACACTCCAGCCTAGGTGACACAGTGAGATCCCGTCTCCAAAAAAAAAGACAACTTGGAGTATTTAAAGTGATTTTTTTTCTACTCAAAATTCCCCTCTCTCTTTCCACCCCTCTCTGTGCCTTCCTCTGTTCCCTCCCCCACTTCTTGCTCCCAGTGCCCGACCCTCTTATGTCCCTACAAGATGGTTTATTCTCAGTCATACTGGCTGCTTACTGGCGCCAGAACACCATGTTCCAATGTAATTGAACCACGTTATTTGAAGGAATTATTACCATGAAAGTTATTTTAATGGTGTCACTAGTCGATGAAACAAGCCTTGTAAAATGCAGGTTTGTGAGGTGCTTTATTTTAAGAAGACAGTTTGCTAGGTTACTTGCCACATACAAGTTAGAACCTACAGCTTTGCCCCAGTCCCTCTCCTAGCCTGTTATATAAACGTCCTTCTGGTGCAGCTTCCCCTTCTCATACTCTTGAGCCATTCTTAGGAACTCTGGCAAAGTCAAGTCTGCAAGAGTGCCACAAGGTACCCTTGCACCAAGAAGTAGGGAATCTGGATGCCTGCGACAGGAAACCCCCGGGAATAACCAGGTATTTCCGTGTCTGTCGCTGCGACTTGGCTAAGTTTCCCCTTTGGTGCTTTTCTCCCTCCTGCCTTTGCAAGTAAATTAATCAACTGCAACAGCCCTGGGAACTCGCCTACCTTCCCGTCGCGGTCCCTTGGTCCCTGGGACTCAGGGGAGCCAGGTAGGAGTGCTGGCGGGAAGGAGAAGCCCGAAAGGCTGAGAAGCCCCGCAGCTGGCGTCCAACCGCCCCGCACAGCCCCACGCAGAGTTGACCTGTCTCTACGCCCTGACCCGCCGAGTCCTGGTAGTCGGGCAGAGGACACCCCATCGCCGTTTTCCCACGCGCTCGCACTTGTACACCTGCGCGCGCTTTTCCGGGAGCGTCTGCCCCCAATCGGCAGATGCACCTGGGCGCGACTCCGGGAGTTCGAACCTGTTGCCCACCTTGGGTCGTTCCTCGCTGCCCCTCTTCGCAACGAGCTCCCCACCTAGGTGAATAGAGGCCCCTGCGCAACCGGCCAGCGCTCTGCCACCCTCTATCTATTACGTGGTGTCTAGTGGGAGCAGGTCGGCTGCGCCCGCCACTTACTCTGAAGTCTTGAGGCAACCATGGTGCTTCCGAGGGGACCGCCGGCTGGTGACGCGCCTTGCCTGCTGGGGTGCATGGGCGGCTGCTACGTGTGGGCAGCTCTGCACCCCAAGCGCCCACACGCAAGCAGCCCCAGACCCGCTGGCTGAAGCAATAGCCAGCCAGATAAAGTTTCTTCTCCTCCAAGGCCTCTCGCGGTCTTCTGATCTAGGTCCAAAAAGGGTTGGGCTTGCTCCTTACATGATTAGGAACTGTTAACTCCCCCTTTTTCCTCTGCCTCCATCTTCCCGCGACCACAGCATCCTTAGTTCAAAATACCAGATGCTCTTTCTTATGTTCTCTCCATCGCTGCAGGGCTAACGAGGGTGAGGAACGATTTGGAGGGGAAGCCCTAAGGAGACAGTAGAGGCTTTTACCCAGGCAGGGAAGGACCCTCACAGACTTTAAAAAGAAAACGTAAACAAGTCGCTTTCTGGCGTTTTAGATTGTGCAGGATGAGGGGAGGAGGGAGAAGAGGGGAGAAAGAGGCCTGAGCAGAAAGGAAATTTAAATAGCAAGGCTGCAAGCATTCTCCCCTCGATCTGAACATCGTTTCTGATGGTGTTCTGAACTGTTCTTGTTCAATCCTAAGAAAAACTATTTACTCTCTAAGTCAGTCTGGGGCCACAACCCGAAAAAGCAAGAATGTTCTTAAAGTTGTAAAATCTTTTCTGTCATTTAGATGAAAATCCCTACTGATGATTGTGTATACGCAGTGGACCCTAGTTATAACATGGCATGCGTTACACGGATTCAGAGACATTGCCGATCGGATTGTGTCTACTGAAAACTAAAACAAGTGAAGAGAGAGAGAGATTGACTTAATGCTGGCTTCCTGGAAGACCCAGTAAGGCATCTTTCCCAGGCCCAGTTCCATAAAGGGGTGTGTGTCCCTACCCTGGCCTCTGAGATGCACATTTTCAATATTTTTATTTGTTAAGGGTCTAGTGGGGGTGTGAAAAGCGAAGTAAGTGCAAATGCAGGCTTTTAGCTTTTTTAAATGACTTTGAGAAAGCAAGGGTTTAAAAAGGTTAAGATGGCCAGGCTCAGTGGCTCAGCCTGTAATCCCAGCACTTTGGGAGGCCAAGGGATGTGGATTGCCTGAGCCCGCGGGTTCGAAACCAGCCCAGGCAACTTGGCGAGACTGCCGTCTCTACAATAAATAAATTTAAAAAAAAGTAGCCGGGGGTGGTAGTGCACGCCTGTAGTTCCAGCTATTTGGAGGGCTGAGGCAGAAGGATCGACGGAGCCCAGAAGGTTGACGCTGGGGTGACCATGAGTGTGCCACTGCACTCCAACCTGGGCCACGCAGTGAGACTCCAACTCAAAAAAAAAAGGTTAAGATTTATCCAGTATATGTGTTCATGGGGACCATTTAACACTGCCCAGTTCAGGCTAATCCAACAGGCTTTCTAAATCAGGCTTACCCACATAAGAATAAGAAGAAAGAAGAAATCTAGGTTGGGGTCCCTTCAGGGGGTCTTGGCCAGTCTGGTAGCAGAGGACCTACTTTCTCCTTCTGTCCAAAATAGACAACCCTCTGCTTCTGGAATTTCATTAGGTGAATATACTGGGTTTTTTGGAGCAGGGCAGTGCACGGGGCCCTCTCTTCTTAATTTTGGGGAGGGTGAATGTAACTGAGCAAGGACTAAATTTATATTGTAGATACTGAATCCTGACCTGTGGCTAGAATTTCTAGCTAAAATTCCTTTCTGTCTAGAATTTGTGGTTAGTTCTCCATTATTGATATGTTGCTGTGGCTTACCCAGTTAGTGCATTTTCTGCAATTATGTTTTTTAATCAAAGAATAACTTCTGGAGGATGTAGCCCAGTTGGAATGTCAGTGAGTGGCTAGGAAAGACCAATTTTGATATTGGCCAAAGACTAAACTAATTAGAAAGTCAAATCTGTATTATTACCCTCCTACCCAAAGAGAAGACACTCTTGAAGGTCATGGAGTTTCACTTCTTGTTTATGTATGCTTTGTGATTACTTGCCCAACTCCTTCCTGCCATTGCTTCAAATAATCAGGAGTAGAGGGTCCAAAGAAAATCCATCCTATAATTCCAAGACTGCACTGATGGATCTTTCTAGTGAACTCTCATAGCACTTGTGGTCAGGGCTCTGAAGTCAGAACTGAGTTAGAGGAGAGATGTAATGATGTCTGCAATTTATGCTTAAATGGGTCAGAAAAAAATGTCCTAACTTATCTGGAGGCTGTGGGAGGAGGATCCCTTGAGCACATTTCTTACATGTCCAGTGTCATCCATAGTGTACCTGATACAGTGCTGAATGAATCACAGATAGTGAGTAGAATACCTTGTTGAGTGATTGTGTGGTGAGTGTTCTGTGGGACTTGTGGACATTGCATTGACAGACCAGTCATTATGACAGACCAGTAGAAGAAAATGTTACCATAACATGGTGTGGGCAGGACAAGAAGACAGGACGCCAGGTATGGTGGCTCACGCCCATAATCCCAGCACTTTGGGAAGCTGAGGCAAGAGAATCACTTGAGCCCAGAAGTTTGAGACCAGCCTGAGCAACATAGCAAGATCTTGTCCTACAAAAAAATTAAATAAAAAAATTAGCCGGGCATGGTAGTATATGCCTGTAGTCACAGCTACTTGAGAGACTGGAGGTGGGAGGATCACCTGAGCCAAGGAGATCAAGGTTGCAGTGAGCTGTGAACATCACTGCACCCTAGCCTGGATGACAGTGAGACCCTGACTCAAAAAGAAAAAGGAGGAGGAAGGAAGAGGAGGAGGAAGGAAGAGGAGGAGGAAGGAAGAGGAGAAGGAGGAGGAGGGACTACAAACACAACTACTTATCAACAAGAGTGCCTGAACGAAGCATATTTGTATACCTAACCCTTAACTGTACCCCGCAATATCATAACAAAAAATATTAATTATTAAAAAAACACAACTACTTGGCAACAGATTTTTTTTTATTCTTAAAATGGAAGGTAGATAGCTTCATGCACAGTCAGGCATTTGGAAAGTGTCCATCTTTTGTAAATCCCAAAAGAATGTACATTCCATTACTTGGCATTCAAGATGGAAATGGCCTCTATTAAGCAAGTTGGGCACATCCTTAGGACACAAGGCAGATTTCCAGGCCAGCAAAACTCAGCTGCTTCCTCCCAGCAAAAGGTAAAGCACAAACAGTGTGAGTGACACCCCTTCCCCCCAGTTCTAGATAAATGCCTCCATTTCTTTTGGAGGAAATCCGATCTTCCTGGCTCTAACCAACGATTCCAGTGAGCCTACAACATGCAGAGTAAATTCGACTGAAACCTTCAGAACTGACTCAAAAACACTGTCAGGACTTTTAACCATCTGGCTCATGGAAAATCTCCATAATCAGTAGATCCAGAAATGGAGAATGGTGAGACTCCCTCATTTCCAAGCAGGTACAAATTGTTCCAGAAGGTTCTTCTCTGTCTCTGTTTCTCCTTCCTTTTCCTTCATTTTTGTCTTCCTCCTTCCCCTTTCCCTTTCCCCTCAGCCCTTCTCCTGAGGTTCACTGAAAGAGCTCCCACTAAAGCCTGGCAAAGGAATGCATGGGCTTAGGGGTGAGAAATGAGAGAGACAAATTAGGTCAGTATTTGAATACATGTGATCCTGCTGATCATCTCAGATGGAGTGGCATCCCGTGAAGCATGGGAGGATGAGCTAGAGAGCCGAGTTATGGCTTCTCTGAAGCCATTCCACCAGGCATCTCAGGGTGCCTTCAGAATATCTGCCTTCACAACACCCTAGGGATTCTGGGGACAAGTGGGAACACCACATCCAAAGCTATTCCTAAGGGAGCTAGATTGGAGAAAAGGTCATTTGGTGGTGCAGGGACTTTTCTCAACCCCCGACATTTGTAAATAAGTCAGATCTGATACAAATTCATATTATGGGCAGAGGAGGTAGGAATAGGGAAGAGAGAGCCAATGAGATACTATGGTGGGGGTGGGAGGAAGAGAGGATGCCTCCCTAGGTTTGGAAGGCTGTAAGGGAGGAATGCTTCCATAAAGGTTGCTTATTCAGGCATTTGCTAATAGTAGATCTCAGACCTGACTACTTCTTCCTCCTCCTCCTCTTCCCATTCCTCCTGCTTCTCCATCAGGCAGTCTTCAGGGTTGTTGGGCATCTCTTGACTGGGGTTGGAGGGTAGACGAAGAGGACAACCAGGAAAGTCACCATCACTGACCACACTCCAGGCTTATTCTTATGGTGGAGGAGAGCAATCAGTTTTGGAGGAAGTCTGCATTATATAGAATGTTTAAATGCAATTTTGTTACTTTCAGGCTACATATCCAATAACACAAACTTGGCTCCAGATGTGGCCCTAGTGGACCTGCCTGATTGAGCAGAGATAAGAAGAGTTTGTAACTAAACTGTTGTGAAATATTTCTAAATGCACAGCAATGCAGTCTGCCTACTTGACTTGCCTGTATTTCAGATTGTCCCTCTCTTAAGTGGAAACTGGAGCTCAGATGGGGCCAATAATGTTGCAAGTAAAGGTACAAGGATGTGGAAGGCCCTTGCCAGTTTCTTGCTAGATACCTTCATTTCCTTTCTTCTGGCTGTGTGAAACTCTGAGATAATTCCCTCCACTGCCTCACCTCTACCCCCCAGCGCCCAGCTCCCTGGCCCTCAAGAGCCTGGGGATGGAACAGTGCTCAGGAAGGAGGAGGAATTCAATTTTCTTTTTCCTCATCTCCAGCCATGGCCGAAGTAATGATCACCAACGTGAAAAATCATGAGGAAAGAGAAGTACACACATTTATCACTCACACTTCACTCAGCTCAGAGGTTGGAGGGGGTGAAGCTGCTGGGCCCTAACAGTTGCCACTTCCAGGGCCAGAAGCAGGACCAAGTTGTACTCCCCATACAAAGCCCACATCCTCCTCCCCACAACCATCAGCCCAGGGAGCAAAGGCACAGCCAGGGATGCCACCCCCACTGGAGGAGGGAGACTTGCTTGGCAAAGTAAATGGGATTTTTACTACCTAGCCAGGCAGAGAATTGTTCTGGCTTCCTTACCCAGGCAGCTGAGAGGAAAGCAACTCCCCGGGTCTGGAATCAGTGATTCACACTGGCCTACCCAAAGAGCCTCCAGCTGTCATTTTCTTTCTTTCCTTCCTTCCTTAACATCCTGGAGAAGGGGTTCCTAGTCCTTCCTCCCAGGTCCCTGGCATCCTGAGTTGAATGACTGGTCAGTGGGACAAGTAAAGGCAGTTAGCCAGGGCAGCTGGCTTCCAAGAACTCCCTAAAAAGAAAGAAAAAACGATTGGAATATTGTAATGGTACACAAAAGCAAAAAATGAAACACGAAAGTCCATCACTGTCTTCTATTCCTACTTCTTAGTTTCCATCCAGAAAACAAGAGTTGTGTGTCTTTGTGTATATTGTGTGTGTTTATGCACACACACGTTCTCTCACTACACACACACACACACACACACACACACACACACACACACACACACTTGCTTTGTTCTTTGCTATCTTGGCACTCTCTCCCTCACAAGCCAAGAAGGTATCCCTTATACTGCACACCAACATGCTCTCCAGTGGTCCTTGGGAATGAAAATTTGAGGACTGAAACACTGGACTCTCTCTTATGTACAAACCCAAAGTACCTGTCCTGTTTCCTCAGCCCCTCAGATCCTTGCTGTGTTCCTGGTGACAACAACTAGTAATAGTAATCAAACCAACAAACTAAAGTATTATTTGTCTCAAGCCACAAAGAACACAGGACCCTGTTGAAAGAGGGTCCTAAAGAGTGGAGTTAATGGTGGGAGGTTCCGGTATCATGGTGGGGCCAGTGCAAAAGTAGCGTGAGTTAAAGTGGGGTGGGAAAAGGTGTAGATTTTCAGGCCTTCTCCTATAGGCCATTACTCAACTGCTGAGTTTAACTGCCCTGTTGAATTACTGCCAGCTTCAACATGACTTAAAATTTACACCTCAATCAAAACCACACTAAGATACCACCTAACCCCTATAAGAATGGTCATCATTAATAAAACAAACAACAACAGATGCTAGCAAGGATGTGGAGAAAAAAGAACGCTTCTACATTGCTGGTGGAAATGCAGACTAGTACAACCTCTTTGGAAGACAGTGGCGATTTCTGAAAGAACTAGAAATTAACCTTCCATATAACCCAGCAATTTCCCTATTGGGAATATACCCAGAGGAACTCAAATTATTCTACAAAAAAAGATACCTGCACACTTACGTTTGTTGCAGCTCTATTCACAGTAGCAAAAACATGGAACCAACCGTGTTGCCCATCAAAGCTGAATGGATTAAAAAAATGTGGTACATATACCAAATGGAATATTATGCAGCCATAAAGAAAGAAAAATATATGGACTTTGCAGCAACCTGGATGGATTGGGAGTCAATCATACTCAGTGATTTATCACAGAAACAAAGAACTGAGTTCCATATGTTCTCACTCATAAGGTGACTTTGAACAATTATAATGCTATAAGAAAGCAATTGGCAGTAGTGGAAAACTGTCAGGGAAGGGGGGTGAGACAGGCAGTTGAGGGAAACTACCAGGGGAGGGAGGGACATACCTCATCGACAAGGGTACCTGCATGATCAATGTTTATATACCTAACCCTGAATTGTACCCCACATCTTTATAAAAAATTTAAAAAGGCCGGGCTCGGTGGCTCAGCCTGTAATCCTGCGCCTTTGGAAGGCTGAGGTGAGTGAATTGCCTGAGTCTGCGGGTTCGAGACCCGCCTGGGCAGCGAGACCTCATCTCTACAATAAATCAAAAATCCGCCGGGCGTGGTAGCGCATGCCTGTAATTCCGGCTACTCGGAAGGCTGAGGCGGAAGGATCGCCGGAGCCCAGCAGGTGACGCTGCGGTGGCCGGCAGCGGCCACTGCACTCCAGTCTGGGCGACCGAGTAAGACTCCAACTCAAAAAAAAAAAAAAAATTTGAAAAGCTGTTTACATCTCAGTGTTCACCCACACAAGGACCCAAGATAAGGAGATAAACAGAGAGATAAAAAGGCCTTTCCTTTTTTAATTAAACTTTTTATGTTGAAATAGGTTCACATGCAGTTGTAAGAAATGATACAGAGAGATTCCATGTACTCTTTACCCAGTTTTCCCCAATAGTAGCATGTTATAAACTATAGTATAATATCACAACCAGGATATTGACATTAATACAATCAAGATGCAAAACATTCTATCTTGACAAAGATCCCTCAGGTTGCCTTTTTATAGCCATATCTACTTCCTGCCCACCCCAATCCTCTCCTTAACCCCTGACAACGACTAATCTGTTCTCTATTTCTGTAATTTTGTCATTTCAAAATTATAGTATATGTTACAATGCCATATAATAGAAACATATATTATGTGACCCCTTTTTCACTTCACATAATTCTCTGGAGATTTATCCAGGTCATTGCATGCAGCAATACTTTATTCTTTTTTGTTACTGAGTAGTAGTTCATGGTATGAACTTCTCACATTGTGCTTAACCATTCACTCATTTATACACAACTGAGTTCTTTAAAGCCAGACTCCATCCAAATGGCAGACAAATTTCCTCGAAAATTGGTAAAAAGAACGTCAAATTTCCCAGTTGCCAATGTACAAGCGTGGGAGCACACATATCAACTATGTCCTCACAGACTGCTGAGCCTCAGATACTGACAGTTTACACAACACTCTGGGCATTGCCACAGTCCAGCAGGGCACTGAGACAAATGGTGATTTGATAAAGGGACATGAGAGAGAAGTGGGTAGTCTTATTCAGAAACTTGAATCTGGACTCCAAAGCAACCAAAGAAATGAAATGGCAACCATGCCTTGGGGCAGGGGGACGTCTGCCAAATCTGAAACCTCTTGCACGTTTTTTTCTGACCTTTTGGATAAGGTGAGGGAAGAAGATTCACTTCTAAGTGACTTCCTATGTGAAGATAGCTGGTTTCTCTCAACAATAGTTACCTCTGGGGTGGGAAGGGGGGTCGAAAGCACCTTTCCTTTTTAAATTAATGTACTTCTGGGCAGGATACTTCTTCCAGTGAGCATATATTTCACTTTTGTCATTAAAACAACTAATTTTTAAGAAGTCATGGTGGGGCATTGCATGAGGGAATGAAAAAACTGATTGGTTGCAAAGGTGTTCTGAACGGAGGACACTGGTTAAAAAATATCTCGGACGCTCCTTCACTCCCACCCCATTTAATCTTGGGGGTGCCAACTCTTGCATGCCCTCCTCCAACCCCCAGCTTAGTCTCAGCAGACTGAGCACAGCCTCAGGACCTTAGGCTCTATGCCCCCATCCTACCAAACACAATTTTTAATCTGAACTAGTTGCTCCCCTACACAGGAAACTGCTTTCTGATGCATGACAATGAAAGTTACAGAATCAGTTAGATCATAAAAACCCTATTGGGACTGAGGTTGAAAATCTCCAGAATTGCAGTGCAATAAACCCATGGAGAAAGACATAAGAACGTCAGGAAATCCTTGAGTTTTTTAAAAAATGTTGATAATGGACATTTTAGCCACTTCAGTAGGTTTTTCAGTTAGGACAACTTTGTCATTCCTTATTTTGTGAGACTGAATATACAAATGGACAATGGCCAGACCATCTATGACAGATAGAACTCTGACCCACAACCTTTATAGTCCCCACCCAGGAAGCCAAACCACAACTTCTCAGCAATCACCCCAGAACAGTTGTGATCTGATCAATCTCACCTGCAAGATTCCCTATCTTTATATTTATATTTTATATTCCCTATATACCCATTCCCCCCAACCCCGACATACTTCCAACTTAGGAATAGCCACAGAAAGCCAAATGGGTCCTGCATACCTATCACATAGAATGTCTCATTTCTAGTTAGCCCAGTCCAACTTCCCCATGCCAAAAGCCTCCAGTCAGGGCATATGAGAAGCCTTCCCTTCTTTTCACTAGAAAGCTTTGCCACTGTCCTGCCCGCCTTTGAATTTCTGCCAGCTCAAATCATAGCGGCTCTCTCCCTTGCTATGGCAAGCTCTGAATAGCCCTTTTCGTTCTCACTTGGGTGGTCTTTGTTTATTCCATAATGTCCTACCACATAGCTGGTTGCCTGCTCCAGCCTGCTACCTGCCACTGGCCAGAGTTGTCCACAATGTCCAACTGGCACCCTTGAACTTTTCCAACCACACTGTAGTCCAACACTTTCATAGTTAAGTACTCCCCCTACCCCGCCTTTTGGTAACTTGGCAACTTGGTGTAGTAAGAAAAATATTGATATTGAACCAGAAGCTCCAGCACCACTTACTAGCTACATGTCCTCAAGCATGTTACTTACCCTCAGTTTCCACATCTGTTAGGTGGAGGAACTAAGTCCTCTGGACCTTTGTCATGGAATTGTTGCTGTACCTCTGGAGGGTGACAATGTTGACTTAGAAAGGTATCTAAATGTCTGGGTCCCTGTCCCTCAGATCAATGGTCCTAGCAAAGTGCCCACTGCTAAGTAGTAGGTTGAAAAGGGAACACTGAATAACCTGCAAAGCTTTCATGTGGGAACCACAGGTCAGGCTCTGACCCAGGTCACCAAGAGATTAGCACACCTGTATTTCTTGCTCATCTGGCCCATGGCTGGGAGAAAGAATGCCTATTCCTTTGATTGGTATACAAAAGGATGTGTTGGGGAATGAATGACAAAGTCCAAGGGTCTGAGCCTCAGTTTTCCCATTTGGAAAATAGCAACAATAACCCCCACCCTTCCTGGATGACAGGATCATTCTGAAGATCTGATGGAATAATGTGTGTGAAGCCATGTTTAATTTTCTAAGTGTTACACAGTTGCAAGGAACAATTCTTAGGGGATCTATATTGACAATGGGAGTCCTAGCAGAGAGAGGTCAAATGAGGTTCTTCTGTCTTGGAGCTGGGCTCCAAAGCCCACAGTTCACCCCAAGAGCCCTGCCCCTTTCAAAGGCCTCTGCCTGGCTTCTCACAATCCTAGAATGCCCCAGAAGTGGCTTTTTCATATTACTGAGCCCTCACTGTCCTCTGCGTATGCTCAGAAATGCAATCCTTTTCTCTATATGCAGCACTCAACAGTCTGCAGGCCTTCCTCCTACCTGACTCCTCACAACAGCAGAGAAAGGGGCATCACAGGGGAATGGGTGAGTAAATGGCTTGTAAAGCCAAGCTGTTTGTTGACATTGCAGCTTGGACACCTGATGCCTGTGTGACCTTAGGCAAATCACATACTCTCTGTAACCCAGTTCCCTCATTTGTACAATAAAGTTGAAAATAAAACAGTGTCTACTTCACAGTATTGTTCAGAAGATAAAATGAGTTAATATGTGTAAACACTTAGAGCAGTGCTTGACACTTAGTGTTTGCTATTATCATTTTCAGGCTGAGTAAGGTGCATTACCCTTATTTTTAGTCAATTGTAGAACTGGGACCCTGAACCAGGACCTTTATTCTAACAAAAATCATTCTGTAAAATTGATTGCACCCATGGAATAGAAGAAAATATTTACAAAATGTATATCTAATAAGGCATTAATATCCAGAATATATAGTTTTTTTTAATTTTTATTTTAAAATTGTGGGGTACAATTCAGGGTTAGGTATACAAATATTCACTGTGCAGGTACCCCTGTTGATGAGGCATGCCCCCCCTTCCCCAGGAAGATATCAACTGCTGTCAATCCCAACTCCCTGGCCTCCCCCCCCCCACCCCGCAGTTTCCTGCTACAAAATCCTTTTCTTATAGTATTGCGGTAGTTGTCCAAGGTCCACTTATATTCAGCTCTTTGTTTCTGTGAGACATCACTCAGTTATAAACGCTAATTCCATCCAGGTTGCTGTGAAGTTCATGATTTTGTTCTTTTTTATGGCTTTGTAATATTCCATTGTGTATATGTACCACATTTTTTTAATCCAGTTCTCTTTTGATGGGCAGCACAGTTGGTTCCATATTCTTGCTATTGTGAACGATGCTGCGATAAACATACGTGTGCAGGTATCTTTTTTATGGAGTGATTTGAGTTCTTTCGGATATATTCCCAGTAGGGGGATTCCTTTTTCTTACCCCATTTTGCTTTCAGGGAATAAACCTATTCCCCCACTGCATGGACAGATTTCAAGGCAGTGGGATATTGGGATTTGCAGATAGATTTTGAATCACAGCTTGCCCCTCAATTAAATCTCAAAACTGCAAAAAAAAAAAGTACAACCCCCAACCCACAGTCCAGCCTCAGAAGTGAACAAAGCTAGAGAATTTACTCTAATTCCATCCAGGTTGCTGTGAAGTTCATGATTTTGTTCTTTTTTATGGCTTTGTAAATTTTATGGCTTTGTAAAAATTAGAATGCTTATGCACTGTTTGTGGGAAGAATAGGAGATCAAGCAAACAGAAGTAAAAGCAACCCCGCCACCCCTGAACAACAGAATCAAAGAAGGGGGGGAAGGGAAGAGTGGGGAGGAAAATCTACACAAATGAAGAAAACCCAAAAGAAAAATACAGGTCTGACACAGAGGAGATCAGACACTGAGAAAACAGACTTCAGAATGCAAACAATGAAGAGCCCCCAGAATGACTGGTCACATACTACAAACCCAAACTCAAGACATTAATAGCGAGAATAAAAAGAATTGAGGAAAGACAAGAAGAATTTTTATAATTCAACAACAGAGCAAACCATTTAAAAATGGGCAAAGGACCTGAATAGACATTTGTCCAAAGAATATATAAATGGTCATAGACAAATGGCCAATAAGCACATAAAAAGATGCTTTTCACTAATCATTAGGGAAATGCAAATGAAAATCACGATGTGATACCACCTCACACCATTAGGATGGCTACAATTAAAAAAAAAAGAAAGAAAGAAAATAACAAGTATTGACGAGGATGTGGAAAAATTAGAATACTTATACACTGTTGGTGGGAATGTAAAATGATGCAAGGACCCTGGAGAACAATATGGTATTTCCTCAAAAAATTAAAAATAGAATTACCTTATCATCTGGCAACTCTGCTTCTGGGTATCTGCCCAAAAGAATTTAAAACAGGGACTTGAAAAGATATTTGTACACCCATGTTCATAGCACTATTTGCAATAGCAACCCAAATGTTCATCAGTGGATAAATAGATAAACAAATGTGGTATATACATACAACAGAATATTTTTCAGCCTTAAAAAGGAAGAAAGTTCTGTCACATGCTACAACATGGATGAACCTTGACAACATTATGTTAAGTGAAATAAGCCAGTCACAAAAAGACATATACTGCATGAATCCACTTATTTGAGGTACCTAGAGTGGTCAAATTCATAGAGACACCAAGTAGAATGGTGGTTGCCAGGGGCTGGAGGATGAAGGAATGAAGAGTTACTGTTTAATGGTTATGAAGCTTCAGGAGTTTTTTTGTTTGCTTTTTGTTTGTTTGTTTTTTGTTTTTTGAGTTGGAGTCTCACTCTGTCACCCAGACAGGAGTACAGTGGCATGCTCATGGCCACCGCAGCCTCGACCTGCTGGACTCTGGCAATCCTTCCACCTCAGCCTTCCAAGTAGCTGGAACTACAGGCATGTGCCACCATACCTGGCTAATTTTTTGATTTATTGTAGAAACGAGATCTCAACAAGTCTCCCAGGCTGGTCTCGAATTCTTAGACTCAGGTAACCCTCTCACTTCGGCCTCCCAAAGTGCTGGGATTACAGGCTTGAGCCACTGTGCCTAGCTGAAGTTTCAGTTTTACAAGACAAAAAACTGCTCCATGGATAAATGATGGTGATGGTAGCCCAACAATGTGAATGTACATGATGCCACTAAACTATACACTCAAAAAATGGCCAAGATGTTCAGGCATGGTGGTGTGCACCTGTAGTCCCAGCTACTTGGGAGGCTGAGGTGGTAGAATCGCTTGAGTTCCAAGCTGCAGTGAGCTATGGTTACACCACCACACTCCAACCTGGGCAACAGAGTGGGACCCCTAAGATGGTAAACATTATATTATGTGTATTTTACCATAAGTTCAAATTTTTAATATTATAATTAATATGTGGCTGGAGGGGGGATAAAGACATGGTTCAGCGTGTAAAAGGGAAATCAAAATTAGGAAAATACTGTTTGAAAAAAATAGTATCAAATCCACATTTCCCAGCATGCCACAGGTCTCATCACTTTGTTAGGCTCTTCCCAATCTAAAGATTTTTGTTTAATTTCAGAAGGACATTTCCCCCTGGAATCCAAGATAGTAGGAAGTGAGATTTACTTACATGTTAATACATTTACAAATGCTCAAAGAAAGAAAATAACCCTTTGCTTTCCTAAGGAGTAAATTGCCCCTCAATCAGTCTGATATTTTCAAAAGGAACTTGACCAAGAACTTTCCATGGCTCTTAAGGTTAAGACCAAATTTCTTAGCAAACTCCTTCAAGATCCTTCATGATCCAGCCTTGGACACCTGCTGACTTTGCCAGCCTCAACTTCTACCCTGCTTTCCCTTGATCATCTGTTCCGCCACACTGACCTTTTTGAAGACCCTCCACAGAGCATTTGCACATACTGTTCCCTCTGCCAGAAATGCCCTTCTGTCTACTCTTTGCCTAGCTAAAGTCTACTCATCCTTCAGCTCTCAGCAAAATCCTCACTGCCTGACGAAACCCTCGCTGGTCTCCTGAAAAGTCAGAACCCAATTATGTGTTCTCACAGTGTACACCTCCCCTTTCTAGAATTTTTCACAATTACATTTTAACATTAATTTCTGTGATTATGTGATTAATATTTGGCTCATCAACTAGACTATAAGTTTCATGAGGGCTGGGACCATGTTATGGTTTCACTCATCACTATAACCAGCACAGTCCCTGGTCATAGTAGAGTGGTTAATAAATATTTGTTGAATGAATAAAAGGATGAATGGCAAAAAAATGAAATATTTACAAAAAATTAAACTGGCATACTGTCAAGGTTCCAAAATACAGATTTCTGATCTTAAAAATCCCTAATAAAAATAGTGGAGTATTTTCCTAGGTCTTGAAGCCCCTTGAAGTGTCTTCTCTTAAGATGACTATATTCTGATTAGGTGAGACAGTTACATGGGAACTGTATGTGTTCCCATCTCTCCATATCCCTCCATATCCCATCTTGCCTCCCATTCTATTGCGCTCAAGTGCCTGAGCCCCATGTATCAGGGGTACATTCTACCGATGCTCACTCAGAGACTAGCAACCCCTTAGCCCAGTAGGCATAACACATGATCCAGAATCAGTGTAGTTAAAAGGATGGAAGTTCCTCTGAGCACTCCGCTCAGGGCTGAGAGGCTAAAGGCCCAGAATGAATGGTGAAGTCCTGGGTACCTGGAATGCAGAATGAGGGGCAAAGCCTTGGGGTTAAGGAGTAAGGAGAGGAGCACCAAAAAAGTCACTGTGGAGTCAAGGGATACCTTTCCTCTGCTGTAATATCTATCCACACAGCCCCTAAGTCCTGCCTAACTGGAGACAGATGGGAACTGCCAACAGATTCCAGATGGGAGTCCGAAAGAGATTTTTCCTTCATAACTTGGCATCTCTGTTCATCTGCAGAGGTTAATACAGACCTAGTAGGAAGGGTTGGCTTCTGATTTATGAGAACTCCACAACAAGGCAGTCTGAGAATTAAGTGAGGTGGGATTCTATCCCCATATCTTCACATCTGCAGAGCAACATTTTTGTGGGAGGAAATGGGAAGTTGATTAATTTTTGACACCATGTAAAAAACTGGTATTTCCTGACCAAACACCAGAGCAGCCAGAAGTTTATAAATGAAGACTCTATGGTTCCTTTGTTTGAAAATATACAAGTTGTTGTTGGAATAAAGCTGCTTTAGTTCTTTATTGGAAATCTTCTGTGTTGGGTAAATAGAATCCAGAAGCATGTTCCACTGACAGTATGGTTTCAGCGCAGGCAGGCCAATGAAATATACACTGTCAGTCCAGGCTGCAAAGGCACATGGCAAGAGCAAGCCACACATTGTTGCCAGAGTCAAAGGAAACCCACGAAGTAGCTGGAAACCAAAATATAATTTCCCAAGCTTTGCTGATGTGTGCTCTGAACAAGGTGGCTTTGTGGTTGTACCCAGCCTGATCTTTCCCTGCGCTTGACCTCTCAGTCATCACCTCTAGTACTTTGCTCATGATGGTCTTCCACCTCTCCTGCCCCACAGAGGAAAATACCAGCTGGATGTCAGGAGCCTTAGCCCAGGCAGGTGCCCACTTTTCTTTTCCTTTTTCTTAATCTAGGAAATGAGAAGTCTGGGCCAGAATCTAGTAACCAGACATTCTTTCTGGTCCTTCCAAGTTCTGGTGATGTCTGAATTCTCCTAATAGAAACCTAGAAGGCCTCACCCCATTTATTTCTCTTCCTTCTAGGTTAGTAGACAGCTAACATTCACCTTCTCCTTGCCTTATTATAAAATCCACCCAATTCTAGCCCTAGTCTGTATAATCACATTCAAATCATTTCTCAGGTACCTTTTGCTTGATAGGTCCTTGCAAAGATAAGCTCCTATGGGAACCATGCTTCCTAGTTCTTTTGTCTCACAGCTCACCCCCAACATGTGGAGTTTTTTTTTGTAAAATTGGTATTCAATCCAGACTGCTTATTGACTAGCTGACTACCCAGGCAGTTATTAAAGATTAAAGAAAACTAGGCGTTCTAAAGAAAAGCAACAGAAGTGACAGTTAAGTAGCCTCCCTAAACAGGCCAACTATGATTTAAGAACAAGGATTCTAGAGTCAATCAGCTGCAAGTTTGGAACCTAGCTCAACTGAGAACTATGAGCTCTTAAGCAAGTCGCTCACATTCCACATGCATTATTTTTCTCATCTATAGAAACAAGGATAGTAATAGTCCTACATTGATTTTTTTTTTTTAATTTTAGAATCATGGGATATGTGAAGATTTGTTACATAAGTATATTGTGTGAGGGCAAGGTTTGGGCTTCTGACCAGTCCTCCCTCCCCCAATGAGTGGTTTTGTGTCTCTTATCCCCTCTCTCTCCCTCCCTCTTTTAGCAGTGCCCAGTGTCTGTTGTTCTCATCCTTGAGCCCATGTGTGCCCAATGTTTAGTGCTCACTTATGAGTGAGAACATGTGGTATTCTGTGTTTGTTTCTCTGATAATTCATTTAGAATGATGGTCTCCAGCTGCATCCATGTTGCTGCAAAGGACATTATTTGATATTTTTATGGCTATGTAGTATTCTATCATGTATATGTACCACATTTTCTTGGGCCAAATGGTGATTCTATTTTTTGTTTCATGAGAAATCTCCAAACTGCTTTCCACAAAGGTTGAACTAGCTTACATTCCCACCAATAATGGACAAGCATTCCCTTTTCTCTGCAGCCTTGCCAACACCTTTTGTTTTGCTTTGTTTTGTTTTTTACTTTTTAAGAATAGTCATCCTGACTGGTATGAGATGATATCTCATTATAGTTTTGATTTGCATTTCTCTAATGATTAGTGATGCTAACCATTTATTTCTTATGTGTTTTGGCTGCTTGTGTGTTTTCTTTTGAGGTGTATCTGTTCATGTCCTTTGCCCACTTTTTCATGAGGTTATTTGTGTTTTTCCGTTTGAGTTCTTTATAGATCCTGGATAGTAGGCCTTTGTCAGGTCCATATTTACAAATATTTTTTCTCATTTTGTGGGTTGTTTCTTTACTTTCCTGATGATTTCCTTTGCTATGAAAACGCTTTTTAGCTTGATAAAGTACTACCTGTCAATTTTGGTATTTGCTTTTGAGGACTTGGCCCTGAGTTCATTGCCTAGGCTGATGTCCAGGAGGGAGTTTTCTAGGTTTTCTTCTAAGGTTATTAAATTTTGAGGTTTCATATTTTAGTACTTGACCCATTTTAAGTTAATTTTGGTATATGGTAATAGTAGGAATCCAGTTTCAATTCTTCTGCATGTGGTTAGCCAGTTTTCCCACCACCATTTGCTAGATAGGGTTTCCTTTTTCCCGTGTTTGTTTTTGTCAGCTTTGACATAGATGAGTTGATTGAAGGTCTGTGGTTTTATTTCCAGGCTCTCTATCCTGTTCCATTTGTATCTGTATCTATTTTTGTACCATTACCATGCTCTTTTGGTTCTGTGGCCTTTTAGTAAAGTTTGAAGTCTGGGAGTATTATGCCACCAGCTTTGTTCTTTTTACTGAGGATTGCTTTAGCTATCCGGGTTCGTTTTTGCTTCCATATGAATTTAAGTATTATCTTTCCTAGGTCAGTAAAAAATGTTGCTAGTAGTTTGATAAGGAGTGTGTTGAATCTATAGATTGCTTTGGGTAGTATGGACATCTTGATGATCTTGATTTTTCCAATCCATGAGCATGGGATGTTCTTCCATTTGTTTGTGTCATCTTTGGTTTCTTTGAGCAGTGTTTTATAGTTCTCATTGTAGAGTTATTTCACCTCATTGGTTAGATGAATACTGAAGTATTTTATTTTTCTGTGGCTATAGTGAATGGGATTGTGTTTTTTATTTGATTTTCAGGTTAATTATTGTTGGTGCATAAAAATGCAACTGATTTTTGTGCATGATTTTATATCCCAAGACTTTACCAAAGTTGTTTAATAGTACTAGAATGTTTTTGGCAGAATCGCTAGGGTTTTCTAGGTATAGAATCATACAATCTGAAAAGAGGGCTATTTAACTTCCTTCTTTTCCTATTTGAATACCTCTAATTTCTTTCCCCTGACTGAATGATCTGGTTAGGATTTCCAGTACTAAGTTAAATAGGAGTGGTGACAGTGGACATTCTTGTCTTGTTCCAGTTCTTAGAGGGGATGCTTCCAGCTTCTGCCCATTAAATCTGATGTTGGCTGCAGGTTTGTCATAGATGGCTTTATTATTTTTGAGAAATGTTCCTTTGATGCCTAGGTGTTTGAGAGTTTTTATCAAGAAGGGGTATTGAATTTTATCAAATGTTTTTTCTGCATCTGTTGAGATAATCATGGGGTTCTTGGTTTTACATTTGTTTACGTTTATTGATTTGTGTACATTGAACCAGGCTTGCATCCTGGGAATGAAACCCACCTTGTCAGGATGAGTGAAACTTGTACTGTTGGATGCAATTTGCTAGTATTTTGTTAAAAATTTTTGCCTCAACCAGGATCGGTGGCTCAGCCTGTAATCCCAGCACTTTGGGAGGGTGAGGTGAGTGGATTGCCTGAGCCCACGGGTTCGAGACCCGCCTGGCAACTTGGCGAGACCTCATCTCTACAATAAATTTTTTTTAAATAGCCGGGCATGGTAGCACGTGCCTGTAGTTCCAGATACTTGGAAGGCTGAGGGAGAAGGATCGCCGGAGCCCAGCAGGTCGAGGCTGCAGTGGCTTGGAGCAGCCACTGCACTGCAGTCTGGGTGACAGAGTGAGCCTCCAACTAAAAAAAAAAAATTTTTTTGCCTCTATGTTCATCAGGGAAATTGGCCTTTAGTTTTCTTTCTTGGTTGGGTCTTTGCCATTTTCACATATCAGGATAATGTTGGTTTCATAGACTGAGCTAGGGATGAGTCCTTCGTTCTCAATTACTTGGAAAACTTTCAGTAGGATTGGTATCAACTCTTGGTAGCTACCTGTACATCTGGTAGAATTCTCAGCTGAGAAACCATCTGACCCAGGGTTTTCTTTGTCAGGGAGGTTTCTTTTTACTGGATCAATTTCTTAGATGATTATTGGTCTGTTTAGGGTTTCAATTTCTTCCTGTTTCAATCTTGGGTGGTTATATGTTGCCAAAAATTTATACATTTGCTCTAGATTTTCTAGGTTACTTGCATATAGATGGTCCAGTAATCTCTGGTAATCTTTTGTATTTCTTCAGGGTTGGTAGTAACATCACCTTTTTTGTTTCTTATTGTGTTTACTTGTATTCATTCATTCTCTCTCTCTCTCTCTCTCTCTCTCTCTCTCTCTCTCTCTCTCTCTCTGTGTCTCATCTGGCCAGGGTTCTGTCAATCTTATTTATCCTTTCAAAGAACCAGCTTTTTGATTTGTTGATACTTTGTATGTTTTTTTGGTCTCTACTTCATTTAGCTTTGAATTTACTTTGATAATTTCTATCCTTCTACTAGTTTGGGGATTGATTTGTTCTTGTCTTTCCAGCTCACTTAGTGTGATGTTAGACTATTTACTTAAGGTCTCTATTTTCTTGTGTGTGCATGCAATGTTATAAACTTCCCTCTCAGCATCATTTTCATGATATCCCAGAGATTTGTGCATGCTGTGTCTTTGTTTTCATTTGTTTCTAGGAATCTTTTTATTTCTGTCTTGATTTCTATGATAACCCAAAAGCCACTCAGAAGCATGTCATTTAATTTATTATGTTTTTGTGTAGTTTTTTTTTTGAGGGGGGAAGGGTTTCCTGTTGGTGCTAATATTTATTTTTATATTGCTGTAACCTGAGAAGATGTTTGGTATGATTTTGACCTCTTGAAATTTGTTCACGCTTTATTTATGTAGTTGATCTTAGAGTATGGCCTATGTGCTGATGAGAAAATGTATATTCTGTATTGTTGTGTGGAGTGTTGTATAGATCTAATTGGTCTGTGTCAAGTTATAGTTCTGGATTTCTTTGTTAGGTTTCTGCATCACTAATCTGTCTAAAGCTATTAGTGGGATATTGATGTCCAGCTATTACTGTATGGCTACATATGTCCTCTCAGATTAATTATCAGTTGTTTTATAAATCTGAGTGCTCCTATGTTCAGTGCATGTACATTCAACATGGCTATCTCTTGTTGGTAAAATGAGCCCTTTCTCATTATGCAGTGCCCCTTATTGTCCTTTTTAACTTTTATTGGTTTAGAGTCTATTTTATCCGATATAAAAGAAGCTATCCTGCTGGGTTTTTTGTTTGTTTATTTTTCACTTGCCTGAAAGATCTTGCTTCAATCCTTTACCTTGAGCCTGTGGGTGTCATTTGCAGTGACATGGGTCTTCTGAAGGCAATAGAAGAATGGATCATGTTTCTCTATCCAATTCACCACTCTGTACCTTTTGAGTGGTGTGTTCAGTGCATTAACATTTAAGTTAATTATTGATATGTGGGGGTTTGTTCCTGTCATAATGTTGTTAAGAAGCTGCCTTGTGTTCTAGGCTTTGTGTTTGATTTTTATGGCCTGTAAACTCTGTGCTTTCCTACACTTTTGCAATGGGTGGAACTATTCTTTCATTTCTGTGTTTAGAACTTACTTAAGCATCTCCTGAAGGGCTGATCTGGAGGTTTCATATTCTCTCAGGGATCGCATGTCCAGGAAGGATTTTAATTTTCCTTTATTAATGAAGCTTAGTTTGGAGGGATAGGAAATTCTTGACTGGAATTGTTTTTCTTTAAAAATAATAAAAATGGGTCTCCAGTCTCTTCTGTCTTATAAGGTTTCAGCTGAGAGTTCTGCAAAAAATTCTGATGAGTTTCCCTTGGTAAGGGTCTATTCCTTCTCTCTAGTGCCTTTAGGATTTTTTTTATGCTCACCTTAACAAGTCTGATTATTATGTGCCTTGGGGATGGTCTCGTGTAATACTTCACAGGAGTTCTCTGAACTTCTTGTGTCTGCATGGCAGTCTCTCTAGCAAGATAAGGAAAGTTTCCTTGGATATATCTTAAAAGACTTGTTCCAGGATGTTTCCAGTTTCCCTTCTCTCTCAGGAATGCCAATCAGCCATAGATTTGTCTCCTTACATAATCCCAGACCTCTCCTAGTCTTTGCTCATTTTTCCTAATTATTTTCTCCTTATTTTTGTCAAACTGAGTTGCTTCAATAATTCAATCTTCGCGCTCTGAGAGTCTTTCCTCTGTCTGGTCAATTCTGCTATTAAGACTTACTATTGTGTTTTTTAAATTCCAGGAGAGAATTCTTCATTTCCAGAAGTTCAGTTTGGTTTCTTTCTTAGAACTGCCAGGTCAGCTTTCACTTCCTATACTCTTCTCATGACCTAATTGATTTGGGTGTCAACTTTCTCCTGGATCTTGTTGAGTGTCTTTGCCATTCATAATATGAATTCTATATCTGTCATCAGGGATGGGTCACTCTGAATAGGCTCCATTGCTTGGGATCTGAGAGGTCCCTTTGTGGATGTCAAATCATTATGGCTTTGGTGATTGCCAGCGTTTTTTCACTGGTTCTTCCTCATCTGTGAGGGCAGTCTCTTCTCTTTTTATTTTTTGTTTTGTCATTTTTTTATTGTTAAAGTTTCTGTTATTGGGATGACAGCTTGTGTTGTTTTCTTACCTGACCTCCCTCTTCTAATCTGCCTGTGGCAGCAGTGAGGATGGCAAGCCAGAGGGAAACTGACTGGCACTGCTTCACTGGTACAGCCTTGTGGGAAATTGCAAGTACTTTCTTCCAGGTCAGATACTTTCCCCTCCCTCTGGCACAAGCACCAGGGACCCTGACTGGCCAGGCACTCTAGCGCCTCCTTCCCTAACCCATGCATCTTATTAGCAGGGTTGAGTGGTAGCCAGAAAGGGCCCCATGGCTCAACTCTGGCACAGGTGTTCTGGTGGGAGTAAAGTAGCCTCCTCCCATCTAGACAAGCCCATTCCTTTCCCACAAAGATAAAGGCAGGCCACTGTCTTGCCAAAAGATACCTAGTGTTTCTCCTTCAGTCTGCAAGTGGGCAAGACCATCACTTCCATGCTGAATAAGGCTGATGGAAGTCCCTCTGCTCCATGACTGAACATAAACTGGCAGCGGTCAAACATCCTTGCTTCACCTGGACGCTGGGATATCTGATTTGACAGGAGTCACAGAGGTGCTTCACCTCCTAGTTCCCGCCCTGCTCCTGAGGGTGAAACATGTTTTCAGCCTTGCACTGGGACTGAATGAGTGCTGGTGCTATTGGAGAAATGTCTCCAAAATGGACAAGTCACCCCAGTTAGAGGCTGGAGAGGAAGGGATGAGGGAGTGCTGATGAGGCTCAAACCACACTTGCAGGATGTGCCCCATGGGGCTTCTCCATGGGGGAGTTGATGGCTGCTGGAGCTGGGACACACCAGGAGCTGGAGTCCTCCTGGTTCCAGGTGGATGCAACTGGTACCTTTGACCTGATTCTAGGCAGCTTTCTACACTTGGCCAATTTGAGAGGGGGGCAAGGGAAGGATCTGAATTGTCTCTCCCTTGGCTAGGACTGCAAAGGTTTGTGGGAGGTGTGCATAAACCATCCTGTTCACTCACCACTTGTTTCTCCAAAGGCACTTTCCTGATGTTGTGTCAGGGCTGCTTCTGGGGGTGCCTGGGGATTGGAACTGTCCATGCTCTGTATTTCTAGGTGTCCATCTGATAAACCTCAGATTGGGTCTCCTCCAAAATGTCAGTCTCACTCCCCTTTTTAGCCTCTCTTGCTGAGAGCAGTAGTCATCCAATGTCCCTAGTCGGCCATCTTGGCCCTTTCCCAGTAGTCCCACCTTGTAGTGCTGTAACCAAGTTTCAGTGAGATTATACATGAAAAGTCTGCAGCATAGAGTCTAGCAACTAGGAAATGCTCCAAGAAATGTTAAATCTTTGATGGTATTGATGGTGATGTCAACCCATCTCAGGAGGGCGAACCTCAAGGCAGAAAGTCCAGAGGCTTGGCCCATTGTTTCTTCCTTTTTATTCCTAAAAAAGGAGGGGTGACTTCTAGAATCCTAGTTGCCTTCTGGAATATCTACACTTGACTTTAAGAAATGAGGAAGTGGTGATCTGGGGTCCTAATTGCCCTAGTGATTTAGGGAAATATCTTTAGAAATTATGGAAACTTAAGGGTGCATATGTGACATGCTGTGAATGGTAGACATGGGGGCATTGGGGAGAAGAAGATATAGATCTTTGGATATTACCTAACTTTGTTATTAGAAGTGTATTAAGAGTGCAAAGGTATACACAAGGAGGGAATTCACATAGATCCAGAAATCCCTCCTCAGAAACACCTTTAAACTAGACCTCTCTCTTCTTACTCAACTGCCTATTGGACATCTCCATTTGGATGTCCCATGGGTACTTCAAACTCAACTTGTCCAAAATTGGGCTGCTTTTCAACCTTTAACCCACAATTGCCTAAGCCTTTCCCTCCCCCCCAGTTTTCCAAATAAAGAACTGGAAAGTCACCTTTAGTTTGTCCTACTCTCTCAACGCTCCACTGTCAACTAACCAACAAACTGTGTAGATTTGAACTCCTAAATAGCTCTCTCATCTACTCACAGCTTGTCTTTTCCACTGCACTCCCCCAATTCATCAACTATCCTTGGACCAAAGCAATATTCTCAATAGTTCATTTACTATTACTCAATTCATTCTATCCTCACCATCTACAAAACCACCAGAGGGGAGACTCTAAAGGTCAAATCTGCCCAAGTCAACTCCCTGTTTTCAAAACACCTCCCTGTCTTCCCAGAGTCTTTGGGAGGAAGTGAAAAAACACATGGCAAGACACAAACTATGACCCCAGCAAGATTGTATCTAATACTCTTTCTTCTCCTGGGTGCCTCAGACAGTTACATCGACTGGAGAAGGGACAGATTATAGGCTTATGAACTTCCTTAATTCATTATTGTCATGCCATACTATTTTTACTATTTTACTCTTTTATGCTGCCTCTATCTGGAAAGTGCTCCCCTCCTCCTCCCTCAACCTGATAAATCTTACTCACTTTTCAAGATTTACTCAACCTCACTTCCTCTGTGAGGTCTTCCCTGTCCTCCCCTCACTACAGCCTTTCCTTTGCATGCTAACGTTCCACATAAGGCCCTGAACACACCCATTACACTGTAATTATCTGCTCAGATTAAGGCCCCCACAAGGCAGGAACCATATTTTATTCATCTCAACACAAGACCGAGCCCAAAGAAAGCACTTGATAAAGGTTTGTGGAATGAATCCATGGCCTCATTAAGTCCCTATCCCCAGTAACAACAGGTCAATGTCTAACGAGTATTCCCAGACTGTGGAAGGGACAGTCTGAGAAACTTCAAGGGACTTGAGTTCTAGCCTTGGCTGGTGGTACTCAATGTGACTATTTGTTCCGGGTTCAATTCTTCTATCTCTACTCCACAGATAGAAAACACAAAGAGAAACAGAGTAACAGCACTACCATGGCTTTGATCCACTTCCCACATAGTTCCTCCACTCTCTCCCAATCCTCCCTACATCCCCTTGAGGCCTCGTTTGGAGCTTCTCCATTAATAAAGACCATTCTCACCCCAGCCCAGGAAGGGATTCCACCTCCTCTGGACTCCTTGAAGGCTCACTGCTTGGGCAAGTCTGGCACCAAGTACAGACCACCTTGTCAGGTTAGTTGACTTTCCAGGGAATCTCAGTCTGTCAGAATAGGAAGAGCCCTGGAGATCATCTGGTATGACAATCTCATTGTACCAAAAACTCTGAGACTCAAAAAGAAAAGTGACTCATCATAGACTCCAATCTCCTGGGGCATGTGATCAAAATAGATTTCTGGGCCATATCCTAGACCCACTAAATCAGAATAAGGATCTGGGGGATATCACTTGAGAAGCCTTGAAGTACCCCATGCTACATCTATGTTTTGTCTACTCAACTGGCTCACCAGAAGCTGAAAGCAGAAGCTCTTTCTCCTTAGCTCTCTGTGTCCTCCATAGCATCCAGTATAATAGGGCCCTATAAAGGTTTCTTCAGTCATTAGCCCCTGGGTTACTTCCCCATGAGAAAAATGAAAATGAACGAAGAATTCACCTTGAAGCTGATCTAGTTGAGGATACCAAGGAAGAGTTGGCCTTGGCCTTGGCCTTCCTCAAATGCTGCTTTCTGTCTGGTTTTCCAAGTGCCAAGGTCATCCTTAACCAAAATGATTTCAGGCTGAAAGACACTATTTCTAAGCATAATAAAGGACCGTTTACTTCAACTCCCTGAAACATTTTTCTTAACTCTCTTTTGGGGAGAAAAATGAACATTCTAAAACAAGAAAACACACAAACACACACCAATGCATGATTACCTGGACATGTACTGAGGTCACAGTCTTATGCTTTATTGGTTTCTATCTCCAGCCTGGACAGGCATCCCAGATAATCAAGAAGATGACCCACCATATAAAGGTTCATTTATAGTCACTAGGCGGAGCTCACTAAGGCAGGAAGGTAGCCTTAGCCATTTTGGTAAGTCTTCTGACAAGAAGAATGACAAAATAGGCCTTCTGCTTAGGCCTCAGTTTTTCAGAAATGTTCACTAAGCCCTTTCTCCAATATTTTGAACACTTAAGGTTCTGCTCTGCTGGGAAGGCCAGAGTAATCTATACCTCAGAGTTAGCTCCCCACTGACTTCACTAACTCTACAACCAGGGGAAGAAAAGTGGCGCATATACTTGTCACCTATCAGAGAAGAGACACAGGATCAGCCCTAGCCTGACCCTCAAGGTTCTTTCTGTTACTGAAAGGCCACTGCCCTGTTCCTGGATCTTTGACAACAGTTGGACAGGCAGGAGCTCTGTTTAGAGGTTGATCATTCACTCACTCACTTGTGTAACTAGTCATCCCATTCACAGTGACCTGGACAGCAAGTCATTTCTAGACCCCATTGGCACTCATTTGTATCCATAGCTTCTCTGGTTACCCTTCTGAGAGTAGCGGAAACCACGCAAGCTCCCCTGAGCAGGCTCCCCCAAAACTGGGTATATCCAGGCAGACAATACCTGAAATCCCCCCAGAAAGTACAAGCTGATTTCTGGAAGGCTAGAGGGTAAGTGTGGGGAAGGCCATATTTTGTTGTTAATTTCTAAGGGGTAGTGCAGAGCCAGAAACAAGAAATAAGACCTGAAAAGTCAGACACCAGGTAGACACTAGAATGGAGGTAGGATTGAAAAACAAGGGTGAGAACAAAGTGACAAAAGTCCAATTACCTTGGAGTTGACAGGGGTGGGGATGGGAAGCTGAGCATAGCTATAGGCCCCAGGGACATGGGCAGATCAGTCTGAGTTAAAGCCCCAGGTCCTGGATGTATGCTAGTTTTCTGCTTTAGTTTCATGCTAAAACACCCAGGATGGATGCTAGATTTCTGGTAGGGCCTCAGCAGGACCCTGCCCTCAGGGAGTTTGAAGCCTAGCAGGAGCTCTTCCTTATGTAAGGAAAGTAACTCCAGACCCAGCACTGGTGCCTCCCAGTCTTTGGTCCCCAAAGGTCATCGTAGTGTTGAAGTTAGAAAAGGTCATTGGTATTACAGTGGGCCCTCCTGCATGTAGGAAAGTGTCACTGCTCCCCACTTCTCCATTGGCTGGATATGAGCTTTGAATTGTTTTCCCACACGTGAGATGGACTGACCTTGAGTTGGTCACATCCCCTTGTCAAGTCTTTAGTGAGGCTAAGGAAACATATTTGCCAAAGTGGGCTGGCTTTGTTATCAGGGGTTTTCCTAACCAAACAGCTGATATAACTTGACCACCAATGCCTGAAGGCACCTAAGGAAAGAAACATTCCAGTTTGAACTTGACCAATGCAGCTTCATAACAAATCTAAGCCCATTCATTTTCTGAATTTTATTCTTGATAGCTGAATTCAGTGGAGATCTAAGAGCCCATGAATGAGATCAACTTTCTGATACTTTAAAAATCTCTACAATAAACTCTCGTAATTCTGAGGGAAGAGGAGGGAGCTTTTCCATGGAAGAACTACTGAGCTGGGTGCAGTGGCACACACCTACAGTTTCAGCTGCTCTGGAGCCTGAAGCAGGAGGATCACTTGAGCTCAGGAGTTTGAAGCTTCAGTGAGCTATGATCATGCCACCACACTCCAGACTGGGTGACAGAGTGAGACCCTGTCTCTAAAAAACTAACTAACCAACTAACTAACTAACTAACTAGAGAACTGAAAGAATTACGATCCCATTGAGTGTTATTCTTCATGCGAGGCACTATGTGTGTGCTTTACCTATATCAGCTCACCTAATTCTCACAACAGCCTTAAGGTGGGTGCTATAAGTGGCCCATATCACAGAGAGGTTTAATGACTTGCCTGAGGTCACACTGTTCCTCTGAAACAGAGCCTAGGTTCAAGCCCAGGTCTATCGAACCCCAAAGCCCATGTTCTTAACCACTGAACCTGTGTTTCTCAAAATAGGATTTTGGTAAACATGAACAGATTCCCAGATCCCACCTCAGACCTATTGACTCAGAATCCTGAAGGGTAGAACCCAGGAATCCATGTGTTTAACACCACACCAGGGGTTCTGCCACACTCAGAAGTTTTAGAGCCCTGGTGACACTATGTGGCCTCCTGAGTTTGGCACACAGTGCAAGCTAAAGTAGCCAAAGCTTCCATGCCTAGCCTGACACTGCTCAGCAATTTTTCCAGCAAATTTGTCACATGAGACTGGTCGTTGAAAATCTTTTACCAGAACCAGGACAGCCAAGCCCCTTCATCAAGACCATGGACACTTAGCCTTTATGGACTCATATATACCTTTGGGAATTTGCTAAAAGCTCTGAATCTTCCTTCTTCCCTACACAGACACACACAGAGGCCAGCACTCCTGTGGCCTCCCTTCACAAGACACACATGAAACCCTTCACATGTTATTTTCAGGGAGTATATAGATTCTCTGAGGCCCCTTCATACCACCCCTAACCCCCCAGCTCAAGAACCATACATTACAGAGACGCCTGATCTAGAAATGTGAACATAGATTTGGTCCAGTAAATATGTTGTTTTTTAATTCTTTCTATGTTAGAGATGCATACTGGAGTATTTAGACAAAATGATATGCTGTCTGGATTTATTTGCAAATTCTCCCAGGTATGATGGGATGAGGGGCGTGGGGAGTAGCAGGATAGATAAGACAAGACTGGCCGTACATTGATCATTGTTGAAGCTGGAAAATGGCTATATGGGAATTCATGCTACTGTTCTCTCTACTTTTGTATATGTTTAGAAATGTCCATTATCAAAAGTTAGAAAAATTAAAGTAAGTTTCATGATATGTGAATTCTGAATTATATCTCTGTCAAAAGACAAAATTATGAGAAATTTGGTTGAAAGACCTTGATTGACTTTTATTTGAATTCTAGAATCAAGCGGTACCTCATCCTATAAGACAGAATAAGTGTTCTGATGAGCTAAATAGAGGAGGTTGGTTTTACAGACAGAAAAGGGGAGGAAAGCAAGAACAGAGAACAAAATGCAGATTGGTCATTTCAATGTTACTTTCTTTTTAAAATTAAAGCACGGGGGACTTCCTTATCATGCCAGCTAAAACTGGCTTGCTTGGGGATTTGTCTATTATCTCTCACTCTCCTGATTTTTCTGAAGGTCAGAAAAACAACTTAGTTTTGGCTTATTAGTGTGGAATGTTAGCATAAGTAACTTCATTTTTATTTGGTCCATTGGGCCTAGTGCAGTAGCTCAGTCCAAACTAACGGACTCCTATAAATTTTATTTAGTATCTCAATAAGGCTGCTATTTTAAAAATTAACCTCCTTATCTATATCCACCTAAATCTACCAATGGAGATATACTAAAGACCAAGAGAGAGCCTTTTACTTTCCTGTTTGCTGTTCTGCTAAGTCACAACAATTAGGCAAAACCTCTTGGTCTTATTAAGATGACAGAACCACTCCAAGCAGCCCTCATGAGGGAACTGAGAGGACTAGTTGTTGTATATGAAGGGCCACAGCATAAGGGCTAATTGCTTCTAATAATAAGTATTACACTGCTAATAGCACAATAATAATAAATATCACTTACATTCTATGTTCAGAGCACTTTACAAAGAGGCATTTAACTGAGAGCTACCAATACTCCCTAAGAAGCAAAAAAAAAAAGTGCAGAGATCTCATTAACAGACCTACTTCTGTTGTCTGAGGTTGGAATTAAAAAATGTTTCCCGAATGGATTTTAAAGAAAACAGTTTTTAAAACTAGCAATTGGTGATGAGATTTGTTAGCAAGACAGACTCTGAAATAAATAAACAAGCCTTCTATGCAGAAGTATATGAGGGTGGGGGTGAAAAATGACATCCCTGCCTGTGCAAATATCTACAAAGAGCTCCCCCTAGTTCTTCTTCTTGCCCGGAAAAGCTGAAGGGTCCTCCCATAAGTCCCCAAAACACTGTGGCTTTTGCTTAGGAGATGTTGACAAAAAAAGCCAAACTCTGAAAAATATTTAAAGAAGTTTATTCTGAACCAAATATGAGTGGTTAGGCTTGTGGCACAGTCCCAAAAGGTTCTGAGAAACTGTGCCTAAGATGGTTGGATTACAGTTTGGTTTTACACCTTTTGGGGGACAGAAGTTTACAGGCAAGAACATAGATCAATACATATGAGATTTACATTGGTTTGGCCCAGAAAGGCAGGACATCTAGAAGTGGGAGGCTTATAAGTCATAGGTGGATTCAAAGATTTTCTGATGAGCAATTGGTGGAAAGAGAGCTCAGTAGAAAAAAATGTTTGAGTTCCGGATTAGGTTAGATGAAGCCTCACAGTAGGAAGCTTCAGAGGCAATAGGTGGTAAATGTCTTTAAAGGTCTCACTCTTTCAGGTGCAAATTTCCCTAAGAGATGGCATTGCAGGGTCACTTCAAAATATACTGAAGAAACCTATTTTGGGGTAAAATATTTTTTTTTCTTTCAGGCCTGCTATCTGTCATGTGATGCTACACCAGAGCCAGGTTGGAATTTGATATCTTATTGCCACAGTATCTATTTTGTCAGTCTTAGGATCTCTATTTTAATATTAATGCCAGTCAGTTGTGCCTCAATTCCATAAGAGAGGAGGTATAATGAGGTGTGTCCATTCTCCTCTTCCATCATGGCCTGAAGTTTAGTTTTTTCAGGCTTCCCTTGGCCTAGAGGAGGTCTGTTCAGTCGGTTGTGGGGCTTAGAATTTTATTTTTGGTTTACATTCTTCCCCTTCAGGCCAAGATTTTCCAGAAGCAATATTGATAGCTACATTTTTATTTTGTCCCATATTATTGCCAAAGTGGTGTAACTACATGCCGTGGGTTCATCTTGTCCCTCGGTGGGACCCCTATGACCGAGGGACTTAGAGCCAAGAGACTTAGAGCCAATTTAAACATTGTAGGCCAGACGGAATGGAAGTGGACAGGAATTCATTAACCTTAAAATCTTTTAAGCATTGTGAGAGCCAAAAGCCAAAAGGCAAGGTTACAAAGTTGACTTATCTATAATTCTACACATTTAGGTGGTAATCTTGGTCTTAGCTGCAGATTTGTAGCCATTAGCAATGTAAAACATAAGAATTTTGATAAGACCATTAAGTTGAAAATTTTAGAGACTTTTGTTGTGCCTCAGTGCTATTTGTGGTCCTTTTAGTAATTTGTCCTATGGCTGAAACATTTTTTTAAGTATCTGTCTGCATAAATCCCATAACCAGCAATAACTACATCCAGAAGGCTTTGTCATCAGATATCTTGAAATCTTCCAAGTAATTACCTTTAACTTATAGAAAACAGGAAATTCTTTATGGTTGGGATGGACAGAAAGGTGTCATGTAATGGCAAAGGAGGGCTGTGGGAACCTGTCCTTGATTTGGAGGAGCTGAATGAATTCCATCTCTCATAAATTGGCCCTTATAATTTCACATGCCCACCTCTTCTGTGATAGTCCCTGGGCTTAGAGGGAAGGTGTATTGTCAATTAAAATAGAATGACCCAGTGGGATTCTAAGTAGTTTTTAGAACTGGAAATATCAGGCAAAATTATCCAATTTTGTAAGCCAATAAATAGCTCAAAAGAAAGGGCTTTTTAAAAAAACCAAAAAACAAATTGGCAACTTTTTAAGCAAAAGGGCATAAGCCTTGCCTTGTTCTGACAATGACAAGAAAAAGAGAGAGCTAAACATTGAATCGTCTAGTATAAAGGTAAAGGACAGATTATATTAATGTAGATATTGTAGATAAAGGCAAAATTATTCTATTAGTATGTATGACTTTATATACAGGCCTGGTTCAGTCTCGCATGAGAGCAGTTTGTTTTGGTTGTCATCTTTTCCCCCGGTCTGAAGATGAGGCTTTGGTTAATTTGAGCTCGGTAGCAGAAACCACCATTGACATTTAAGATTCAGTAGGAGTTGGTGCCCCTTTTTAGATGACCTAAGTATACTCGAGTCAAAACCCTGCAACTTAACAGCATAAGAAGTTGTTACCAGCCGGGCTCGGTAGCTCAGCCTGTAATCCCAGCGCTTTGGGAGGCTGAGGTGAGTGGATTGCCTGAGCCGGCGGGTTCAAGACCCGCCTGGTGCAACTTGGAGAGACCTCATAAATAAATAAATAAATAATTTACAATAAATAAAAAAATCAGCCAGGCGTGGTAGCACGTGCCTGTAGTTCCGGCTACTCAGAAGGCTGAGGCGGAAGGATCGCCGGAGCCCAGCAGGTCGAGGCTGCGGTGACCGGGAGCGACCACTGCACTCCAGTCTGGGCAACAGAGTGAGACTCCAACTCAAAAAAGAAACAAAGAATTCGTTATCAATTTTTGATAAAGATCTTTTTTAATGGGGCTGAACAGAGCCTCTTAACTGATATCTAAATATCAGGCTGGAGGTGGTAAAGTTTATGACTTAATTTAAAACTGCAAAATGATTCTACAGCCTTGCAGTGATTAATCTTTATCATTTTGATAAGCCCTCAGCATTTGATTTTAAGGATGTTTGTTAAAGATGTTAACTTTAACCTGGACCAGTGGTGGTCCCTGGTGTCATAACTAGGCAGGGTTGCAAAATCTGCTTCCTTTCCTAAACAAAGACTTTTGGTGAAGACTTCCACTTCCAGGAAGATGGAATGGATGTACTTTTCCCCATTCTTCCCACAAAGTACAAATAAAAATGCTGGACAGTATATACATTGCATACATTATATACTCTTAAAAGAAGAAGAGGAAGAAGGGGAAGGAGAAGGGGGAAAAGGAGAGGGAGAAGGAGAAGAATAAGAATCAAAGGCAGAGAGAAGAAGGAAGACTGAGGATCTCAGGATACAAGGAGCAACAATAGTGGTGAGTTCTCTGGGTTTTCTTTTTGTCTCAGACTTTGGGCTAAATAACCTAACAATCAAGAAAGGATAAGGTGCAGTTTTTTTAAAATGCTGTAAGAAAAGTCTGCTCTCAGCCAGGCTCGGTGGCTCAGCCTATAATCCCACGCCTTTGGGAGGCCGAGGCGAGTGGATTGCCTGAGCCTGCGGGTTCGAGACCCGCCTGGGCAGCAAGACCTCATCTCTACAATAAATCAAAAAATCAGCCAGGTGTGGTAGCGCGTGCCTGTAATTCCGGCTACTTGGAAGGCTGAGGCGGAAGGATCGCCGGAGCCTGGCAGGTCAAGGCTGCGGTGGCCCCGAGCAGCCACTGCACTCCAGTCTGGGCGACAGAGTGAGACTCCAACTCAAAAAAAAAAAAAGAAAAGCCTGCTCTCTCTAGCCAAAGGACCAGAAAAGAGGAGGCCTATAAGACAGAAGTTTTAAAAATAACTGCTCTTCGCCAACCAAACAACATAGAAAAACTGCTCTCAACTCCCACCAGTAGAGGCCTAGAGAGATGTTTAGACTTCACCCTAATTAAACTATAAGAAGTGCTCTGTGATGATCTGGTTGGAAAGAGCTGATCACAAAGGAAAAGTAATGCTGATGCTTAAACAGAAATTCCAGAGAATGGTATCATTCTAATGTCATGCTCAATTTGATCAGTGTTAGGTTTGTCACTGCTACCACTGCAATAGTAATTGCGGAGTTCTGTGTCACAATATGCTAGCAAATATAAAGAAGGTACAAAAAATAGAAAAAGGTACATAATGGTACTTAAATATGAGTAAAAATCACAGTATACATCAAAATAGCCATCCTAAACCAGATAATAACAGAAAATTGAAAGCATAGAATCTGGAATTAGGTTGCCTTGGTTCAAATGACAACACCATGTTCCATCAGCTGTGTGTTTTTGTGAAATCTATTTAACTTATCTCTTTCTATGAAACGTATCTCTTTCTATGAAACGTATCTCTTTAACCCCACCATCTAATAATAACTATTAACATTATAATGTGTTTCCCTTCTAGATCTTATTGTGTTTTGAGGTTACCATTTAAAAATATTTCCATTTACACACAATTTTAGATTTTTTATTTACTATTAAATCATTTAAAATGTAAAAAAAAAAAAAAGAAGTGCTCTTACCTTTCACCAGGGTGGTGTCAGAGGAGGCCTAATGAAAAATGAGAAATTTCACTGCAGGCCAGCAGTAATGAGGGCCCCTGTATGCTGGTATCAATTGAGGCCACATGGGAAGGCACATAGATGTCATTATTGTCTACATAGAACATTTCGAGCAAGCTACAAAAAATCTCCTAGAACTAATAAATTAGTTCAGCAAGGTCACAGGATAAGATCAATATACAAATATCAATTATATTTCTCTATACTAGCATTAAATATATAGACACAAAAAATGAAAAAAGCAATACCATTCAGAATCTTGCAAAAAATGAAAATATTTAAACATAAATCCAACAAAACATGTACAGAACTTGCTTGCTGAAAACTACAAAACACTGATAAAAGAAATCTAAGATGTAAATAAATGGAGAAACATATGGATGTTGAATGGAAGATTCAGCACAGTAAAGATGTCAATTTTCCCCAAAATCATGTATAGGTTTAATGCAAAATCTCAGCAAGCTTATTCTAAAATTTATATGGAAAGGAAGAGGAACTAAAATAGATGAAACAATTTTTTTAAAAGTGGGAGGAATCAGTCAACCTGATTTCAGGCCTTACTATGTAACTACAGTAATCAAGACACTGTGGTATTAGCAGAGGGATGAACACACTGATCAATGAACAGAATAGAGAAGTCAGAACTAGACCCACACAAACACGCGCAGCTGATTATCAACAAAGGTGCAAATGCAATCCAACATAGGAAAGATTGCCTTTTCAGCAAATGGTGCTGGAACAAATGGGCATCTATAAGCCAAAAAGATAAAATAACTCAAAATGGATAATGGATTTAAATGTAAAACTAAAAGACTTTAAAAAAAAACAGGGAAAATCTTTAGCTTCTAGGGCTAGGCAAAAGTTCTTAGACTTGACACCAAATCACAATCCATAAGAGGAAAAATTGGTACACTGGACTTCATCAAAATAAAAACTTTTGCTCTGTGAAAGGCTCTGTTAAGACAATGTAAAGACCAGATACAGCCTGGAAGAAAGTATTACAAACCACATATCCAACAAAGGATTAGTATCTAGAATATATAAGGAACTCTCAAACTTAACAGTAGAAAAACAATCCAATTATAAAATGGACAAATACCATTATTCTAAGTGACCTAACTCAAAAACAGAAAACACAAACACTACACGTTCTCACTTATGTGTGGAAGATAAATGAACACACCCCCGTCCCCATTCCCCACTCTTGGCCGCTGGGCCTCCCCTGTTCTAGGCTGAGAGGGAGGAGATAGCTGCCCTGGAGCCTCCGCCTCTGCTGCTGGGACTCCCGCGTGGCCGCTGACCCGCTTCCAGGGACCCGCGCGGAAGCCGAACCCTGGGCCATCCTGCCGCGCGAGATGCCTCGCTGCTGCGACCCCCCACTCGTTGGGCTCACGGATGTGGTTGTCCCGCAGTCTGCTACCAGCCTCCCTCAGCTCCTCTGCGTGGTTCCAAGGTGGCCTTTCTTTAAAAAGGCAAACATGCTTCCTAAAACAGCAATTCTACCTCTTGGGCATCTATCCCAGAGAAGTGAAAACAGGTTCACACAAAACACTGTGCGTGAATGTTCGTAGCAGCTTTATTCATAATAGCCCCAAACTGAAATTAGCCCAAATGTTCTTCAAGAAGTGAAGGGTTATGCAAACTGTGATATATCCATGCTATGGACTACTACTCAGCAGTTTTTAAAAAATGAAATATTGATACATGCAACAACCTGGATGAGTCTCCAGAAAATTATGCTGAGTGTAAAAGGTCAATTCCAAAAGGATACATAGTGTATGATTCTATTTATATAACATTCTTGAAATGACAAAATTATAGAAATGGAGAACAGATTAATGGTTGCCAGGGGTTAAGGAGGCGGTTGGGGTGGGAGGAAAGTAGGTGTGGCTAAAAAGGACAACAAGAGAGATCCTCATAGTGATGGAATGTTCTGCGTTTTGATTATATTAACAACAGTGTCCTAGTTGTGATAGTGTGCTATAGTTTTGCAAGATTTTATCATTGGGGGAAACTGGGTCAAGAATCCATGGGATCTCTCAGCATTATTTCTTACAACTGTATGTGAACCTATCTCAAAATTAAAAGTTTAATTTAAAAAGTCTTTCTGCTTCTCTGTTTATCTCCATCTCTTGGGCCGTGCCATAGTAATCCTTGTCGAGGTATCAGTGTGTAGTAAAGGCACTGATATTATCCCATCTCTCACTCACATCTCTTACAGGAGCTTCCTGGAAATTGTAGAAGGCCAACTTTTTGTAGAAGAAAGTGCCTTGAATTTGCAATCGGGATATCCTGAGACGTGGTCTTAATATGCTTTGTGACCTTGGACAAATTGCTAACCTTTTCGAGATTCCATGTCATCACCTGTAAAACAACAGCAGCAAGAACTTTGAGGGTTAAATGAAAACGCTTGTTATATTGTAAAGCAGTATACAAAAGGAAGGTCTTCTTCCCTCTCTTCCTCCTTTCTTGCCTTCTATAATTCAACTCAAGGACGGGATGGTATCCTAGGCTTTCTTGTATCCCCAAGGGTTAGCCTAAGTCTCTGCCTTAGTAAGTGCTTGTTAATGCTGCTAATGGCAGAATGCTTAAAGCCAGAGCTTGGCTCTAACGGGGAAAAGAAGGTTCAGTCTGTAATGATGAGACTTTGAAGAGAGCCCTTCACAGCATCCTATGTATACAGCTCCTGGCCTGGTCATAATTTCACTCAAAGACACCATGGGATTGAGAGTCTGGGCCCATGGAACAGCCAGCTGCCGGTTTGGGGGACCAGAGGGGAATGGTGAACAAAAGCCTTCTCATTTTAACCAAGAACTTTACTACCTAGCATCTTCTTTGCTCCTCACCAATCCTCCTGAGGCAGGCATTGCATGGATCGACTACATTCTACATTTGCAAACACTGAAGCTAAACAGAACTGTGACTGGTCCAAGGTTCACACAGCAAATGAATCAGTGGCACAGCTGGGGCCAGAATCGGGAGCCAGATATTTTCCACAGCATGGATGATGTCCAAATGGAAAGGCTAAGATAAAGAATATGCAGGGTTTCTCTGCCCAACCCGGAGCCTCTCCCCAGGGAACTGTGGCCAGGCCTCTCAGGCCCTTCCACACAAACTCCTGTCTGAAGGGGAGCTGCCGTCACAGCAGGCCTGGCAGTATTGGGATGCTGCCTGAGACAACTTCCCTCCCTCCCTACTCTGCGCTTTCTGTGACCTACTTAAAGGCAGAGAAACCAGTGTAGAGGTTTGGGTCTCTCCTGAGAGGGCAGTACCTCTCACGGATACTTCTTCCCAGGCACTTCTTCTGGCCTCTCTTCAGTGATGACAGCATGAGGTGGGGAGAACAACTCAGGCTCCCCAGAGTCAGAAAAGAGCCAAGTCAGGGCCTCCCTGGAAGGCAGGCTGAGGAGGAGGTGGCAGCTCCCCGCCCTGCACCCCCTCCAAGATCTGGATGTTTTCCATAAGGGCCCCATCTCTTCACTGCAACCTCCACCAGAGATCCAGGATAAAATGGAAATATGGAAATGCAAATGCTGCTTGGGAGGGGGAATATCAGAATCCATTTGCTTGGATTAGTTCATCCATTTGCAGGTTGCCAACTTGGAAAGCAGAGAGGAGCTCGGATGCCAAGTCTGTTTGCGGTAGGAGGGAAGGGGTTGGGGTCGCAGCGGGGCCTCATAAGCAGCCAGCTTTTCAGTCAACAAGTCACTGGGTCATTCCTTACTGAGTGCCCTGTGTCTGGCTCCATGCTATGTCCCAGGGGCCTGCTACTCCTGCCCGCCCCCCACCCTGCTGTTGCTCTCAGTCTAGAGTGAAGGGACCAAGCTCCCAGAGGAGACATGAGGCCAAGAGCACATTTTGAGGCTAGTCAGTTTTGGCTTCCAGTCAACTTGTGGGACCTTCAACAATTGTCCTAACCATTCATTTGTTCATTCATTCATTCACCCGTTAACCCTTCCTTCACTTGATAAATATTTATGAAGTGTTTTTTATGTGCCGGGCACTGGAGATACAGTGGTGCCCTTCTGGAGCTTACAGCCTAATGGGGGAGAAGACAAGGGGAAGGGGGGGCTCCTCTAGATATGGTGTTGAAAAAAGGCCTCTCACTACCATGAAGTTTCCTCCTTAAAGATCCACAGATGCTTTCCAGTTAGTGCTGCCAAATCTGAAATCGAACAGTGTCCTGAAGAAACTGCCAACATTTTGCAGACACACAAGACTAAAAAATGGGTCCCTAGCACCTCATAAAAACCTTCCCCCTTACAAGGCCTCTCACCAACACACAAGGAGGTTTGAATAAGGAAGGAGGAGGGACTTTGCTGTAAGGCTCTTTAACATCCAGCTGTTCCGGTCCAGTGTGTCATTCCATAATCCCCTACTCCCTATAGCTCCACCAAGTTCCTCCCTGTCTTAAAGGCACAGTAACTGAGGACCAGTCGGCTTTACTTTCCTTCATTCATGTGCTCAGGAAGAATCTACTGAGTAGCCACAAGAGCTGACACTTCTCTGGAAGCTGGAGATTCAAGGGTGAACTGGATAGCCATGGCATCTTTAGGAACTTACAATCTAGTCAATAGGAGAAACAGAGATTAATTAATTGCACAAGTGACTAATTCATTACAATTGTGCTAAGTACTTTGAAAGAGACTACAATAGGGAGAGAGCCTCATCAATGGAGGGACCAGAAAAGGCTTTCCTGAGGAGGTGATATATAAGCTGAGGCCTGAAGGCTGAGCAGGGTTTGGCCAGGTTGAGGAAGTAGGAAAGGGGAAAGTGTTGTCTTACAGAGGACACAGCATGTGGGGGTACCACACACAGCAGTATGGTACTTTGATAGAACAGAGAGCAGGCCAGGGGTTAGGGCTGAGCGGAAGAGAGAGGCTCAAGGTGAGTTCTGGGAAATAGATAAGGAGGGGCCGGACAGTCATGGCCTCACATGCCATGATAAAGATTTGGGTTGTATCCTAAGAAATGTGGGGAGCCACTGAAGGGCTTTGGGCAGGAAACCAAATCAGGTTTGCATTGGCTTTTGGGGCAACCAGAGTGGAAATGGGGAAACAGCTGGAAAGCTGCCAGTCATTCAGGTGGACGATGATGACAGAAGCTTTATCAGTGTGGCACAGTGAAAAAGGAGAGCAGTGGACAGAGTTCAGACACATTTAGGAAATGGAATCAGGACACTGTGATGGGTTGTCTGTGGAGATCTAGGAAGGGAGGATTCGTTCCCATTCTCTAGAGTGGAGATGAAGACACGTAGGAGAAAAATCTTCACAACCGAGGGCTTAGTAAACAGTTGGATGGAAATCACGGGCATTAGGCTGAGTGAAAAAAACTGACCTTTAAAGGTTACACAGTGTATATTTCATTTATATACCATTCTTTTTTAAAAAATGTATTATTATTATTATTATTATTTTAGAGATGGAGTCTCACTCTGTTGCCCAGCCTGGAGTGCAGCGGCACAATCATAGCTTACTGCAACCTGAAATTCTAGGGCTCAAGCAATCCTTCCGCCTCAGCCTCCCAATTAGCTCGGACTACAGGCACATGCCACTACACAGGGCTAATTATTTTATTTTTTTATATAAATGAAGTCTTGCTGCTTTGTTGTCCGCTGGCGTTGAACTCCTGGCTTCAAGCAATCCTCCCACCTCGGCCTCCCAAAGTTTTGGGACTATAGGTATGAGCCACCATGCTTGGCCCCATTTATATAACATTCTTGAAGTGACAAAATTATAGAGATAGAGAACAGATTAGTGGCTACCAGGAGTTAGGGATTGGGGTGAAGGGAGTGGGGTGAATATGACTATATAGAGGTAACTCGAGATAGATCTTTGTGGTGATGGAATAGTTCTGTATATTGATCATGGTAGTGGTTACATATGTGATGAAATGGCATAGAACTATCCACACACATTAATGCAGAGTCAATTTCCTAGTTTTGAGATTGCATTATAGTTACATAAGATTTAACCATCAGGGCAAACAGTGTGAAGGGAACCCTGTACTATTTTCACAACTTGTCAACCTATACTTTTTACAAAATTTGAAAAAAATAGATAAACACGAAGTCTGACATGTAGAAAACGTTCGACAAAATGTAGCTGCTATTAAAACTACTGCCTCGTGTTTTCAGGGAGCCTCCAGTTCATCCCTGTGGCAAGGAAATAAAGGGGACTGTGCCTCCGGTGACATTCATGAGTCTGGGATACTTATGTTCTGTTGAATAAATGGGGCTGGAGAAGGACAGAGAGGGCAAGGGCATCTATGAGAACATTTGAAAGAAACAATTAAAAGTATAAATTAGTCAAATTAGAAGTTAGGGTTCCAGAAGGACTACCCTTCAAGGTCTTTGATAGATCACCCTGTATTTATAAATTAATTCACAGATGATCAACTCTAGTTATTTATTTATTTGTTTGTTTGAAAGATGTGGGGTACAATTCATGATTAGGTGCATAAGTGTTCTTAATACAGGTAAAGTTTGGGCCTCCCTTTGGCTCCCACTTCACCTGGTTTGAGATCAGGTACCCTTATTTATATTTGCCCCACCCCCACCCCAGCGGTGTCCCACTGCTGCCAATCCCTTTCTTATGGTATTATGATAAATGTTCAGGGTCTGCTTATGAGTGAGAACATGTAGTACTCAGATCTTTGTTTCTGTGATAGATCACCAAGTATGATAGACTCTAAATTCATCCAATTTGCTGCAAAATCCATAAGTTTGTCCTTCTTTATGGCTGTGTAGTATTCCATCGTGTATATGTGCCACATTTTTTTTTATCCAGTCCACTTTTGATGGGCAGATGATGAACTCTTTAACTGAAATCTGAGGTATAAATGTCAGAGAAACCTCAACACTGGGGACCCCTTAGTGGCATATCAGTGGAAATTATTGTGTCCTACTGGGAACATACTACTTCTTTAATAACTTCTCCTGACCCAAACTCACCTTTTTAAAAATAGACTATTTTTTTAGAGCAGTTTTAGGTTCACGTCAAAATTGAGCCAAGGGTACAAAGGTTTCTCATATATTCCCTGTGCCCACATATGCGTAACCCTCATTATCAACATTTCTCACCAGAGTGATGACCCTACATTGACACAGCATCATCTCCCAAAGTCCAGAGTTTACATTAAGGTTCACTCTTTGTGTTGAATAGCTCCATGGGTTTTCATAAATGCATTATGTCATTTGTTTACCATAACAGTATCATACAAAATAGTTTCACGGCTTTAAAAATCCCCTGTGCTCAGCCTGTTCATCCCTTCCTCCTCCCTAACCCCTGGTAACCACTGATTTTTTTCTGGGACGGGGAGTCAGGGTCTTACTCTGTTGCCCAGGCTGGAGTACAGTGGCACAATCACAGCTCACCACAGCCTTAACCTTCTGAGTTCAGATGATCCTCCTGCCTCAGCCTCCCACATAACTGGGACCACAAATACATGCCACCACACCTAGATAATTTTTTTTTGGTAGAAATGAGGTCTCGCTATGTTGTCCAGGCTGGTCTCAAACTCCTGGGTGCAAGGAATCCTCCCACCTCAGCCTCTCAAAGTGCTGGAATTACAGGCATGAGTCACTGCACTCAGCCTTAGAAAACACTGATCTTTTTATGGTCTCCAGATTTTTGCCTTTTCCAGAATGTCATATAGTTGGAATCATACAGTATGTAACCTTTTCAGATTTTAGCAATGGACATTTAAGTTTCCTCCATGTCTTCTTACAGCCTGATAGCTGGTTTCTTTTCAGCACTGATTAATATTCCATTGTCTGGGTGTACCACAGTGAATTTATCCATTCATCTACTGAAGGGCATTTGGTTGCTTCCAAGTTTTGACAATTATAAACAAAGCTGCTACCAATATCCATGTCCAGGTTTTTGTGTGGATGTAAGTTTTCAATTTATCTCGATAAATACCAAGGTGTGCCATTGCTGGATTATATGGTAATCATATATTTAGTTTTGTAAGACATGCTAAACTATCTTCTAAATTGTCTGTACCATTTTACATTCTCACCAGCAATGAATAGCATTCCCTGTTACTGCACATTCATGAAAGCATTTAGTGTTGTCAGTGTTTTGAATTTGGGACATTCTAATTGGTATGTAATAGTATCTCATGGTTGCTTTATTTTCAATTCTTCTATTGACATGATGTTGAACATCTTTTCACATGATTACTTGCCATCTGTATATCTTTTTGGTGAAATGCCTGTTAATATCTTTGGCACATTTTAAACTCAGGTTTTTTCTTCTTTTACTGTTGAACTTTAAGGGTTCTTGGTATATTTGGAATAACAGTTCTTTTTATCAGATGTGTCTTTGGCAAATAGTTTTATCCTGGCTTGTGGCTTGTCTTCTCATTCTCTTAACAATGTTTTTTCCCTGAGCAAAAGTTCTTAATTTTAATGAAATCCAACTTAAAAATTCTTTCGTGAGTCATGTCTTTGGTGTTGTATCTAAAAGGTCATAGCCATAGCCAAGGTCATCAAGATTTTCTCCTATGTTATCTTTTAGAAATGTTATAGTTTTACATGTTACATTTAGGCCTGTGGTCCATTTTGAGCTAATTTTTTGTGAAAGTCTGTGTCTCAAGGCCTAACATCTAGGATCTACAAGGAACTCAAACGTGCTGAAAAGAAAAAAACAGCCCATTTAAAAAGTGGGCAAAAGACATGAATAGACACTGCTCAGAAGAAGATATACGGGCAGCCAACAGACACATGAAAAAGTGCTCAGCCTCATTCACCATCAGAGAAATTCAAATCAAAACCACATTGAGATACTACCTAACCCCAGTAAGAATGGCCGTCATTAATAAAACAAAAAAACAACAGATGCTGGCGAGGATGCGGAGTAAAAGGAACGCTTCTACATTGCTTGTGGGAATGCAAACTTGTGCAACCTCTCTGGAAAACAGTGTGGCGATTTCTGAAAGAACTAGAAAGTGACCTTCCATATGACCCAGCAATTCCCCTATTAATATACCCGGAGGAACTCAAATCATTCTGCAAAAAAGAAACCCGTACAAGCATGTTTATTGCCACTCTATATTCACAATAGCAAAAACAAGGAACCAACCATGCTGCCCATCGAAGCTGGACTGGATTTTTAAAATGTGGTACATATACACAATAGAATATTATTCAGCCATGAAGAAGGACAAACATGGATGGACTTGGATGGACTTAGAGTCGATCATACTCAGTAATCTATCACAGAAACAAGGAACAGAATACCATATGGTCTCACTCATAAGTGGACCTTGAACAATTATAATACTCCAAGAAGGCGATAGACAGTAGTAGGAAACTGTCAGGGGAAGGGGATTGGGATTGGCAGTTGAGGAAAACTGCTAGGGGGAGGAGGAGCATACCTCATCAACAAGGGTACTTGCATAATCATACCTGCATTTGTATATCGAACCCTGAATTGTACCTCACATCCTTATAATAAAAAATAAATATCAAAAAAAAGAAAGTCTGTGCCTCAATTTTTTTTTTTGATGCAACTGTTCTGTTATTTCAGTACCATTTGTTGAAAATACTATTTTTTGCCCCATGGTATTGCTTTTACTCCTTTGTCAAAGACCAGTTGACTGTACTTATATGGGTCTGTTTCTAGCTTCTCTACTCTGTTCCATTAATCTAATTATCTGTTCTTTTGTCAGTACCACACTGTCTTGATTATTGTGACTTCATAGTAAGTCTTGAAGTCAGATAGTGTAATTCCTCCAACTTTGTTCTTCTCTTACAGTATTGAATTGACTATTCTGGGTCTTCTGCCTTTCCATATAAACTTTAGAATCAGTTTGTCAATTTCTACAGAATAACTTGCTGGGATTTTGATTGGAATGGCATTGAATCTATAGATCAGTTGGGAAGAATTGACAATATTGAATCTTCCTATCCATGAATATAAAATATCTCTTTGCTTACTGTGTTCTTCTTTGGTGTCTTCCATCACAGTTTTGTAGTTTTCTTCATATAGATCATGTACATATTTTGTTTGATTCACACCAAAGTATTTCATTTGGGGGGGGTGCTAATGCAAATGATAAATTTTTTAAATTTCAAAATCTACGTATTCATTCCTAGTATGTAGGAAGGTAATTTACTTTTGTATATTGACCTTATATTTTGCAACCTTACTATAATTGCTTATTAGTTCCAGTCATTTTTTGGTTTTTTGTTTGTTTTTGTAGATTATTTCAGATTTTCTACATAGACTATCATGTCATCTGGAAACAAAGACATTTTATTTATTCCTTTCCAATCTGTAGACCCTTTATTTCCTTTTTTGTGTCTTACTGCTTTAGTTAGGACTTCTGGTACAATGATGATGAGCAATGATGAGTGAGAATATCCTTGCTTTGTTCTTGATATTAGCAGAAGAGTTTCAAGTTTCTAACCATTAAAGATTTTTGTATATGTTCTTTATCAAGTTGAGGAAGTTCCCACAACACTCACCTTTTTCTTGTGTGTAGAGTAGGCTGGAATTTCGGGGACACAGAGGCAAATATTCATCCAGTTTCTTCCCAGCTGCTGGTTGATGCTTGATATTCCCCGCTTAGATTTTCTGTCCTTCAGCTTAAGGCCAGACTTCCTGTTACAACCCTAATCTTACCTGCCAGTCGATTTTGATAAAGAGAGACTATGACATCTCTCAGGTGAGAAAATAAGGGAACAGAAAATATGGGTAAGAAGAGAGGGAAGTCTTCCCTTCCTATGTGTGTCTGCCAGGGCCTGTGTGGACAACTTATCATGCCAGGACTCATCCTTCCTATGCTGAGAACTCAGTTCAGTGGGGCAGTGCAAGCAGGCCCATGAAGACAATGAGGAGGAGGAGGGAGAAAAGAGGAGGATATGAAGTACCATGTTCTACGTACCTACTATGTGCCAGAAGCTATGTATATATTGTCTCTAATTTTCACATGAAATCTTACAAAGAAGGTGGTATTTTATCCCCTTTTTAAAGATGTAGAAACAGCTTCAAAGAGGTCAAAAGACTTGACAGAGCCAGATTAAGAACCCCAGTTTAGTCTTGCCCCAAATGTCCACTTTGAAAACAAAATCTATAATAAAGGAGGACTGCATCCAATGAAGGAGTCAGAAAAGACCCTTCCTGAAGAAATGGATACTTCTTCCTCAGGAGTCAGCCAACACTTTCTCACACATGACTGCTAGGCTCCCATTTTTCTGGTGACAGGAAATAAGATGAAAATCAGATAAAGAGCCAGAGGATGATCAGAATCCCAAACTTGGTCGCATGTTTGAATTCAAACCTTCCGCTCCATCAAATTGAGCACCTGGCACCCCTCACCCAGAAACCTAGAAGGCCTAAAACATGCACAGTGTAATTTCAGAGTGCCTACTCTTCCTCTTATTTGCTACACCGGAACTTCCATCCTTCCTTTAGTTTAGGGCCCTCTTTTCTCCTGTGTGGGATAGGGACCTGCTAGGTCTTCTAAGCTGCTAAAATACAAACCTCTCCAGTAAAGACTACATGCCATGGTGTTCTCACCATGAATCCCAAGGGAATCCGTAGGACAGAAGCTTTCAATGGATGTGGATATAAAAATAAGTGAGCAAGTTGGGAGAAAGACCATAATAGGGTGAAGGCAGGACTGAAGAATGGTGGTGGTTGGGGGTGAAGTTGAATGTACTAACTTTGTGGATGGTTCAGAAGAGAAAATCAGTGTCTCTTAAGATACCCAAACAAGAGGCTTAAAGTCTTGATGCAAAGACCAATGAATGAAAACCTGGAACTTGCAAAATAACAAGAAGGAAGAACGTTAAACTAATTGTAGTTGATGTACCCCACATCTTTAAAATAAAATTTTTTTTAATTGTAGTTGAATCTGGGTAGTGGAATATGGATCTATATGTGTATGTGTGTATGTTTATATGAATATATAGTACAGATATGTATATAAAAAGAAAGAGAGGCATCTCCTGATATCAGCTCGTTCATGGTGTTGCTAGAGGCTGGCACTGAACTGACAGCTGGGCCCTGGTGATCTCCTATTGAGCATCAACAATCTCACAGAACAGCAACATCAGACAAGGTCACTCTGTGATAGTGATCAATCAAGGCAAAAGCAAGACTACACCATAATCATGTCTTAACAAAGACTAAACATGAGCACTGTCCAAACCACATAAATAACCAAATATCCCCCTCTCCTGGCTAATAAGAGTGACTACTTCTTCTTTGCAGTTTTTTTTTTCTTTTTTCTTTTTTTTTTTTTTGCCATTTCTTTAGTTTCACTAGCTTGCCCTCTCTAGATAAGCCTGATTGAAATAATAGAATTGGCCTCACTTTCTGAGAATATCTAATCTAGAGCAAACCCCAGCTTCCTTAAACCCTCCTCAAATCACAGAACACAAGCCCTCATCCTATAAGTGCTTTCTAATACTCTTTTCTTGAGATGGTCATGTTTCCCAATAGTGTGCATTATCCGTTGCTGCTGAAGACTATTGAGTGCATGTGAGAGATACATGAGAAAGAGAGAGAGAGAGAGGATAGATAGATTAGATAGATAGATAGATAGATAGATAGATAGATAGATAGATAGATAGATAAGGCTTAAATACTCTCATAGGGAAAAGGGAAATGAGGAAATAAATAGGCTCAGTGCTCGGACAATGGTTAGTAATATAAATTATTTCCTTTAGGAAGATGAGGGGCAGAACTGCATAGGAACAAAGGTTGTCTTAGTATACAGATAAAGTCTCCCAGGTAATCTCTGAGAGCTTCCCTCAGAAAAATAGGTGAAGGGCCTGTCTGCGCATGGTGATGACTCTCAAGTTGATCTTTCCTGGTTATTTGATGACGGTCCTAGGTTGGAGGTCTTAAGACAGTTGTATTTCTTTTCGAAAGAAGATTTCTTAGTCAAATAAGGAAATTCCATAGAGAGTTCCTTCCCCATGCTTCAGGAAAGAGGATGAGAGAGACAAGGAGGTGGTAAAGGGATGTCAGAGGGAGACCTTGGCTCTGAATTTTATTTTTGAGATCTTTAAGTTTCCAAAGTGCTCAGCATGCCAAAGAGCCATATTTGGAAAATTGTTTTCTGCACCCCAACAATATAAATTTCCATCTCAGCACTGCATTAATTACAGCCCACAAAATTTGATATGTTGCACTTTCATTTCATTCAAAATATTTTCTGATTTGCCTTTCAACTTTCTTTTCAACCCATGGATTACTTAGATTTATGTGGTTTACTTTCCAAGAATTTTGAGATTTTCTTTTTATCTTTCTGATATTGATTTCTCGCTTGATTCCATTGTAGTCAAAAAACATATTCTATTATTTCAGTTTTTGACTTTTTTATTTTTAATTTTTTTTAGAGATGGGATCTTGCTATGTGGTCGCAGGCTGGACTCTAACTCCTGGGCTCAAATAATCCTCCTGCCTTAGCCTCAAGTAGCTGGGACCACAGGTATGTACCACCACACCTGATTCTCAATTTCTTTTATATGTGTTTACACTTGTTTTATGTGATGGCTATGGTTTGAATGTTTGTCCCTTCCAAAATTCATGTTGAAACTGAATTGCCATTGTAACAATACTAAAAGATAGGAACTTTAAGAGATAATTAGATCATAAGGGCTCCTCATGGCAGAATTAATGGCCTTGTAAAGGGCAAGTCTGGCCCCATCTTGCCTTTTCCCTCTTTGCTCTTCTACTCTTTTGTCATGTGAGCAACAATGTTTCTCCCCTCCAGAGGATGCAGCATTCAAGACACCATTGTAGAAGCCAAGACTAGGCCCTCACCAGACACTCCCAGCCTCCAGAACTGTGAAAAATAAATTTATATTCTTTATAAATTACCCAGTCTCAGCTATTCTATTATAGCAACACAAAATAATGACTCAGGATATGACCTGTCTTGGTGACTGTCCCATGTGTGCTTGAAAAGAATACGGATTTTTCTGCAGTGGGTAGAGTATCTTTTAAATGTCAATTAGATCTTACTTGGTGAATGATGTTGAATTCATTTATAACCTTTGCTGACTTTGTCTCAGACATCTACATGTTTACCCAGACTTGAGGGAATGAAGTGAAGCCCTCACTTGATACCTGCTACTCTGGGGACTTAAAAAGGGATAGTGAAAATCTGATTTAAGGGGTACCAAGAAAAAAGGTCTCCCTGACTCCAAGTCTCTCCCAAATACAGGTGCTGAAAACTTGAGGGTGTTCACTAACCTAAAGCTACATGTTCTCTGGGAGGGGACACCTGGGATTAAATACATCTCACTGATTAAATCATTTCCATCCACAGAGCAGGGTGTTGAGATAGGTTGGCCTACAAGAGAATTTTGAGGAAAGGTGGGCACAAGCAGGAGAAATATTATATTGGAGCTTCTATTGCAATTGTTTCCATTGCAACTTTGCCTAAGGCCAGTCTCTGGCTCTGTGGGCCTGTGGGAGCCTGGCACAAAGGCCCTCAGAACACTGGCAGCTCCCATAGGCCACAGGGGAATGAAGAAAACCTTGATGTTTCTTGACTGGTGTGGCCTGGGCCTTTGTCTTGGGTTGGTTCTTCCCAGCCCCACACTCATGCTCATTTGGGCACAGTTCCTAAGAGAATAGTCAGGCCAGAAGATCATCTATCATCTATCTGAAGGATAGCATTTTCCTTCCTTTCTTTCCTAGGGTAGTGCCAGTAAGGGCCACCATTTCCTACTGATACTTATTTCTCCAACCCCAAGGAGCATGATGCTCTTTCCTTACACCTGGGCCTGCACATGGGTCCTATATGCCCCCAAATCTGTACTCCCAATCACAATTTTCTCTCTGAGCAGTGGGGTGGGAGTGAAAGCAAGAGGAATAGAATTGGGAGATACATGAAAAAACCCAGGTTCTCATAGCCAGATATCCCCACTTTTTCTCTCCCCAGCCTCCTCCCAAAGTATAACTGGAACACAGACAGAGACTTCCAAAGAGGCCCAATAAAGGGGGGAGCAAAAGAGAAAGTAGTCAAAAGCAGTGGTACCTAACCACCAATGGGTACCAGGGTCTTTGGGGAATTTAATAAAATAGTTTTGGACCTTCTTCTCAGAAAAACAATGCCCTTGGGATGAGCCCACAGTTATGCCTTCAGTTTAGGAATGTTTGTAACCCCCTGGGGAGCAGTCCTTGGACCTCATTTTAAGAACTTCTGGATTAGAGGAACCTATCTGTCTGTCCCTGTTTCCCTTTAGATGGCACAAGGTCTCCATTGTCTCTGACCTCCAATGCATCCCTTCAGTATTCTTGAGTGACCAAGATGATTTCTTATTATTATACCTAAAGACAAAAGACAATAGCCAGACATTAAGGTCATAGCACTAGCTATTCACTTAGCACTTGATCACTGAAGAACGCTCTATGATCAAACAACGATTCTTTTTCTTAGTTTCATGTCTTCTAGCCCACATTTGATCTTATTGATTTGTGCTTCCATTCCATAGCTTTTTGGGCTGTTTGGGGATTTATTTTCTGGATATCATAATGTCTAGAAGCAGAGTGTGATGACTAAGATATCTTATGTGGCTGCAGATTTATTCAAGGTAAGATATGGAGAGTAATTCATAAGGGTGAAAGCTGCACACTTGATCTTGTTTGCAACACCAAGGGATCTTAAAAAACTTGGAAGTATATTGGGCCTAGTGGTTGAGGGGATAAAAAGGTTTGGTAAGGCGTCTGAATCCCTGTTAATGTAACTTTTATTTACCCCATAGGGGCGATATGTGGGTACCAAGATCAAACTACATCTTATATCAGTTTATGATGTCACTTACTTTGTTTTAACAGGCAAAAGGAGCCAGGCTCGGTGGCTCAGCCTGTAATCCCGTGCTTTGGGAGGCTGAGGTGAGTGGATTGCCTGAGCCCGCGGGTTCAAGACCCGCCTGGGCAACTTGGTGAGACCTCATCTCTACAATAAATCAAAAAATCAGCCGGGTGTGGTAGCGCATGCCTGTAGTTCCAGCTACTTGGAAGGCTGAGGTGGAAGGATTGCCGGAGCCCAGCGGGTCGAGGCTGCGATGGCCAGAAGCCTGCCACTGCACTCCAGTCTGGGCGACAGAGTGAGACTCCAACTCAAAAGAACCCCAAAAAACCAGGCAAAAGGAACCAAAAAATTGACTTGGCCCTCTGCTCCATCTCATCTGTCAGTCTGGTAAGCATTTTTTTTCAGGGAGGTCCCAAGGACCATGACTAAGTGAGATCAAGGGCCTGATTTGCATCTATCTCTTCCCATTGCGATGTCTAGATCATTTAGTGACTTTTCCCAGACATGAGGCTGCTGCTCAGGCCCAGACTCCCTAATAGCTGCACACAAGTTTTTTCAGTTCCTGGGACTGAGAAGTGCCTCTGAATATGACAGATGAATCTATTTTCCTGCAGATTCATTGGGTATCATGTCAGATTACTTCCCGTGTATTTCTATCACATTCAGACTTCTGTGTTCTAGTGGCTCTGAAGGATAAACAAAGACTGTGGTAAACATATGTTGAAGACATATTCCTGGTACCTTAGGTTACTGGCCTCAGACTTTGGAGCCAGATGAGGCACAATAGAATCCATCTTATAGAGTACAGTAAATGAAACCATTACAGGACAAGAGCTGAAGGCCATAATATCCTATATCTCACTCAACTAGACAGTTTTTTCTTTCCAAAATTTTTAACTTTCATTTACTTTCAAATTTTGGGGGGTCTCCCATCCAAGTGGGAGTATAAACTAGTACAGTCTCTGTGGAAATCAGTGTGGCTATTCCTAAAAGTTCTAAAAATCAACCTTCCATATGACCCCGCAATTCCCCTACTGGGAATATACCCGGAAGAACTCTATAAAAATCCCTCTATTAAAAAGATACCCGCACACATATGTTTATCACATCATTGTTTACAATAGCAAGAACATGAAACCAAACATGCTGCCCATCAAAAGAGGACTGGATAAAAAAACTGTAGTACATACACACAATGGAATATTATGCAGCCATAAAGAAGAACAAAATCATGAACTTTGCAGCAACCTGGATGGAATTAGAGTTTATAATACTGAGTGATCTTTCATGGAAACTAAAATCTGAGTATCACATGTTCTCACTCAAAAGTGAACCTTGAACAGCTACCGCAACTCTATAAGAAAAGAATTGACAGTAGTGGGAAACTGTGGGGGGATGGGCGGCACAGGGAGATGGGATTAACAGTAGTCGACATCTGCCTGGGGAAGTGGGAGGCACACTTCATCAACAAGGGTACCTGCACAATGAATATTTGTATACCTAACTCTGAATTGTACCCCACAATTTTAAAATAAAAATTAATTAATTAATTAAATATTGGGGGGTTATTATCATGGTTCAAATTCAAAAAGATATTCAGGGTAAAAACTCCCTCCCATGTCTGATCTCACCCAGGTTTCCTCACCAAAATCAAGCACTGTTACCAGCTTCTTCTATTTCCTTCCATTGGTATTCTGTTTCATTTTCTGTTTTGTTACCTTCTCTCCAAGTTTGGATTCGGATTTCAAGTTTTTTTCTGCAAGCACCAAAGTGCTTGCTCTTTAGATGTAATCAGAGGTCACAGAGCAGATCTTTCCTTTACAAAGCACTGCTTTGCAAGGCCATCCATCTCTTAGACTGCATATTAAGTTTTTGGACTCTATCCCACAAGAACTAATGCTTTGCATCCTGTTCTAGCCCTGTGACGGATCCCAAGATGAGTAAAGCCTTTGTCACTGCCCTGAGGGAACTTTTTTGGGGGAGACAAGATTATCCATCTGAAACAAATAATGAGAGCAGATGGTGTGCATTGGGTACTCCTGGGACTGGTTTATGAAAAACTTTAAATGCCAAGAAGAGAAGTTTGACCCCAGTACTGTTGGTCTTCAGTAACCTGGTGGTTAATTTTTTTTGGAGTAGAAATAGATCTTGTTTCCAGTGCCAAATCTGGTGTTTAGTCAATTCTCTTAGCTTCTCTGAGTTCCAGTTTTTTCCTCCATAATAAAAGGGTATTATTTGCTACCATGAACTGGAGATATGATGCAAATGCAGCACCTGGCATACAATGGATGCTCAATAAGTGGGTTGACTGTACTTTTTGTAAGAGAAGCTACATGAAACTTAAGGCCATAAGGACACTATACATGTGTGTGTTTGTGTGTGTGTGTGTGTGTGTGTGTGTGTGTGTGTGTGTGTGTGTGTGTTTGGAGGAGGGATATTGATAGTTAGGTCTGTGAGCTCTAAGGAGTGTGAGCAGGAAGGGGGCAGTGAGAGGGACCAGATGGAGGCTTTACCGAAGCATGGAAGCTGACACTGAATCCGTGGGGTTGAGCTCCCCAGTGGATAGCCAAGGAAGGAAATGGTACAGGAGATCTTTGCCAGTTTTTGAGCATAATCATGACCTGCTAAAAGTAGTGTCTGACAGGATTCATCTGGGAGCACAATGGAGGCTGGTATGTAAAGAGGCAGGACTGGGGTAAGAAATTCCAATAAAGACCATCATCAAGGAAACAGATTCTGAGAACTGGTGCCTTGTTGGATATAAAGGAATGATAAATTAAAGGTGACCATAGAGTTTTCATCTAGGGGAACTGGAGCTATGATGCTGCCTTTAGGAGAAAGAACAAGAGAGCAGGGCTCAGTTTGGAGGAGGGAGAAATACTAGTACATACCAGACATGTCCTGGGGACCGCAAGACACCTAAATGAAACAAAACGCTCCACTGGAGTAGGTAGGCTGAAACTGATTCCTGTAAATAGGAGCGCAGCTGGAAATGTTGCATATCCTTAAGGGATCCTGAGATAGGGCAGATCACAGTGGGCCAGCTTGCTAATGTTCTCATCCTCTAGCATTTTCAACAGAAGAAATCTGTCTTAAAGGAGAGGAGAAGCAGAGCGTGATTTAGATGTTGACTTGAGATTGGAGACTGTCTAGATGGCCTGGGTGACTAGGATGAGAAACATGGTGTTTTTACCATAAATTATACATACTTTAAGCATACTTCAGGTTATCCTTTATACTGTCTGATAATGAAGGTTAAAGTTCTGAGCAGCTCTGTTTGGCTAATAGTCTGAATTAAGTGAGGGAAAGATCTGGGGCTGAACACTAACGGGTTGTGGGAATAGATTTGGAAGGCCTCAACTACACCACACTGCCTGGAAAGTACTAGCCTTGAGACTTGCTCCTAAGTCCACCATCCCAGGTCTGCCTGGACACTGAAGCCTGGATGAAGTGAGAAAGTGATGACCTTTGTGATATCAACTTCTCAGGTCCTCATTATTCTGGGTACATTCCTAACTCCCCTGTCCCAGTGGCCTCCTCTCCTGTGCTTATTGCTTAGAAGATAATGTAGACAAAAGTGCTCAGAGGTTAACATAGCGAGCTCATTACTAGAACATGACATAGAGATCAGAGAGGCCATATATTGTCCAGAATAGGCAAATTCATAGAGATGGAAAGCAGATTAGTGAATTCCAGGATATGGGGGAGGAAGAAATGGAGAGTGACTGCTAATGGATCAGGGTTTCCTTTTGAAGTGATGAAAGCATTCTTTTTTTAAAATAGAAAAAAATTAAAACTTTTATTTTACCTTCACTGATTTCCTCTCCACTGTGCTTCCTTTCTTTTTTATTTCTACTTTGGAGTATTAAATGAGAGGATATATATTTATAAAATACACAGCATAGTTCCTGATATATGGCAATTGCTCAGTGAGTGGTACCCAGTATTATTATTGCACAGGCCCTAGTACAGAAAGGATGCCAAGTATATATTTGAGTGGGTATATCAATATAGTAAGGTTTTAAAGGCTTAAATTAGGAAGAGGTCAGGGACATTTGAGCTACTCCAGGAAGCTGCTTTGCTGACCTCAGTATTCTCTCTCACTGGACCCTTTTCTTCTCCATCAGTGCATGTATCACAAAGTATGATTATTACATGTATCTGTTTACTTATTTGATGTCAGTATTTCCCAATAAACTAAGTTCCATGAGGCCAGGGCCCGTGTATGTTTTAGCCACCACTATATCTCCTGCACCCGAGACAGTACCAGTAAGATAGTAAGTGCTCAAAAAGTAGTCATTGGATTAATGAATAAATAAGAGAAGAATTCATGGGGGATGTGAAGCTTAGGTGGACCTAAAGGATGAGTAAAAATTGATCAGGTAGGCAAGAAAGCTTCTAAATGCAAGAAAATCCTGGGAAGTTTGAGCACATGTTGGTGGGAGATGGAGGGGACAGGAGACAGCAAGTAGATCCATTCGGCTAGAAGAGCAAGAGACTGTTTCTGTAGCTCAGTTTACATAGGGGAGTGGTGAGATAGAAGACTGATGGGGGAGGTGGAGAATGGCCTTGAATGACAGGCCATTAGGAGTTCATTCTGTCAGCTAAGGGTTTGAACTTTATTATTATTATTATTATTTTTACTTCAATAACTTTGCAAGGTACAAATAGTTTTGGTCTGGGCTTCAGATGTACCCACCACTCCCATGTGCACATTGTACCTGATAGGTGATTTTCCATTCCTCTACCCCTCCCCTCTTGCCCTTCTGAGTCTCCAGTGTCCATTATGCCATTTTCTGTGTCTTTGCATATCCTTAGTTTAGCTTCCACTTATAAGTAAGATAATGTGGTGTTTGCTTTTCTGTTCCTGAATTAGTTCACTTAGGATGATGTTCTCTGATTCCACCTAAGTTGCTGCAAAACACATTATTTTATTCTTTTTGTTGACTGGACAGTATTCCATAGTGTCTATATACCATATTTTCATTACCCATTGATTGGTTGATGGGCATTTAGGTTGGTTCCGCATCTTCGCAATTGTGAAATGTGCTGTGAGGAATATCCAGATGCAGGTGTCTTTTTTATAGAAGATCCTCTATTCTTTGGGTAGATACCTTGTAGTGAGATTGCTGGATCAAAGGGTAGATCTACTTTTAGTTGTTAGAGAAACCTCCATACTGCTCTCCATAAAGGTTGTACTAATTTACACTCCCACCAACAGTATATAAGTGTTCTCTTTTCTCCACATCCACACCAGCACCTATTTTTTAAACAAATAATGGCCAATCTGACTTGTGTAAGATGGTATCTTATTGTGATTTTAATTTGCATTTTCCTGATGATGAGAGATGCTGAGCATTTTTCATATGTTTATTGGCCATTTGTATATGTTCTTTTTTTTTTTTTTTTTAGTTGGAATCTCACTCTGTCGCCCAGACTGGAGTGCAGTGGCCGCTCCCGGCCACCGCAGCCTCGACCTGCTGGGCTCCAGCAATCCTTCCGCCTCAGCCTTCCAAGTAGCTGGAATTACAGGCGCGTGCTACCACGTCCCGCTAATTTTTGATTTATTGTAGAGATGACGTCTCACCAAGTTGCCCAGGCGGGTCTCAAACCCGCGGGCTCAGGCAATCCACTCACCTCAGCCTCCCAAAGGTGCGGTGTTACAGGCTGAGCCACCGAGCCCGGCTTGTATATGTTCTTTTGAGATATTTCTGTTCATGTCATCTGCCCACTTTTTAATGGGGTCATTTTATTTTTTTCTTGTTGATTTGTCTGAGTTATTTGTAGGTTCTGGATATTAGTTCTTTGTCAGATATATAGTTTGTGAATACCTTCTCCCATTCTGTAGGTTGCCTATTTGCTATGTTGATTATTTCTTTTGCTGTGCAGATGCTTTTTACTTTAATTAAGTCCCACTTGTTTAAAAAATTTTTGTTTGTTTTGTTTTGCATTTGCTTTTGGGGTTTTAATCATAAATTCTTTGCCTAGGCCAATGTCCATCCAGAAGCAGTTTTCCTAGGTTTTCTTTGAGAATGTTTATGGTTTCAGGTCTGATATTAAAGTCTTTAATTCAACTTGAGTTAATTTTTGTATATGGTGAGAGATGGGGATCAAGTTTTATTTTTCTGCATGTAGTTATCCAATTTTCCCAAAACTATTTGTTGAATAGGGTGTGCTTTCCTCAGTGTATGTTTTTGTCTACTTTGTGAAAGGTCAGTTGGTTGTAGGTATTAGTGTTTATTTCTGTATTCTTTATTCTGTTTCATTGGTCCATGTGTCTGTTCTTCTACCAGTGCCATGCTGTTTTGGTTACTATAGCCTTGTAATATAATTTGAAGTCAGGTAATGTGATGTCTCCAGCTTTGTTCTTTTTGCTTAGGATTGCTTTGACTATTCTGACTCTTTCTTGGTTTCATATGAATTTTAAAATTGCTTGTTCAACTTCTGTGAAAAATGACCTTGGTAGTTTGGCAGAGATTGTGTTGAATCTGTAGATTACTTTGAATAGTATGGTCATTTTAACAAGGTTGATTCTTCCAATCCGTGAGTATGGGATGTTTCTCCATTTGTTTGTGTCCTCTGTAATTTCTTTCATTAGAATTTTGGAGCTCTTCTTGTAAAGATCTTTCACCTCCATGGTTATATATATTCCTAGGTATATTAGCTTTGGGGCTGCTATTGTAAATGAAATTGAGTTATTGATTTGATTCTCAGCTTGGTCGCTATTGATGTACAGCAGTGCTCTGATTTGTGTGTTGATTTTGTATCCTGAGACTTTACTGAATTCATTTATCAAGTTCAGGTGTCTCTTGGAAGAGTCTTTAGGATTCTCTAGTTATGAGATCATATCATTGGCACACATAGATAGTTTGATTTCTTCTGTTTCCATTTGAATACACTATATTTCTTTTTCTTGCCTGAATGCTTTGGCTAGGATTTCCAGTACTATGTTGAATAGGAGTGGTAAAAGTGGGTCCTTGCCTTGTTCCAGTTCTAAGGAGGAACATACTCAACTTTTCTTCATTCAGGATGACATTGGCTATGGGTTTGTCATATATGGCTTTTATTATTTTGAGGAATGTTCCCTCTATGCCTATTTTCCTGAGGGTTTTCATGAAGGGAGGCTGAATTTTATCAAATGCCTTTTCTGCATCTATTAAAATTATCATATGATTTTTGTTTTTAAATCTGTTTATGTAGTGGATCACATTTATTTATTTGCATATGTTGAACCACACTTGATCCCTGGGATAATAAAACCTACTTGGTCAATATATATATATATATATATATATATATATATATATATATATATATATATATAAAATGTGCTGTTGAATTCGGTTTGCTAATATTGTGTTGAGAATTTTTGCATCTATGTTCATAAAGGATACTGGTCTGTAGTTTTCTTTTTTGTTGTTGTTGTGTCATTTCCTGGCTTTGGCATCAGAGTAATATTGATTTCGTAGAAAGAGTTAGGGAGGATTTCTTCCCCTTCAATCTTGTAGAATAGCTTCAGTAACATTTCTTCTTTGAAAGTCTGGTAGAATTCAGCTGTGAGTCCCGGAGGTCCTGGACTTTTTTTTTGTTGGGAGACTTCTGTTACTGTTCCAATCTTGCTAGTCCTTATTGGTCTGTTCAGAGTTTCTATTTCTTCCTAATTCAAGGTTGGGGAGATTGTATGTTTCCAAGAATTTATCCATTTCCTCTAGATTGTCTAGTTTGTTTGTATAGAAGTGTTCACAAAGTCTCAGATGATCCTTTGAATTCCTGTTGTATCAGTTGTAATGTCTCCATTTTCATTTCTGTTTGAAAAAATTTAAAACTTCTCTCTTCATTTCTTAAATCATCTAGCTAGCAGTCTATCAAATTTGTTTATCTTTTCAAAGAACCAATTTTTGTTTCCTTGATCCTTTGTATTGCTTTTTTAAAAATTTCTATTTCATTTAGTTCTTGTTATTTCTTCTCTTCTTCTAGCCTTGGAGTTGGTTTGTTTGTGTTTTTCTAATTCCTTGAGGTGTGACATTAGGCTGTCAATATGAGATCTTTCAGTCTTATTAATGTAAGTCTCAAGTGCTATAAATTTTTATATTATAAAATATAAATATAACTATTTATTTATTTATTTATTTTCTCTATTGTGTTGACATTCCGACATAAGATCTGTGAGCTTTATGGTTTCCAGCATTTTTCTACTGGTGTATTTTGACCTTCTGTTTCAGTATGTAAAACTCCTTTAAGTAATTTTTGTAGAGCCAGTCTAATGGTGACAAATTCCCTTGGCAATTTACTTGTCTAGGAACTACCTCATTTCTCTTTCATTTATGAAACTGAGTTTTTCTATTAATTCTGTTTGAGGAGATTGAAGACAGGGTCCCAATCCCTTCTGGCTTGTAAGATTTCTTTCTTCTGAGAAGTCTGCTGTTAGACTTATAGGTTTGCCTTTGTAAATTATCTAATGCTTTTGTCTTACTTCTCTTAAAATCCTTTCCTTCGCATTTATTTTGCATAACTGGATAATTATATGCCTTGGGGATGACCTTTTTGCAATGAATTTTCTGGGGGTCCTTTGGGCTTCTTGTATCTGAATGTTTAGATCTCTGGCACAGCCAGGGAAGTTTTCCTCCATTTTTCCCTTAGATAGGTTTTCCAAACCTATTGCTTTCTCTTCTTCCTCGGGAACACCTATGATTCTTAGGTTTGGATGTTTACATAATCCCACATTTCTTGGTGACTTTGTTCTGCTCTCTTGATTCTTTTTGCTTTATTATTGCCCGATTGGGTTAATTCAAAAGCCTTGTCTTCAAGTTCTAAGATCCTTTCTTCTGCTTGTTCTCGTCTACTGTTAAAACTTTTCACTGAGGATTGCCTGAACCCACAGGTTCGAGACCAGCCTGGGCAACTTGGCAAGACCTCATCTCTCCAATAAAAAAATAAAGTAAAAATTAGCCAGGCATGGTGTTGCATGCCTGTAGTTGCAGCTACTTGGAAGGCTGAGGCAGAAGGAGCGCCTGAGCCCAGCAGGTCGAGGCTGTAGTGACTGTGAGCAGCGTGTCACTGCACTCCAGCCTGGGTGACAGAGTAAGACTCCAACTCAAAAAAAAGATGTGGTGAGCTATGAATGTGCTGCTGCACTCCAGCCTGGCGACAGAGCAAAGCTATCTCTAAAGAAAAAGGAAAAAAAAAACTTTTCACTGCACTTTGCACTTCCCTAAATGATCCTTTCATTTCCAAAATTTCACCTTGGATTTTTTTTGTAAGGTGTCTATCTCTTTAAAGAATTATTCACCTATCATCATATACAAAAATCAACTCTAACTGGCTCAAAGACCTACACATAAAACCTCAAACCATAAGAATCTTAGCAAACGCAGGAGACACCCTTATAGAAGTTGGAATAGGCAACCAATTCCTGATCAAAACTCCAAAAGCCCATTCCATAAGAGATAAGATAGATAAGTGGGACCTCATCAAACTGAAAAGCTTCTGCAAAGCAAAAGAAACCATTAAGAGAGTGGGAAGACAGTCCACAGGACGGGAAAAATATATATATTTGCTAACTATATATCTGACAAAAGCCTAGCATCCAGGATCTACAAGGAACTCAAATGTGCTGAAAGGAAAAAAGAATTAACAAATTAGCCCCATTACAAAGTGGGCAAAAGACATGAATAGACACTTCTCAAAAGAAGACATATAGTCAACAGACACATGAAAAATTGTGCAGCCTGACTAATCATCAGAGAAATATAAATCAAAACCACACTGAGATACCACCTAACTCCAGTAAGAATGGCCATCATTAATAAAATAAAAAACAACAAATGCTGATGAGGATGCAGAGAAAAGGAAATGCGTCTACACTGTTGATGGAAGCGCAAACTAGTTCAACCTGTATGGAAAACAGTGTGGTGATTTCTAAAGGAACTAGAACTTGACCTTCCATACGACATAGCAATATCCTTTCTGAGAATATACCCGGAGGAACTCAAATCATTCTACAAAAAAGATACCTGTGCATGCATGTTTATTGCAGCACTATTCACAATAGCAAAACCATGGCACCAACTGTGCTGCCCATCAAAAGTGGGCTGAATTTTTTAAAAAGTGGTACATATACACAATGGAATATTATGCAGCCATAAAGAAGGACAAAATTATGGACTTTGCAGCAACTTGAATGGGTTTAGAATCTGTCATGCTCAGTGATCTATTACAGAAACAAAGAACTGAGTACCACATGCTATCACTTATAAGTGGACCCTAAGCATCTAGCATAATACTACAAGAAAGGGATTGACAGTAGCAAAACACTGCCAGGGGGAAGAGGAGGGGCACATAACATCAATAAGTGTGCCTGATCCCAATCCAGGTTAAATGAGGTCCAATGGGAGGCCCAAACTTCACCTATACTTAAACCACTTATGTACCCAATTTCGACTTGTATGCCACATCTTTAAAATAAAAAATAAAGAGAATTTTTTATTCATGTCCTGAATAGCTTTTTAAAAACTTCTTTATATTGGTTTTCAATTTTCTCTTGAAGATAACTGATCAGTTTTATAATCAACCTTTTGAATTATATGTCTGGAATTACAAAAATTGTATTTTGGTTATGGTTCATTGCTGAAGAGTTGGTGTGGTCTTTAGGGGATGTTGCAAAATACTGGTTTTTTCATATTGTAAGAATTATTTTTCTGGTTCCTTCATTTGAGTAGACTATTTCTTCTTATTTGAAGCTAGAAGAGGGCTGACATAGGCACTATATGGTTTCCTTGATTATATATACCCTTGGTGTGGTAAGTTTCTCAACTGTCACCTGTGGCAGTCTGTGCTGGGTATCCTGCACTGATCCATAATGTTCTGAGTGATTGGAATTGCTTGGACATTGGTGTTAGCTGGTGTTTGGGTGGTGGGCTATACTGTTGAAAGGAGGTACCTATAGGAACCTAGAATAAACTTAGTCTAGTGTAGTCTTTTTCCCTCAGCATAGCCATTTTTATTTAGACTTTACCCCTGACACACTTTGAATCTAGCACAGGTTAGATATAGATAGATACATTTCCAATAGGCTGGTTTTAGGAAGTGTTCAGATGTTTCGCTGCAGGCCAAGTTGGCAGCCTACCCCACCACACTGGCACCTCCATCAGATGCAAGACCAGGACAGCCCAACCTTTCAATTTGTGGTTTAGCATAATGATCTCTAGGAAACTTTTCAAGTTCCTTGTCTAGGCGGAAGATCAAAGATCACCCCTTGGTTGGCTGAAGACATAGAAATGATAATAAGATCACCTTTTGGTCAAGGAGTTTGTGGACTGCAAACATCTGACAAGTCTCTTGCAGGAAAACCTCCTCCCCTTATCTCCTCCCAGCTAGCCCACCACCTGAGGGCATGAGATGCTAATGTCTGGCAACCTCAAGATCTAAGACTCATGTGGCTACAGTTAACATCAAAGCCCGAAGCCCTGGACACTCCTCCATAAACCCCCTTGCTCCAAAGGCCCTTAAATTTACCCATTTCTTGGTCCTTCGAGGCCACACTTGCCTCTGAATGTCGGCCCCCTTTCCGATCTGTGAAAGGTGAATAATAAACTTTACTTCTTTCTACTTTCTTCCTCGTTGCAATCTTGCATTGTTCCTGCGGCCTGCACCGGCCCACCTCCCCTCAGTGGATACTTTCAACTGTTGACCTCTGGCCAGGAGGTGGTGCTTGTGGGAGAAAGCCAACTGCAATGGTGGCTGTGGGCTTTCTCCTTGGTATATGTTATTCCAATTAAGTGCCCAGCCAACCTAGGTGAGGCTCTAGTGATTACCCAAATTCTCTGTCTGATTCTGAGCCTTCTAGAGGTGGGCAGGGGTTGGGGAAAGGAGCTTAAACACCCCACAAGAGTGCACTCTTGGCTACCCCAGTGGGGATTTGGAGGGAGTCCAAGGCCACTGGAGTAACACTGTTGTGCAGAGCAGGCACAGAAGAGTTTTCAGGGGGAGTGAGAGGTTGCTACAGCAATGAGTCCCACCCAGCTTCCCACCTTGACCTCAGGTAGTTTACCTTGATTCAAAGGACAGCCAGCTTCAGGGCTGCAAGTGTTCTCACCACAACCTGCCCAGCCAGGTACTGACTGCAGCTAAGTAGTTTGCCCTTGTGGCCCATCCCCTCCCAGGTCAAAAGCAGCTGGGTTCCCCACAAGGGTTGAGTTCCTGGGAAATGGTGACTGGCACTACTGAAGGCTTTCCTTTTTCCTGCACCACTTCACGTAGGCTGCAGCAGAGCATGGCTGTGGGTAAGACAGCTTGAGGTGAGGAACTGGAGTCCTTCAAGGCTCAGGAGACCCTCCAAGTCTGTGACAGGAGCATCAACCTCCTAAATTCCCCTCACCTTCCCCACTGCAACCAGAGGCTGCTGGTGGATTGTGGTGGTACAGGAGAGACTTTGGCTAGTTCCAGCTCAGGTCTATGGATTTTTCTTTGCTTTGCACTCTGTGGTTATTACCACTTCTTGAAGAGTTGTGGGGTATGCTGCTGGTCTTGTTCCTCTCTGGGTGCTGAGGATACTTTCTCTATTTTGGTTTACTCTGTAGGAGAAACTCACTCTAGCTGCCTCCCATCGGGGTTTGACCTCTATTAACATGCAAATATTTCTAGGAAAAAGTATATGTGATCAGCCAAGAACAAATACGTTTACTTGCTCTGAGCGTTAGAGAAAATTTTGCTAATGCAGAAAGTGATGATACCAGGAGACTACTGGAAAGAAAAAATAGTACCCCTGAGATAATCAAAAGTATATAAAAGGGAAGGTGAAGACCAAATCATCTTCAGTGCTACCTTCAGAACCCAAGCCTCAACCTATTTATTGTTTGTCTCATTGTAATATGAGTTTTCTTTATAAAGGATGTAGATTAACAGTAAAGGTGGCATGTATGATAAAGGGAGATTTTTTATCTTTGACTATATTTGTTTATTTGTTTTAGATCTGTTTGGCTTTTCCATTCATAAGTCAGTTTTAATAATATGTGTATTTCTAGGTATGTGTTCATTTCATCTAGGCTGTCTACTTTATTATCACATATTTTCTTGTGTCATTATGAATTCTTTGTAAATTTCATTGTTGATGGGTGCATAACATTCTATTATATGACTGTCTCATAATGTATTTAACCATTCTTCTAATGGTTCTGCTCTAGTTATTCACAGGGCTGAAATGAATAATGTATTTGTCTTAAAATCTCCATCTGTATTACTAGTATTTCCTCAAGAAAAATTTTTAGACATGAAATTTCTGGGACAAAAGACCCAAAGTTTTCTTAAGGCTCTTGATGCATCTTGCCAAATTGCCACCCAGGAAGGCCAGGGCAATTGGTCCTCCTCACCAGTACATGAAAGTGCTTTATAATATTAGGGGTCATGATTTTGAAAACATCTTTGTTGCCAGGCACAGAAAGACAAATACCACATGTTCTCACTTATGTGAGGAATCTAAAACAACCAAACTCATAAAAGCAGAGAAGAATAGTGATTACTAAAGCCTGGGGGCGAGGTGAGGATTGAGGAGGGGGAGATGTTGGTCACAGGGTACAAAGTTGCAATTAGACAGGAGAAATAAATGATAATTTATTTCATTGTATAATGTGAATACTCTGTTCCAGATTGCAAATCTTCTTAGCACCATTTTTTGAATATTCCTTCCCATTCTCGTTGAACTGTGGGCTTCCCTTTACCTTATAACTTCATACATACGAATGTATACATGTGTACACATACACACATATTTTTGCTTTATTTTGTTTCTAGGTTGTCTATTCTGTTCCATTGATGCATTTCATCTTGCATCACTATCACACTGTTTTAAATATTGCAGTTTTATGCATGTTCTTGCTCATAAGCAGGCCCTGATCACTGGTCACATGGCCACAAGGGTGGGACCAGCAGATATCGATTACTGTTAGGGAAGAAAGGCAGAAAGGGGAGAGGGTGGCAGGTACCATCATACTGGGTACCAGCTCCATTATCAGGAGAAGGGGCCAGCTAGAAGCCCAAACCACACTTGCAACCTACTTATGTAGTAAATCCTCACTTGTACCCCACAACTCTAAAATAATAAATAAACGTTACAGTTTTAGAATATATTTTGATAGCATTACTTCTCTGTCTCAAACTTAGCTATTTAAGTTAGTTCACTTTTCCAGACAAATATTGTCATCATTTTATTGGAAGTCTGGTTCTTCCCCAGAGCCCACCTAAGTTACGCATTCTGGGGGCTACCTAATTCACCTACTTTGATCATGAGACATCCTTACCATGAGCAATGCAAGAGCTCAAATGATCCAGATTCCAATTGTGCCTTTGCTTTTCATAACATCCTTAGCTACTAAAGGGAGAGATCTAAAGAAGAAAATATTTTGGCCACACTTGTCTAAAAGGCTGAAATGAAAAGGAATAGTTTACCATACCAACCATTTTCAAAGTCTATTTTTCCTCTCTCCAAAATGGAATTATTCTCTAAAGTGACAAACAATGCAATTTTAAAATTGTATTTAATTATTATTGTTTTAGTATTAGCATCATTAAATTATGAAATTACATTTACAAATGCTCTGAATTTTGTCTCCATGAACAAGAACTAGTTATCCAGCCCCTCCCAAGCCTCAGTCTCCTCATATGAAAAGTGGCAACAATGACCTCATTGTGCAGAATGCCTGGTCCAAGTCCGGTTCGTGGTTGGCAATCCGTAAATGGTAGTTACGTTATATAATTATGACAGGTAGCAGAGTGTATTGATTAAGAGGACAGGTTCTGTGTCCAACATCAGATAGTCTGAAAAAAATGCAGGCAAACGGTAACATGATATTCATAAGTGCATATGCTTTATGTTTGAAAAGAAAGGCGCTAGAAAACCTGCAAAGATAGACTTTGAATCAGAACTGAATTTGTAGAAGTTAAATTTCTGCATAGGCTTTTTAACAACCAATCACTAGGTAAGTGCCTCAGAATAGTAATTAGGCTACTAAAACAATAATCATTTAACCAAAGATGGTCAGTGAATAAAATAACTTACACTTTCAATATTTATTTTATTCTCTGAAGAATTAATTTTGAATGTAGCTCTGTAAATCACTTCTTTGTCCCAGTGTTCCTCTGATTCTGCTGCACACATTCAGCCCCAAAATGCATGTGTGGTGCTCTAGTATATTTCTTATTTACTTTCTTCATTTATCATTGAATAATCAATATTCTGTACCATTTTATGTATTGTTTCCAAATACTTTCATATCTTAAGCCAGAATCCAAATCAACCTGGGGATTATAACAGGGTATATATTCTGCCTTCATAAAGTACTTTAGAGAATATTTCACTACTGATAAACAATCTTATTCCTTCTTTCACTTATATATGTTTCTACCTCCATACCGAGCAAAATTGTAGAGGAGAAAATAAATATATTTCAAATAAAAAAGAGTACAGGTTCTGGAGCTAGACTTCTTTGGTTCAAATCTTGTCTTCATCACCAAATAATTTCCTGATCTTGGATAATTTAGCTATCCTGAACATGTCTTGGTTTGTTCTTCTGTAAAATGAAGGTAATAAAATTACCTGCTTTATTGGTTGTAAGAAATAAGTTAATTCTATAAAACACATAGAACAGTTTCTGGTACATATTATTCACTCAATTAATGTCAGCTATTCCTGTTGTCAGTGTCCTTGTGGTGGTGTTACTCGCTGGTTGTCTTAACTCTTATTGGAACAGTGCCACATTCAAGAATATATTGCCTTATAGTGCCATCTAGTGGTGGTGACTTTGGAAAATTCCAAATGCCTTTCCCTTCAACAATAGTCATTTGGTTCTGATAAATTTTTTTTAGCTACATTTTTAGGAATACAAAAAAAAAAGCTTAGAAATATCATAATTTCAATTTTTCTCCAGTCCATTGGGCTTGTATGTATAACTGTCTGGGTTCTTGGTTGCAAACAACAGAAACTGACTGTGGCTGAAGTGAGCAAAGCATTTCACGGAATCAACAGGAAGGCGAATGAACCAGGCTAGGGAAATGGAAAGGAAGCAGGGGAAAACCCCAGTCAAGATTATGCCATAGGGCCAGCTTGATTAGTATATCACTACAGGAACAGCCACCTTCACCATCTCTAGACACTACTACCACAAAACATAACTGCGTCTGGACTCCACTGATCTGACATTGGCTTCTGGGGCCTCTGCTAGATGCAGCTTCTATGAATGAATTAAAACCTGCCACCAATCCTGAATTGTACCCCACATCTTTAAAATAAATATATTTTTAACTGCCACTTTTGAATAAACCTCTCAAGATTCAGTCTTCGGTGAGAAACTGGGTGCCCTAACCACCCAGGGCTTGTGAAGAGGTGATGTGTGCTTCCCTTGGTTTCCACAGTAGGAGACTTCAGCTTCGTCTTTCTGCCTCCCACAGTGGGGGGATACCTCAAAAAAAATAAGTAAGGTTTCCAGATCAAATATAAAATACACTGTTAAGTTTGAATTTCAGAAAAACAATGAATGCTTATTTTTTAGTGTAAGTATGCCAAAATTGCACAGAACAAACTTATAGCAAAATTTTGAAAAGATTAAAATGCCTGATTTAAGTGCAGAGGGAGTAGGAGAAGGAGTACTTTCATATATTGCTTGCTGTTATACCCACGAATATACCCAAGTGCCTTAAAAGTATTCACAATGTTTGACCACAAAATTCTATTTTGAGAACTAGTCATAGCCTTTGACCCAGAAGTTGAATTTTAAGGAGTTTATCCTAAGGAATGATCAGAACTAGCCAAGATAATTTGTACACAGAGTGCTCATTGCAGTTATTGTTTATAAAGAAAAACTGGAAATAAGCCTAAATATGCAAAATAGGAGGATGGTCAAATAAATTATGGCAAATACATATGATGGTATCATATGCAGTCATTAAAGTTATATTTATGAAGGATTTTAGATATGTGGAAAACCCTGACAAAGAAATCTTCAGAGATAAACAGGGCATATGCAAATCACTAGCTGTATAATTTTGGCCTAGTTACTTAACCTCTTTCTACCTCAGGTTGCTCCTCTGTAAAATGGTATAACTATAGTAAATATAACACTGGAACTTGGTATTATGTGTTAGCTGAAGTGTGTGTGCATGTGTGCGTGTGAGTGTGTGTGTGTGTGTGTGTGTGTGTGTGTGTGGTGTGTGTTTGAGAAGGGGGCAAAAGAGAGAAATGGTAAAGATTGATTTAGAGTCGATCATACTCAGTGATCTGTCACAGAAACAAAGAACAGAGTACTGTATATTCTCACTCATAAGCAGACCTTGAACAATTATAATTCTACAAGAAAGGGATTGGCAGTGTTGGGAAACTGCCAGGGGAGGGGAGGTGGGATTGGTAGTTGAGGGAAACTGCTAGGGGAGGGGGGGCACACCTCATCAACAAGGGTACCTGCATAATCAACGTTTGTATGCCTAACCCTGAATTGTACCCCACATGTTTATAATAATAAAAAAAGGTTTGTGAAGGAAATGGAAAGATCACAAGTTAACAGCTTAACAAACCACCTAAGGGAGCTGGAAAATCAGGACCACCAAAACCCTAACTTCAGCAGAAGAATCCAGATCACCAAAATAAAAGCCCAAATTAGAGACATAGAAGACAAAAAGATAATACAAAAAATCAATGAAACAAAAAACTGGTTCTTTGAAAGGATAATCAAGATTGACGGTCTCCTAGCTAGACTGACCAAGAAAAAGAGAGAAAAAGCCCAAATAAACACAATCAGAAATGCAAAAGGTGAAGTCACAACTGGCCTGAAGAAATACAAAAGATTATTATTAGAGACGACTATCTACACTTATATGGAAATAAACTTGAAAACCTATAGGACATGGAGGACTTTCTGACATCACCCAACCTCCCCAAGTTGAAACAAGAAGAAATCGAGACCCTAAACAGACCAATAACAATCCAGAAAATCGACTATGTTATAAGAAAATTACCTAAAAAAAAAAAAAAAAAAAAAGGCCCTGGACCAGATGGCTTTCCAGCAGAATTCTATAAGACATTTAAGGAGGAGCTGATACCAATCTTACTGAAAGTATTCCAGACAATTGAGAAAGATGGAACTCTCCCCAAATCATTTTATGAAGCTAACATCACATTGATACCCAAACCGGGTAAAGATCCAAAAAAGAAAGAGAACGACAGGCCAATATCCTTGATGAATATTGATGCTAAAATTCTCAACAAGATCTTAGCAAATCGGATTCAACAACACATCTCAAAAGTAATCCACCATGACCAAGCAGGCTTCATCCCCGGGATGCAGGGCTGATTCAACATTCGTAACACCATATATGTAATTAAATACATCAACAGCAGATGCCGCCGGCACAAGCAGGGTGCAGCCATGAAGGAGGTGCAGGGGAGGCCAGCCGGGGCCCCAGAGCTGGCAGCAGCATCAGTGGGGAGCACCTGGGTGCAGCCGCGATGGCAGTGGCAGTGGGGAGACTGTCCAATGAAGAGCTTCAAAACTTGTCTCTTTCTGGCCATGTTGGATTTGACAGTCTCCCTGACCAGCTGGTCAACAAGTCGACTTCTCAGGGCTTCTGTTTCAACATCCTATGTGTTGGCAAGATTGGCATCGGCAAATCCATGTTAATGGACACTTTAACACCAAGTTTGAAAGTGACCCAGGTACTCACAATGAACCAGGTGTCCGATTAAAAGCCAGAAGTTATGAGCTCCAGGAAAGTAATGTGTGTCTGAAGTTAACCATCGTTGACATTGTGGGATTTGGAGACCAGATAGATAAAGATGACAGCTATAAGCCAATAGTGGAATACATTGATGCCCACTTTGAGGCCTACCTGCAGGAGGAATTGAAGATTAAACGTTCTCTCTTCAACTACCACGACATGAGGATCCATGCCTGTCTCTACTTTATTGTCCCTACTGGACATTCTCTGAAATCCCTGGATCTGGTCACCATGAAAAAGCTGGACAGTAAGGTGAACATCATTCCAATAATTGCCAAGGCTGACACCATTGCTAAGAATGAACTGCACAAGTTCAAGAGTAAGATCATGAGAGAACTAGTCAGCAATGGGGTCCAGATATATCGGTTCCCCACTGATGAAGAAACAGTGGCAGAGATTAATGCAACAATGTGTGTCCATTTCCCATTCGCAGTGGTGAAGACTGCGAAGAGGTGAAGACTGGCAACAAGATGGCCAAGGCCCGGCAGTACGCCTGGGATGTGGTGCAAGTTGAGAATGAAAACCATTGTGATTTTGTGAAACTGTGGAAGATGCTGATCCGTGTGAATATGGAGGACTTGCGAGAACAGACCCATGCCTGCCATTATGAATTGTATCACTGCTGCAAGCTCAAGACGATGGGGTTCAAGGACACTGACCCCGACAGCAAGCCCTTCAGCCTCAAGGAGACATAAGAAACAAAAAGGAATGAATTCCTGGGAGAACTGCAGAAGAAAGAAGAAGAGATGAGACAGATGTTTGTCATGAGAGTGAAGGAGAAAGAAGCTGAACTGAAAGAGGCAGAGAAAGAGCTTCACGAGAAGTTTGACCTCCTGAAGCGGACACACCAGGACGAGAAGAAAAAAGTAGAAGACAAGAAGAAGGAGCTGGAGGAGGAGGTGAACAACTTCCAGAAGAAGAAAGCTGCAGCTCAGTTACTGCAGTCCCAGGACCAACAAGCAGGGGCCCAGCAAACCAAGAAAGGCAAGGATAAAAAAAATGCAAGCTTCACATAAAGCCTGGCAAGCCAAGGATGTTCCCGCATTCACCTGCTTTTGCAGTAATATTGTATTTCTGCCATGTGTGTTCTTTAGTTTTATTTTATTTTATTTTATGTTATTTTTTACCCTTCCTCAAACACCAATAACTATTAACTCATCTTACTGAATGTTGTGGGTGGTGGCCAATGACAGAACAAGGGAATAACAGCAGAAACTCTGTGCAGCTGGACTTTGTTTCTGGAGAGTCAGTGACCTGCTTGTTATGTGCTCAGAATGGTGGCACAGCAGCCTGTTACTTGTGTGTGGCTCTGGACTGAGGAGCGTGGGGCATAGTGCTGCCTATACAGCTGACATGAAACCTTCTTGTTGCCTCTGCAGCTCATCTAAAAGCCTGAATGGTCATGACAGCAGCTTGTGTTTTCTTGAGTATTCATCTCCATGATTGCACAGTCCCTGAATCACTGTCTTTCCTCCATACTCACCCTGAGCCCTGACAGATCTGTACGTAGGCAGAATGATGGGTAAGCATTACACATGACTTGTGTATTTGCATATGATGTTTCTGTTTTAGTCAATAACATTATTTGACCTGAGCTCTCAGGTCTGTTCAGACTGGTTCCTCATGGTTTGAAACCACACCTGAATGCCTGCCTTCAAACCCTGGCCAAGTGTGAAGTAGACTGTGCATAAGAAAGCTGTGATCATGTTCATATGTATTGGTGCATTCTTCATCCACTCACAGATAGCGATCTCAAAGGTTAGTCTTCTACTAAGGATGACGGACTTTCTACAGCCTACTTACTACTTATAATAAGGAATTTTCTACAAATATACCTAAACTTGCTCTCAGTGGGCTTAGGGGAAGAACATAATAACTGATTCCAGGATACTGGTACTTCTAATCAAATTTTTCACTCACCATGAGGAGAAAATTTCCAAAAATAATTCACAAAGAAAATGTGCGATAAACTCCATGGCAGCACAAATTTGAAGGGAGCTTGTCAGTTTAAGGGGGGCGTGGAAAAGAACACAACACACCCATGAGTCAAGAAGTAGACATTTAACTTTCCAACAAGCGTTCCTCTTTAGTCACCTGCTAATATTTGGCAATGAAAGGAAGAAGAAATTGAATGGCTGGAGTTTCAAATCCAGTTGTCCTGGAGGAATTTTCCTGACTCTGACTAACTCTCCCTGCTCTGGGTGTCCAAGGCCATCGCCTCATCAAGAATTAGGACTAGCCCACATGCCAGGACATACACCCCATGCCTAATTTCTTTCCTGTGCTATCCCTTCCTGATGCTTATCCTTCCATCTGTTTGTTTTCCCTCTTTTCCTATTAAGATTCTCCCAGCTTTCTCTCTAACTGTAGTCTCCTGTTTCTCACAAACCCTCCTCCCCTCTGCCTTTCCTTCTGGCCTTCACTAGTTGTGGGTTAAGTAAACAGGACAGAATATGCTGCACTTCCCCTGATACACACTTTAAAAAAAATAAGTCTCTATTTGATTCCAACCAAGATTTTCTTTTTCTTCTCTTTGTCCTCCCCCATACTTAGGGGAAAGGAGTGGTCTTCCATGACCTGATTTAGGCTGAATCGGCAAAGAAGGAAATCAGTTTTATTGAAGTCCGAACTAGAAGCAGCAGCGATAGGGGCCACTGCAGGCTTTGGAGCTCCTGGTGCAGCATTTTTGGTTTTGGTTTTGGTTTATATAGTAATTCTAGTCCAGAGGTCACTGGGGGCAGCCAAATCTGAACTGGCATGCTGGTTCTAACCACGGGCTGAATTTGCTCTTACGCTCTGCCCCAGACAAAAGCTTGAACATTAGTGTTGTATGTTTGTTCGAACCCCTGCTTGCGTGAGCATTTTTGTTCCTTGTAACAGAAAGTACAACTTTAAATTGTTTCTTGTATCACTAGAACTTTTTTAAATGAGCCTAACTACAAAAGGCATTCACCTGACTTTTTTATTCCAAGATTGTTGACCGGATTTTTTTGTATCAAATTTTTCACAGCAAAATCATATTGGAGAGACAGAAAATAAAAAGTCAAGAGAAATACACAGAGGCTTTTCGAGATGCATTGCTTTGAACTTCTTTCTACCACTGCTCCCAGTCCTGTTTAGTTTGTTATCGCTGCCCTTCCTTTATCTTTCTGTATCTACCTTTTTTCACAGTAGTCCTTGGCTCTGCATGGAGTAAATGATACCCTCAAATCTAATTGGATGTGCTTTCGCCTTTGCATGTAAGTAGAGTAGTAAGAAACCTTTGAGATCTTTCTGACTTCTTTAAATTAGAGAAAACAAATGGGGTGAATGGATGTTTTTTCTTTTGGGGGGAGTAGGGAGGTAATGGTTTGAGTAGCCTTTATTTAAAAGAAACCTAAATACATTTAAAATGGTCACGTTTATATTTTCTCAAGAATCACATAAATTCAATTTCTTGATCTCATTGTGGAAGCCAGAAATTACTAATCCCTGCCTGTATTCTGCACAACGTCATGGGCATCACTGGACATGTCAGAGGGGTCTTGATTCTGGCAATATAAATGAAACTAGAAAAAGAAATTACCCTTCCACTGTAGAAAATCAAGAGTTTCAAAAGTTTTATGCCAGAGTGCCTTTATGACCACTTGATTTTTTGATCTTAGGGTAATGCTAACTGCTGACAGTGGTCACCTCTTTTTTGAGGGGGAGGTATTAGAGAACTCTAATTGGTCTCCCACATCTTTTATTCAAACATAATGGCCATGTTTGGACACCCAGAACAGTTATGTGTGCCATAGGATGTCATGAAAAAGCATTTAGGAGAATTTAGTGGTAGCTCACACTAGGTTTTCCACATTGAGGTTTTTTTATTAGCTGGCCAAGGTTTTGTCTAAAAAGGTTGCCCTGACAAGGAGCATTATTTGGTGTAACACTGGGCATGTTCATTATCTTTCTCTGCTTTGTAACTCCCCAGCAGGAACACTTCCTCTCTGCACCTCTTGTGTGCTTCAGACGAACAGACTGGGTTCCTTGCTTTCTTGATATGTCCATAGCTGCTACACACACACACACACACACACACACACACACACACACACTGTCAATAGGGTCTTTCAGCTGTTCCCGACCCATGCCAGACCCATGTCTCTGTGTGGCCCCCAAGGCTGTCCATTCAGATCCCTTTGCTTTGTCATTCGCAAGTGTCTGGAATTTTAAGTCTCAGCTCCCACGAATCCTAGGGGCACTGATGGAGCACATAGGTGATGATGCTTTAGAGGAAATTAGGACCTGTGAAGTCTAGTTTGTATGTAGGTGTAAAGGGAATTTTTTACATAAATTGAAAATTAAGCTGTAAAGAGCATTAGAACTTTGTTTATTTCTGAATTTTAAAATAGGCAGATATGCCTTAAACTGTAGTTGTAGATCCTTGTCATTTTACTGTTTGAAAATAACCGATGTGTTTTCTAAAACTGTTGTGTAATCTTTCAGTGTTAATGCAGAACTGTCATATTTGGAAGCTGCGTGTTAGACATTTGTCTTTTCTAAAACCTAAAATAATTGTATTGATGTGAAGTACATCATTTTTCAAATATGAAAGTAATCACTTGCGGTAATTTGGTGTCTGTTAAGACAGGAGTGTGGTGCACAGGTAATCTATGCATAAATCACTAAAGTGCCAAGGCATCAAGTGGGGAAAATATATTTTTACCCTCCCCAAATACATCAACAGATATAAAAACAAAAACCACATGATTATATCATTAGACACGGGAAAAGCTTTTGATAAAATTCAGCACCTCTTCTTGATAAAAACCTTCAAACATCTAGGCATAGAGGAACATACCTCAAAATAGTATGAGCCATCTATGAGAAACCCACAGGCAGCATACTACTAAACAGACAGAAATTGAAACCATATCCCCTGAAACATGAACAATACAAAGATGTACACTCTCACCCCTACTGTCCAACATAGTTTTGGAAGTTCTAGCTAGAGCAATCAGACAAGAGAAGGAGATCAGCAGTATCCAAATAGGAAAAGAGGAAGCCAAGTTATCTCTCTTTGCAGACGACATGATTCTATACCTCACAAACCCAAGAGAATCTGTCAAAAACTTCCTTGCACTGATAAAGGACTTTGGCAAAGTCTCAGGGTATAAAATCAATGTGCAAAAGACAGTTGCATTTCTATACACCAACAACAAACAGACAGAAACCCAAATAAAAAGCACAATCCCATTCACAATAGCCAGAAAAAAATTAAATAACCTTGACATCTTCCTCACCAGAGACGTGAAAGACCTTTACAATGAAAACTACAAAACACTACTCAAAGATATTAAAGATGACACAAACAAATGGAAAAAATATTCCATGCTCATGAATTGGAAGAATCAACATTGCTGAGATGTCCACCCTACCCAAGGCAATCTACAGGTTTAATGCAATACCCATTAAATTGCCAGCAGCATTCTTCTCAGACCTGGAAACAATAATACAGGCATTCATATGGAAACATAAACGACCACGAATCACCAAAACAATCCTCAGCAAAAAAAGCAGAGCAGGAGGTATCACACTCCCAGACTTTAAACTCTATTATAAAGCTATAATAATCAAAACAGTCTGGTATTGGTACAAGAACATGCATATAGACCAATGGAGCAAGATAGAGATTCCAGAAGCAAAACCTCAAATTCTCAATCAACTCATCTTTGACAAAGCCTCCACCAACAACTGGGGAGAGGAGAACCAATCCAGTAAGTAGCGCCAGGAAAACTGACTGACCACATGCAGAAGATTAAAACAAGATCCCTACCTATCACCATACACAAAAATCAACTTTAAATGGATCAAAGACCTAAATGTAAAACCTCGAACTATAAGAACCTTAGAAAATGCAGGAGACACCCTTATAGAAATTGGAACTGGCATTCAATTCCTAATCAGAACCCCAAGTGCCCATGCCATAAGAGATAAGATAGACAAGTGGAATCTCATCAAACTGACAAGTTTCTGCAAAGCCAAAGAAATAGAGAGCGGGGAGACAGTCCACAGACTGAGAAAAAATATTTGCCAACTGTATGTCTGACAAAGGTCTAATATCTAGGATCTACAAGGAACTCAAATGTGCCAAAAAATAAAAATAAAAACAAACTGTCCCATTACAAAGTGGGCAAGAGATATGAATAGACAGTTCTCAAAGGAAGACATGCGAGCAGCCAACAGATACATGAAAAAATGCTCAGCCTCACAGGTCATCAAAGAAATGCAAATTAAAACCACACTGAGATACCACCTAACTCCAGTCAGGATGGCTGTCATCAATAACTCAGAAAACAACAGATACTGGAGAGGATGAAGCGAAAAGGGAACACTTCTACACTGTTGGTGGGAGTGCAAACTAGTACAGCCTCTGTGGAAAACAGTATGGCGATTCCTAAAAGATCTAAAAATCGACCTTCCATACTACCCTGCAATCCCCCTACTGGGAATATACCCAGAGGAACTCAAATCACTCTATAAAAAAGATACCTGCACATGTATGTTTATCGCAGCATTGTTCACAGTAGCAAAAACGTGAAACCAACCATACTGCCCAACAAAAGAGGACTGGATTTAAAAAATGCAGTGCATATTTACGATGGAATATTACATAGCCATAAAGAACAAAATCATGAACTTCACAACAACCTGGATGGACTTAGAGACTATAATACTGAGTGATCTTTCACAGAAACAAAAAGCTGAGTATCACATGTTCTCACTCATAAGCAGACCTGGAACAATTATCATAATACTATAAGAAAGGGACTGGTGGTAGTGGGAAACTGCCAGGGGAAGGAGGGTAAGTTTGGCAGTTGAGGAAAACTTCCTGGGGACGAAGGGGCACACCTCATCAACAAGGGTACCTGCATAATGAACATTTGTATACCTAACCCTGAATTGTACCCCACATCTTTAAAATTAAAAAAAAAAAAGAAAAAGAAAAGATACTTTGCAGGAATGGTAGCAACCTAACTCAGTGTTCCCATGACTGTCACTAGCTTCATGGCTGTTGGGAGTCAGTTTATGGTGGCAGTGGTAGTAGCAAGCCAGTGGCTCTCCCTGGATTGAAGCTACGGTGTTATATTATTGAAGTCAGTAGCCCTAACAGAGGTGTCCTGGTTGCTCACTTGCCTGACTGCAGACAGAGGTCACAGCATCCCTTGGTGGGCCTATTTAGTGATAAAGTCCTGGGAGTCATCCCTGCAGCCCAAGGCTAAATGTAGCCTCTTCCTCCAGCCCTTCCATTGATTTTTGTAAACTCTTAATTCCCTGCGTTACATCCCTTTCTCCTCAAAATCACTAAACAGTTTTTGTTTCTTACCTCTGAATCCTGACTAATACAAGGATGAAATTAAAATTCCATATAGGACATCTGATGCCTGTTGACATCAAGTATGCCTAACAATTTACAGGATCTGGAGTCCAGGAGTGAAACCAGGGTAAAAAGTTTAAATACATGAGTCATAAGTATTATAAATAACATGTTAAGCTATAGGATTGGATGGAAATCACCTAGGGAGAGAAAAAGAAGAGATGTGGGCTCAAGACATATCTGGTGCACTTCAACATTTCTGATAAAGGAGGTGGAAACGGTAGAGGCGGCTGAGAAGGAGTAGCCAAAGTGAAATAAGAAAAACCATCAGAGGTGTGTCCCAGAAACCAAGTAAAGAAAGTGTTTCAAGGTGCAGTTGATCAACTTTGTCAAATGTTGTTGAGAGACAGAGTAAAAAGACAAGGTTTAGAAGGAAGATCTGGGGTCAGGAAAGGGCATTTTAAAAGAGAAGAAAACCAGAGCATGTTTATCTGCACATAAGTATGATCAAGTAGAAAGGATGATACTAACATGCAGGAGAAAGAGAGAGGACAGCTGTGGGAGTCAAGGTCTTGAGAATATGTGAGCCAAATGGATGCAGAGTTCAAGGGAAAGTACTTTGATAGGAGGAAGGACACTTACTACACGCACCAGTAAGGAAAGTGGAAAATGTAGCTGGTTTGGTGGTAGGGAGTTGGTAGAGTTTCCATTGAATCGCTTCTGTTTTCTTAATGAAGTGAAACACAATGTCATTAACTGAGAACAAGAACAGAGAGGGGATATTGGAGTTTGGAAGAGAGCAGAAATGGTGTAATAGAGCCCTCCCAGAGAACAAGAGTGGACACAAGAATGGACTGTGGCATCAAGTATAAATCATGGACAGCATAGTCAATTTGTGAATTTTGGTCAAAAATTTTCATGTGAGCTCCTCCCCATTTCTTATTCTCAGATAGTCACTAACCTGATTTCTGTCACTACATATTAGATTGCATTTTTTAAAATTCACACAAATAGTATTATATAATATGCATACTTTTTCCCTACACGTTTTGTATTTTTTTTCCCGCAAAACTGCTTTATTAGGGGCGTCCCAGGGTTGATTTTGGGAGTCTGACTACCCTGGCTCCAGTGGGCATTCTACTTCTCTCTGGTATCCTGTGCTGACTTCTTGGTGTAATCTCTGTGCATTGTGTACACAGCACCTAGCATAGACTGTCCCCATGGCACAGGCCTGTGCTGCCACCTGCGTGTGGATCAGGTGGATGGACATCTTGGTGGGGCCATGAGCCAACAGCCAGTAAATCCTGTATGCTGCGACCACCAAGCAGCCTCCCCAAGTCTGTGGGCACCAGTGGGGATTCCCGTGTCTTCCTCAGGAACTTCTCAGACACATTGTCCTCGCCCTCGGGTGGCACCCACCAGCCTTTGTTGACAGACATGGCCCTGGGCCCAGGTGTGAGCCTCCAGGACTCCCAGGCTTCAGCCCAGGCCTGGATGGAGGCTCCCCCAGTAAAAACTTCGATTTCACAGTCTGGAGTGGAAAGGAGGCCCTCTTATCATGCCACACAGCCTCTCTGTTGAAAGATGTCACTCTCAGTTTCCTTGGCTAGGGTGGCTGGCCCACTATTGCCATGTCCCCATCTCTGCTTCCTGATGTCTGCAAGTTGTTTTATATTTTTGATGGTATTGTAGATGGTATCTTTCTTCCTTTTAATTTCTGATTGTTCATTGCTACTATATAGAAAAAAATGGTATTTAGAAGTCAATCTTGCATCCTTCAATTTTGCTAAGTCACTCCTTAGACCTAGTAGCTTATTTGTAGAATTCATTGGATTTTTCTATGTAGATGACCATGAGACAGAAGAAAAGATGACTGGGGGTGAAGAAAGTCAAGGAAATAGAAGGTCAGTGTATAAGATGGGTCATCCACGTGGATGTTAAAGTCACCAAGAATGATGGACCAGGATCAGTTCAAGGAGGGGAACTGAGTCTGGAGGGAAAGTCTCCCTCAGTGGAATGTAAATACCTCCTGCTCCATGCTTATGGGGAGTAGGGGAGACCAAGGTGTGGATCCTGGACACTCTGGGACACTGCCTCCCAATCGCAATATGTGCCCAGGTTCGGGGAATCTAACACTCACTGGGACTAGTCCACACTCCACTCCTTCCACCCTCAGAGGCCTCCACTCTCAGACAATTGCACTCCAGGCTCTCAATAACCTAGACTTTTTGAAAACAAAGTCCTCTTTACTCCTCTCTGGGTGCAAATAAAGTCCAAACATCTTTGTCACAAAGCCCTGGTCACCCCATGTGGCGAGAGAAAAATAAATTTTGTTTAGTGATGAACATGTAACAGAGAAAACAGGAGACAGCTCATCTTCAACTAGGTTATCTTGACACGCCAAAAAAAAGAAAATCAAGAAAGAAATAATTCCTTTAATAGTTAACTCTAGGTGTTCTGGTTGCTGGGATAATGGGACCACATCTATACACATGCAGAGGCAGCGTGTGTGTGTGTGTGTGTGTGTGTGTGTGTGTGTGTGTGTGTGTACCTGTGCTTGTGGGGGGGCACTCACAAGCATAAGAAAATAGGGAAATTTTGCCTTTGATACCTTACTGCCTTCCTCTTCTTTGATGGTTTCTCCTATTTTATATGTCTCCTGTTGCATGATTACTCATATTCCCATATTTGCCTCATGCTACAGACAATTAAAAGGAAGAAAGATGCTGACCGTGTGCTCTATGGAACAGAATTCTCGCTACTTCCATTCCTATTCACCAGTTAGTTCTCTTAGGTGTCAATGGATATGGAAGAGTTAATAAGATTCAAAAGAGCCTACCATTGCTTTAGCAAACCGCTGCGTTTCCTAGGCAACATAATGCCTGTACTTCTCCTGCTTCTAAAAGCCTCTAGGAGGGGATGGTGAAAATATTAGCCTTGGCCAGCACTCAAGCCCTTTCTCGTCCCCTCCTCCTCCCCACTCGAATCTTCTAGCAGTTGACTTTGCCTCCTACTCCATGGAAAACACTGAAGCTATCAAGTTCCAATTCCCTCAGCCTTGAGGTCCCCACATCTCTCTCCCTCTCCTCTTAAAGCTACAATCCCTCCACCTGTTCTTTTGATTTTTATCCTCTCCTGTCTCACTTCCTGCCACGGGCTTGATTCATACCCACGCTTTCCTGAATTTTCAACCTTTAAGCATCTCCTAGCTGTGTTGCTGCAGCCCAAGTCTATTACAGCTTTCAGAAAAACAAAACTCAAACCAAGATATCCTACTTTCCTCTGTCCCGACCCCCTCTGCCTTAGTCAAGCTTCTCAAACCGAGAGGTAGACCTCCTCAGTCCTTACATTCCACGCACTCCCTAGGCCCAACCAAGCTTTTCTCATGCCACACTAAAAAGACTCTGACGCAGGTAACCCAGAACTTCCTAACTAGGCCTGTCTAGTTCAATTTACGCTTTAGTCTTCATCTTTCTTGATCCGTCTGTAGCACTCAGCATTGTGAACCTCTTCCTCCTCAAAACTCTCTCTCCTCCCTTTGCTTTTGTCAGACCACTCTTCTGTCATCTTCCTACCACCTGCAGGTTTGGGGATTTTTTATTTCTTTTGCTTTGTTTTCTTTTTGAGATAGGGTCCTGCTCTGTTGCCCAGGCTGGAGTGCAGTAGAATGACCATAGCTCACTGCAACCTTGAACTCCTGGTCTCAAGCGGTCCCCCTGCCTCAGCCTCCTAAGTAGCTGGGACTATAGGCATGTGCCACCATACCCAGCTAATTGGTATATTCTTTGAGTCTCGCTATGTTGCCCAGGCTGGTCTTGAATTCCTGGCCTCAAGCTATCCTCCCACCTTGGACTTCCAAAGCACTGCAATTACTGGCATGAGTCACTGTGCCCAGCCCCATCCGCAGTTTTTATTCTCAATCTCTGTGTTGGGTTTTCCTTCCTCTGCTTATCCCCATAATGTTAATCTTCCCCAAGATTCTATCTTGGCCCTCCTTTTCTCTCTACAACCTGTCTATAGATGCCAGGCCGGTAATACGAATGAGTGATGTGAGTTTAGTGCATGTGTAGCAATGTATTTATTATAGACTGGAATTCACAAAGAAATGTGTTCTTGCCTCTACGTTTAAAAAAAAGTAACCCTATTTTTTATCTTTCATTTTATATTTTTGATAGAGTCATGGGTACAGAAAACAGTTGACTATCTGCTTAATTATGCTATTAACCAAAACAGCATAAATATGCTAAGGTACAATTGATACTTGTTTTCAGTATTGCGGATCCAGTAGAGAGAAGTAGGGATCTTTTAAGTTTACCCTCTAGAGGGGGCAGCTGCTAATTAGCTGTGGCCAATTTTTGCTGCACAAAAATACAATGCCAGACCCTCCTTGTTATTGTTTAGAGACGGGGTCTTGCTATGTTGCCCAGGTTGGAGTGCAGTGGCATGATCATAGGTCACTGTAGCCTCATATTCCTAGGCTCAATTGATCCTCCTGCCTCAGTCTCCTAGGCAGTTAAGACTATAAGCACACACTACCATACCCAGCTAATTTTTTAATTTTTTGTAGAGACGGGGTCTAACTGTGCTGCCCAGGCTGATCTTGAACTCCTGGACTCAAGTGATCCTCCCGCCTCGGCCTCCCAAGTTACCCGGCCTGGATTTTCCCATTTTTAAAGAGAAGTCAGAAATACCAGTTTTATGTAAAAATCTGTTGGTTAAGTATTTACATCTAATATTTTTAAAATTGAAATAACTTAGGGTCAAATAAACATGTGCTCGAACCAGCTCTAGTCATCAAAGTCAACAATTTTCAACCTTGGTTTGGCACATTATGCAATGAGCCTTGGAGAAATCTCTGCCCTAGATTTTCCCTAGCGATCTAATTCAACACTAGTGATTTCAATTACCACCCACAGGTTATACCTCCTGTCTTTACCTCTCCAGTCCAGACCTCTAGCCTGAGCCCCAAACCCAAATATTCAACTGGACATATTATTGGATATCTCCATTAGGACGTTCCTTATGCCTGTGTTTTTCAAACATGAATGTGCATATGAATTACCTGGGGGGGTCTTACCAAAATTAAAATTCTGATTCAGTAGGCCTGAGATACTACCCAAGGTCATGAATTTCTAACACGCCAAAGCTGATGGTACATGAACTACACTTTATGACACAACTCCTATTTAAATACAAGGTCCTTTCTTTAAGTTTGCCCTTTCCTGTATACCTCCTCTTGGTAAATAATATGCCATCCACCCACCTACCCAAGCAAAAGTTGGGGGCATAAGTTGGATGTAGAAGGAATGGGAGACATAGAGGAGAGATCCTAAACCCTGTTCCATTCAACTTCTTAACATATATCTTTCCTTGCATTTAGGTCCTCACTTTTCCAACCTTGATTTAAGCACTCATTTTCTCCTGGAGTAAGACTCCTCACTGGTGTCTTTGCTTCAGTCTCCACCTTCCAATTGCAATCTCAATGCTTCTACTAGAACAGTACTTCTTTATTTTATTTTATTTTATTTTAAAGATGTGGGGTACAATACCTCTAACAAGCAAAATGATCTCCTGTAAAGCATGGGTTCTGGGGCCAGACTGCTGGGTTTAAATACCAGCTGCCTCTTACTAACTATGTGACTTTGGGCAAGTAATTTAACCTCTCTATGTATCCATTTCCTCATTTATAAAAAGGAAATGATAATAGAACCTAACTTGTGAGATGAATGAGGAAATATATGTTAAGTGTTTATAGTACTCAGTAATTACACATTAGCCGTGATGTTGACCGTGTCATTCCTAGCTTCAGTGTGGTTGGAACATTGAGGGTAAGGAGGAAGTAGAAAGAGAAAAAGCTGGACAGGTAGGTTGAGGCCAGACTATGGAAGGTTGGGTTTCCTAAAGAACAGACTATGCAATGGAATTTAGTATATAGGAAGCTCACTGGGAAGCTCTTAGGGTCTACATCTGAAAGGTAAGATGAGGAAGCAGGATTGGGCAGAGGGAGAAGCTGAGCTGTAGTGCAGTCACAACAAAGCCTCCATCAACCCCACAAGGGAGCACTGAGCCTGGCATGGCCCTTCAGAATTGTCTTCAGATGGAGTAAGGGAGATGAGCCTTCCTATCCCTGTACTGGCCATTCATGACTTGCAGGCTGCCCTGAGAATGATCTGTGACTTTGGACTAGAAAGCTCTCTTCAGCCCAATGCCATCTTGGGAGGAGGATTCAATTGCAAGCCATCAGTCGCTAACACTTTCAGCATTTAGGCCATGAGTGCTTGGGTCCTGAAGGGCGGGGGGTGGGAGGAAGTGAAATCTGAGTGACTGGCACACCACAGTTTAGTAAACCATGCTAAGAAGGACTTTGGACAACAGGGCATCACTGGAGGGTTTTTCCAGAATAGGGCATGCTAGTGAGTACCTCTGTGCCTTCGCTCAGATCACTGCTTCTACCTCCCTGCTTCTTACTTAGATTGAAAGCACCTGGGGTGCTTGTTCACTTGTTGGAATGGAAGTAAAATAGCTTAATAGTGAACAGTCAAGGGTTGGAATCAGACTGACTGTATTTGAATTCTGACATCTCGACTTACTACTGTGTGACAGTGGACAAGTTCCTTAACTTCTCTGTACCTAAGTTTCCTCGATTGTGAAATGGGACTATTATAACCAACTTCCTCACAGTGTTTTAGGAAGAATATATTAATCCCTGAAGGGGTTTAAAGCATTGCCTGGCATATAAGAAGTACTCAATATTGGCTAAAGACTCAGATTCTCAGGAGTTCCCTTAGACCTACTGGATCAGAATCTTTGAGGGCTGGTCCTGGCAATAGATATTTTAATAAATACCGTCCCCCCTCCAGATTATTCTGATGCATACTACAGTTTAAGAACCACTGGTTTTCTAGAAAATCATTCTCTTCCTTATCCACCTGGTGAAAAATGTTAAGATTCAATTCAAATGGCATTTCTTGTATGCACCCTGTCTAGGTCACACCATTTTTAACCCACCTCCCCCTTACCATGTAGAGACCTTGACCACAGCATCTATAACCTTTCGGCTGTCTCCCTTGATAGGCTGTGAGTTCCTTTCTTGAGAGGCAGGGACTTTGCATTCCAAGTCCCACTACAGAATCTAGCATGGATCTGGAGTTCAATCATGGCCAGTTGAGTGGCTGTAGACAGGCAGGGCCCTTTGGGGGTCTGTTTAAAATCTCAGCACTTGCTGGGCATCGTAGCTCATGCCTGTAATCCCAGCACTTTGGGAGGCAGAGGCAAGAGGATTGCCTGAGCCCATGAGTTTGAGAACAGCCTGGGCAACTTTGGAGATACCTCGTCTCTTCAATAAATCAAAAAATTAGCCAAAGCGTGGTGACATGCACCTGTAGTCTCACCTGCTTGGAAGGCAGAGGTGGGAGGATTGCCTGAGCCCAGCAGGTTGAGGCTACAGTAACCGTGATCATGCCACTGCACCCCAGCCTGGGCAACAGAGTGAGACTCAGATCCCAAAAAATTAAATAAGATAAAATAAATCTCAGCACTTAAGTGCTGCCTACTCCAGCCTCTGAAATTGCAAATGTGGACCCGTATACTATCACTCAGGATGTAGTTGGTCACTGTGAAATTTTGTTTTCTATTGTTTACATTTTTGACCTTTGTATTGTTTTTTACAATAATAAAAGTAATTTATGTTTACTGTATAAATAAAACAGCAAAACTCACCCATAATCTCATAACCCAGATAACTCTGATTAGCTTTTAGGTATATTGCTTTCAGATTTTTTTCTGCATATGTGTATTTAACATGATGGGTTTTTATACTCAAATAAATTCAATTCCACAAATATTTATTGAGTACTTACTATATTCCAGGCACTATTCTAAGTACAGGGAATACAGCAGTGAAGAAAATAGACAAAATCTCTGTTCTCATGTAGCTTATATTCAAGGTGGAAGAGATAACAAAAAATGAGAAATGACATTGTATATTAGGAAGCAGTAAATGCAATAGGGAAAATAAAGCAGGGAAGATTAATGGGGAGTGGGAGGAGCATGTTGCAAGATTTGAGAGGGGTGAGGGATGACCCACGAAGCTATCTGGGGAAGAGAACTCCAGCCCCCCCTCCAAAAAAATCACAAGTACAGAGGCTCTGAATTGGAAATATGCCTGGTTGTTCAAGGGACAGCAAAGAGGCCACTGTGGCTGGAGCAGAGTGATCAGGGGAGAAAGTGGTAATTGAGACCCTAAACTCTTTTCTTCTTCTTTTTTTTTAATTGGAATCTCACTCTGTCGTCCAGGCTGGAGTGCAGTGGCATGCTCATGGCCACCGTGGCCTCAACCTGCTGGGTTCAGGCAATCCTTCAGGCTCAGCCTTCCAAGTAGCTGGAACCACAGGCAAGCGCCACCACACCTGGCTTTATCAAAGAGTCAAGCTCTCGCCAAATTGCCCAGGCTGGTCTCAAACCCCTGAGCTCAGGCAAACTTCTCACTTCGGCCTCCCAAGGTGCTGGGATTACAGGCTTGGACCACCATGCCTGGCTGAGGCCCTAAACTCTTTTTTTTTTTTCCTTCTTTGGCACATTTACTTAATAATTCTTTTTTTAATCAATATTTTTTATTATGATGCTGTGGGGTACAGTTAAGGGTTAGGTATACAAATATGCTTCATTTAGGCCCTCTTGTTGATAACAGGTGTCTCCCCGTCCCCAGACAGATATTTACTACCATTAGTCCCATCCCCCTTCCCCTCTCCTCCCCATAGTTTCCCACCACTGTCAGTCATTTTCTTATGGTAGTGCATTGGATGATCAAGGTCCACTATATGAGTGAGAACATGTGATACTCGGATCTTTGTTTCTGTGAGAGGTCACTCAGTATTATAGACTCTAGTTCCATCCAGGTTGCTGCGAAATTCATGATTTTGTTCTATTTTATGGCTGCATAGTATTTCATCGTGTATATGTACCACATTTTTTTAATCCAGTCCTCTTTTGACAGACAGCATGGTTGGTTCCAGGTTCTTGCTATTGTGAACAATGCTGCAATAAACATTCGTGTGCAGGTATCTTTTTTATAGAGTGATTTGAATTCTTCAGGGTATATTCCCAGTAGGGGGATTGCAGGGTCATATGGGAGGTTGATGTTTAGAGCTTTTAGGAATCGCCACACTGCTTTCCACAGAGGTTGCACTAGTTTACACTCCCAGCAACAGTGTAGGAGTGTTCCCTTTTCGCCATACCCTCTCCAACAACTGTTATTATTTGAGTTATTGATATTTGCCATTCTGACTGGAGTTAGGTGGTATCTCAGTGTGGTTTTGATTTGCATCTTCCTGATGATTAGTGAGGTTGAGCATTTCTTCATGTGTCTGTTGGCTACTCGGATGTCTTCCTTTGCGAAGTGTCTGTTCATATCTTTTGCCCATTTTATAATGGGGTTGTTTGTTTTTTTCTTTTCAGCATGTTTGAGTTCCTTGTAGATCCAGGATGTTAAGCCTTTGTCAGACCTGGAGTTGGCAAATACTTTTTCCCAGTCTGTAAGCTGTCTCCCTGCTCTCTTGATGTTAATGAGGTCCCACTTGTCTATCTTATCCCTTATGGCCTGTGGGTTTTGGGTTTTGTTCAAGCAAAACCTCAATTTCTCAACCAACTCATCTTTGACAAAGCCTCCGCCACCTACCACTGGGGAGAGGAGAACCTATTCAGTAAATGGTGCTGGGAAAACTGGCTGACCACATGCAGAAGATTGAAACAGGACCCCTACCTATTCCCATATACAAAAATTAACTCCAAATGGATCAGTGACCTAAATGTAAAACCTCAAACCATAAGAACCTTAGAAAATGAAGGACATACCCTCATGGAAATTGGAACTGGCATCCAATTCCTGAACAAAGCCCTAAACTCTTAAAGGTAAGAGTGGATGGGGTGGTGCAACTCCTATAGGGCCTTGCAGAGACTGTGAAGACTTTGACTTTTACTGAGTGAGATGGGGTAGTGATTTAGGTAGTTTCCAGTTTTTGCTGTTATGTATCATGCTTTGTAATTTTTCTACACAAATCTTTGTTCTCATCTCTGAACACGTCCTGGGGAAAATTCCTAGAAGTTAAATGTCTTGACCACAGACTAAGGATAATTTGAGACTTTTATTGCATATTGCCAAAAGGCTTTCTAGAAAGCTTGGACCCACTTACAATATAACCTAGTTCAACAAATACTTATTACATGCCTACTATGTGCCAGACACAGTCCAGGGGCTTGAAATAACATCAATGAACAAAATGAATTTTGCATTCTAGCAATTTTCCACTCGCCAATTGTGTCAGAGTGCTTGTTTTGTTCTATGCTTGCCAACACCAAGTATGACCATTCTTAAAAAGCCACAAGAAACAAAAGAGAAAAAAAACACTCCAGTAATTTGAATGGTGAGAAATAGTATGCTGTTATTATGTTCCTTTGGATCTATTTGATTCCTAGTGGTGTTGAATTATTTCCCATACATTTTCTAGCTAATCAGCCAACTGTCCTATTTTTCTTTAAAAGCTCTTTAAAACCTTTGAAAATAATTAAAAGGAAGCAGGAAACTTGAAAACATTAAAAGACTTAACATGTACCTTGGGAAATAAGTAGTCCTTGGGTCAAATACATAGGCTTTAAGAATTGATTTAAAGCCAACGAGCACATATAAGGCAACTCTCATGTGTTGAGGGGGGGCTTTCTAGTTGGGAGCACTCTTACTCATTTCCAGATAACTTGAAACCTGCCGCCCTGGCGGAGACCTTTCCACCTGGCACTGATTCTGACATGAGCCAGAATGGTGGGATGCTTTTCTTCAACAATCTCTACATCTTAGTGTTGTCCACTTTTATTTATTTAACATCAGCTTTATTTAACATCAAATGTGGTTTACAAGCATTTCTATTTTTAAATGGTTTCACTTCTTAAGGTTTTAAATTGCACACTTTTTCTACCTTCATGTAAAGCAGGACTTCCTCTAATCCGTTACTCCTCCAAGGGGACACAGAGATGTAGTTGGAAAGGACACTATGACTATGTTAAATAAGAATTATAAATCACCCCTAGCCCTCCATAAAAAGTCCCCCCCCCTTTTTCTTTTTGAGTCGCTGACTCTGACACCCGGGTTGGAGTTCAGTGGCAACATCACAGCCACCGCAGCCTCAACTTCCTGGTCTCAGGCAATCCTTCTGCCTCAGTCTTCCGAGTAGCTGGGACTACAGGTGCATGCCACCACACCTGGCTAATTTTTTTTATTTTTATTTTTGTAGAGACGAGGTCTCACCCGCCAAGTTGCCCGGGCTGGTTTCGAACCCCTGGGCTCAGGCAATCCTCTCACCTCCACTTCCCAAAATGCTGGAATTACAGGTGTGAGCCAACGTGCCAAGTTAACTTCCCAACATTTAATAGTGATTTCCTTTGAGGAAAGAGAGTCAAGAGTAAAGAGAGGAGTTTTCATTATCTTCTGTATAGTCTGCATTTTCTAACTTTAAGCAAACGTAACTTTGAGAAAAAAAATTCCAGCAGGAGTTATCTGGGTCTGGAACTAATGTTTTTTAAATTTTTTACTGTCTTTATTAGAAAAAAACTGATAAAACTTTTATTATTTAAAACTTCCCCCAGTTTTATAAAACAAAATCTGGGTGTGAGTGTGTGTGTGTGTGTGTGTGTGTGTGTGTGTGTGTGTGTATGTTGCATATGTCTGCAAGAATATAAAACCAAACTGCTAATACATGGGCCTGATTTAAAGATTGTTCGGGGGAACTGAAGAAATTAGTTTCACTTTTTATTTTATATACTTATGTATTGTTTAAGTTTGTCATAGCGAACATGTATTACTGGTCTACATTTTTTCAGGAAAAAAAAAAACCACATTGTTCCCCTGAGGCTAAAAGTGACATGTGCCCATTGTGGAAAATGTAGAGAAGTATAAAGGACAAACTATAAATTACAATTAATGTGTTAGCATGCTTCCTTTCAGGCTGCCTTTTATGCATTTTTTGACGTAGTTGAGTTCATACTGTATACGGTTTTGTATCCTGTTTTTTTCACTCAAAATTAAAATGTAAGTATTTTCCCATGTCATATTTGAATGGCCATTTTATGCTTTTATCACAATTCAAGTAAATGGATTAGCCATCTCATTTAAAGATAGACATTCAGGTTGTTTCCAGGTTTTCCACATTAAAAATGAACCTCTAATGAACATCTTAGTAATGAAATCTTTGTATTTCCAAGTGTTTGCTTGGGATGAACTCCTACAAGTGGAATTACTGAGTCAAAGAGTAGATTCCTAGAAATGGGATTAATGGATAGAAAATATTTTTATGGATAACAAAAGGCTATACCAATTTCTCCCTCCAACATTGAGGGTCTCACCACTCTGTTACCAACATCGTGTGAAAAAGATGAAAACTTTTTCATCTTTCCTATGGACTAGTAGGCAACAGTGGTATCTCCGTGTTTTTATTATTGAATATTTTTTTCATATACTTATTCACCACTGGTATGTTTTCTTTTGTGAACTACCTGTTCCTATTTTTGTCCATTTATTGACCAGAATCTTATGGACTTTCTTGTCAATTCAAAGAACTCTTAAGCGCTATTAAACCTTTATCATATTAGTTACAGATGAAAATATTTTTCACAAGTTTATTGACTTTTTAAAATATCTTGGCCATACACAGTTTTTTTAAAAAAGGATAATTAGATTTGAACTACCGCTGAGTGCCCTCAGTTTGAGCCTGCGCCCCATGATTAAATTGAAGAGATTTGACAAAAGATCTGGAGGGGCCTTTTCAGCTAATCCTAAATTTAGCTCTGAGAAAAATGTGTGCGCCTGATATAAAGATTGTTTCGCTAGCTCATTACACTTTAAAATGATTTAAGAAGATGGGGGGAGGGCAGGGATGGAAGCCGTTTCTGCCAGAAATTTTTAGAATTCTGAGGTAAGAAGCCAATTCTCTCAAGTCTCTTGCGTGTTGAGAGAAGGAGTAAATTATGTGCAAGCCAACAGAACTCTTGATGGAAAAGTACTGCTCTGGGCTGCAGATGTGTGCATGGCTTGGTTTTAATTATTTTTTTCCCTCTCTCTATCCTTTCTTCTGCTCCCTCCCCTTTCCACAAGAAAAAGGGCGGCCAGATTAGGAGGAGACAACCCTTCCTCTGTGGAGGCCTGCTTCTGTGCAGCCTGTTAGCACATCAAAGGCCGGATGAAATACCTAGGAAAGGAAGGGACCAAGCCTAGGATCCTACCAAACTCCCGCCTTTGTCTGGGCTCCCGCTCAGGGTTATTGTGACTGCCAAGGGTAGCTAGACAGACTTCAAATAGAAGAACGCCGCTAAACAAAAAAAACTTTGGACATTATTTGGAGAAAAAAAATGCGCAACAAGAGAACGTTGCTTGCTGATGTCTTGTGACTGCGCAAATCAGTGATTGCAAAAGGGTTGATTTTCCCAGAACAAACCCAATGTAAATCGGGCAATCCGATTCATTTCCCCAGATGATAGGGAGGGTTGTGCACTGACTGTAGCGAACCTGTGGCTGTACGCCCCACAGTATCTCGCGGAGAATTTGCGAAGGCCGTCGAGGAGAGCGAATGGGGGTTCCCAAGGTGAAAATGAGTAGTCTGGGGCTCTAAGATGAAAAATGGAGTTCGAAGAATTTGTTTCCTGTTGTCTAGGACAGCTTTGTGGTCCTGGGGGTGTTGGCCGGAGGAAGATGAGGGGCTTAGGAATGGAGGTGGCGGAGAAGCCTGAAGCAAGAGAAACTGAGTCGCTGTTTGGCACGCATCAGGTGGCGAGGGGGAGGGAAGAGCACGTAGAACCCGGCAACGAGCAGCAACTGGGGGTGCCAAGGATGGCAGCGTGCCGCATCGCGTTTAGCTAGAGGATGGCGTGAGGCCTGGGCAGGTAGAACGGAGGAGTGGACTCTGCTCGGCCCCCAGGAGGGGTCGGCCGGAGGGAGGGGAGCTGGCCTCCAGAGGCTACGTGGGGGGCCTGAGCCCGGCAGGGCCGGGCTGAGCAGGGCTGAGCAGGGCGGGGCGCGTAGGTGGCCGCGGGGGCGGGGCTTTGTAGGCCCCTCCCCCTGTGGCTCCGCCTCCTCCCCTGGCTAGTTCTCCTCCGCCACCGAGCCCGACGCGCCACACGCTAGCTGAGAGGGAGGAGAAAGCAGTGAGTTCCGGAGCTCTGCCTAGCCCGGCCCAACCTTTGCTCCACAGATCATGGCTGCCAAGGATGTGGTGGCGACGGGCGCCGACCCGAGTGAGCTGGAGGGCGGCGGGCTGCTGCACGAGATTTTCACGTCGCCGCTCAACCTGCTGCTGCTTGGCCTCTGCATCTTCCTGCTCTATAAGATCGTGCGCGGAGACCAGCCGGCGGCCAGCAGCGACAGCGACGACGACGAGCCGCCCCCGCTGCCCCGCCTCAAGCGGCGGGACTTCACCCCCGCCGAGCTGCGACGCTTCGACGGCGTCCAGGACCCGCGCATACTCATGGCCATCAATGGCAAGGTGTTCGACGTGACCAAAGGCCGCAAGTTCTATGGGCCTGGTACGGCGGCCGACGAGGGGGGCGCGGAGACAAAAGAAGGGGGTCCGGGCGCTGGGCTGGGCTGGGAAGAGGCGAAGGGGGAGCGGGGCGCCAGAGAGGAGGGAGGAATGGCGGCGAGCCAGGGAGGGCGGCTCCCCGGGCGGGCTGGGGACAAGAGGCGCTTTAGAGGGGCTGCGGGCTAGCCAGGGACGCGGATCCCTGGCCCGCGCTGACAGTGCTGGGATGGGGACGGGGGTGGAGGATAAAGCTGAAGCGCTTATTAAGCCGGGTTGGGTGGGACTGCGAAGAGGGGCACATCAGAGCACAGGCCGTTAGGAGAGTTTTCGAAGGTCGTGGATTTAGGGATTCCTGAAAGGAGGAGGTGGTGTCGGGTTCGACAAAGGGAAATGAGGGTGTCTCGAGGGAGGCATGGAGGGGCGGGAGGAGAGAAGGTCCAGATTTTGAGGAGACGCGAGAGGGCCAATGACGCCAGGAGTCAGTAGCCTTGATGAAATATCAGGGTGTGGGAGAAAGAACGCGGAGATGGGATTAGCAGCAGGTAGAAGCATTGTGCCTGGTGGATATGTGTGTGTATGTGCGTGTATGTACGCGTGTGTGTGTGTGTGTGTGTGTGTGCGCGCGCGCGCGCGCGCGCGCTGTGCGTGCATGCGCGGTGTGTGCGTGTTCAGTGTGTGTGATTTGTCACGGGTGTGTGGTGTGTGCGCGCGCGCGCGCTTGGAATGTGGCATGTGTCAGGTATGTGTGTGGCATGTGATTGGTATGTGTGTGTGCGCGTTCTGTGTGTGGTACACGGGGAAAGGCTGGAAGGTGAGCAAGGGAGGCTCCGTAGGGAGAAGGGGCCTGGGTGTGGTGGACAATGGTAACGTGACAAGCTGCTAAGGTGATACAGTACTGAATCTGTAGCAGCAGAGAAAGTACTAGAAGCCAAAAAAAAAAAAATAGAAATAAAAATGGAGGGAGGGAGGGAGAAGTGGGAGGATCCTGAGAAACAAAAGGAGTAGGGCTGTGAATGCTGCTGGGTGGGGGATTTCAGGAAAAGCCAACCAGAGGGGAAATGAGGGATGAATGACTGCTGAGCTGTTGGAGGGGGCAGGCTGATTTTGTATCAGAATCACCTGATGCGTCTGAGGAAAAATACAGATTCTCGGCCTAACCACCAGAACCTCAGATGAGTCTCTGGGGAAAATCCAGGAATCTGCATTTTAACACACTGCCTCAGGTGAATTTGAAACGCAGCCAGATTTGGAAAGTCCTGCTTTATAGAATAATTGGAGAAAGGAAGAAGAGATATTTATTCCTCCTCTAAGCACAGGGTGCTCAGGGGGGTGTCCACATCCACAGTGCTGGCTTCCCAGTGGTCTGAAAGAGGAAAGAGTACAAAAGGCAGTACAATGGCCAAACTCACTCCTTTTTAATCTCCCAATCCAACTGATGAAAATCAGATGTGTTAAGGTTCTGAAGGAACTCTCCCACTAAGTTTTCCCTTGTGGACATTTTAGAATACCTGCTTTTTGTAGGCATGTAACTGTAAAAATAATTTAAAAATCACACTTATTTGTCACTTTTATTAGCAGACTTAGAGACTTTATCAATAAACAAAATCATGTAAATACCTGTTATTATTGAGCTAAATTATAAAGTAATCAAAATGTGTGCATAGGGCACCATCATATGATTGTAATTTGCAAAATCATTGAGAGGAATATCAGCCTATGCACAGAGCGCAATACTGGGAGTCAGACAACCTACGTTCCAGTTGTCATTGGGTCACTGACTAGCTGTGTCACCTTGTGCAAAGCACTGTTCTCTCTGTGCCTTAGCTTTCTCCCTAAAAAGTGATAAAGATGTCTCATTGTGAGATCACCAAGTCTCTACCCTGCACTATTCGATGAGACCATGACTACATGACATCATGATACTTCCATGTTATAAAAGAGTCCTAAAAACCATTCAAGTGCATATTACTTTATGCAAGACACTGTTGTAGGTACTGGAATGATGGCAGTGAGCAAAACACGCAAATCTCTGCTCATAGAGCTTATGTTCTAGTGAATATACACTGTGGTGTATATTAAATGTATTCTCCAAAGACTTTTAACACCTTACTTAAGTATTCTGTGAGGTTTGCTAGATAGAGACCCACTCTACAAAGCCAGGGACTATAATTTCTGAAACGGTGAGGTTCAAACCAGTACAGTTTGCCTATTTTCAAGCACTAGGTGCTACATTTCCATTAGGGGTATACATTTGCAAAAAATGTGTGGTTGGGGGGGTTAATCTTCCCAGTAGAAATGGCAGCATATAATGATGACTAAAAGCAACACTTTTTCTATGGAATCTTAATTGCGTTCACCATAAAATTCATCTAATTTGTAAAAACTTCTTGGTGGCTTGAAGTTTCAGGTGACCAGGCCATGGTGAAACTTGATCCATTCGCATACTTGGCATAGTGGTTGCCTACCAACTTTTTAATGTCAGGGTTGCTCTTCAATCTGCCTTTGGGGAAACAACACATTGTTTAAAGTACACTGAATTCTCTTTTACTTGTGCAATATTTAAATAAGTCTAAACATCCACCTTAATTATCTACTGCTCTCTTAAACAAAAGTCCAATATAATATCATTCTGAGTTATATAGTTATTTTGCAATATTGATCCAGCTTTTTTTTCAGAAAAATTTTAGTATTTTCAGTCTTTTCCTCAAACCCACCAAAGATAGTATGAAGTTGATCTCTTCCGTGCTGTCTCTTATTTATTGACAGTGAAGGTTATGTAATACGTGGATAGATTTTTGAACCATTGATACTCTTATAAAATGATTTCTCCTGCAGATGCCATGAGTTAATGTTTAATTGAATCTTGCAACCAAAGATCTCTATAAGACACCTTTGACTCATTAAAATATATCAGAATACATTTATAACGTGATGTTTTTATTTATACATTAGTGCTTATTGTCTTAAGAAATCATAACTCTCACTAGTGTAGCTCAAGTGCTAGAACAGAATCAGGCTCCCAGTATAATATGCTAAAGTTAAATTCGAATTCCCTACCACCACTACCTCACGCCCACCCCCACCAGGAGATAACCACTTACGACTTTTTTATTAGCTATCTGAAAGTCACAGGAGATTGATGAAAATGTATAGAGTTTTGACTTTTAGTTATTTAAAAGTTTAATGACAGCCAGTCTTTTGATGTCCCCTGTGTAATGATCAAAGTATCAACATCACCATGGTTTCTGAGTGGAGTTTGATAGTCAATATAGGCTTTCTATATTGATGGGTAGGGAAGCCATTTTCTGTTCACAAACCACAGATAAATGTATTGTCTAATAAAGAATTGGTTTTTGGTTCTGTTTTGTTTTTAAAGAGGGGCCGTATGGGGTCTTTGCTGGAAGAGACGCATCCAGGGGCCTTGCCACATTTTGCCTGGATAAGGAAGCACTGAAGGATGAGTATGATGACCTTTCTGACCTCACTCCTGCCCAGCAGGAGACCCTGAATGACTGGGAATCGCAGTTCACTTGTAAGCGTTTTTAAAATTGTGCCTGGATCAAATTTCTACCAGTAATGGGGATTCATGGCAGGACAATAGTTATTACTAAGCAGCGTGAAACTTGGGCGCATTTTGATAGGCTCCTGAATCTTGGACGGATCAAGTTCATGGCTTGAAGTAATTGCAGCAGTGCTGAGTCACTTGCTATGATTACATACCAATTTTTAGCTAGTTCTCGGTGGAAACTGGGGTTTCTGGTTTTGATTTTAAAATTTTTGAAAAGTTTGCATACATTCCACACTAGTATTTGGTGTGTAGGGGAAAGGACAGTGGCCATCTTGGCTACAGAAAGAGGGATTTTCATAAGTCCTCTCTTGTAGGGCCTGCTGTTTAAAAGCAGCCCACATCTCTGTTGAAGAATGAGAGACTTGTATGCTGCAAAACAGCTTCTCTTTGAATCTATTTGAGCCTAACTATAGGCCTGATCTACAAATGATGCTTATAATCTGCCCAACAACAATGGTGTCTGCATTTTTAAAAAGAAAGAAAAAAGGAGACACTTGTTTCTGGCTTATGCTATGGGCTGAGGCCTTTGGGGGGAAGTAGGAATGAGGCATTAACTTCACATTTTCAGGCATTCAGGAATTGGTTTCTGTCAACCCTAAGTGTTCAAGTATCACTTGAGCAATATTTTACTGCCAAGAATTTGAATAAGAGTCTTTCTCAGCTTTTATGAAAGTGTATAAAGACCATGGCCATTCCTTTGAGGAAGATTTTCCCTTTAAAATGTAGTTTTCTATGTGCTGTTCTTTATAATCAGTTAAATATTACTTGTTCTTTTGGCTATATCCAATCATTTTCTTTGAAAATAATGCTGACTTCAGAGAGACAGTTCTGGGTTAACAATTAGCCAGATGTGACTCTACCTTTGAGTTTGGGTATCAGGCAGACTAAGTCTAGCGGCAAGTCTTTATACTTTGAGAACATGATTCAGCTACCTAATATAATCCCAAATTTTTTGCATCCTAAGGATGCCTTTGTGACAATAGAATCTTCTATATGAAACTAATGAGTTGTAGTTTCACACTTACAAAGCTCTATTTTGTAGGACTTGCCTTCATCAGTGGGAGAAAAAAATGTGTGCTGTTTTTCTTTTAAACCTTACACTAAGGTAGCCCCACATACTGTTGTGACACCTCAGCTATACTCAAAGCCGGTGTGGATTCCCCTTAAGGCAGGTTTCCCTGGCGCCACCCGGCTTTTATTTGTCTTGCACAGTTCCAATTGTTCCCAGTGATTATTTTACACAAAAGCAGCTCTGGTTACCTGGTTAGACAGGTTGGTTACTCCTCTAATTTCCACTCATATTCAGAAAGAGGAGACTTGGTCCTCTTGGCTTCTGACATTGAGATGATTGACCCTGCATTAGTTTGGCTGCAACAATGTGGTGGTTTGCCTGCTCCATCTCTTCTCGGGTCTTTTGCATTCTGGTTTGCATTCTTATAGCTGTTTTCTCCCATCTCTCCTGGCTCCTTTACCACTTCCTTTAACCACCCATAGGTTTTTCTCCATGCTGGGAAAAACATTCTATCCCCTGCTCTCCTCTCCATCCACTTGACTATAATTTCTTCCCTTCACCATCAGACAAACTTCTTATAAGTTGTTGCCCCTAACCACTGCTTCATTTCTTCTCTATACCTCCTTCCTTCCTACAACATGGCTTCTATTCGGGTTGAATGCTCTTTTCCAGAGGTTTTTGGGGAAACCCTTTTTTATTTCCTTGCCAATACTAACTTCACTGGTTCATTCCTTGTTGTAGATCTTCTGTCACGTGACCCTCCAGACTGGCTCCCTCTACAGAGTTCCCAGCTTGGTCCAGTGGGATCTCCAGTTTTCACTTCATTAACTCATGTTTCCAGTGTTCTTGCAAAGTGTCTCATATCTTTCCTTTTCCTTTTCTACTCCCATAGACGTCACCCTCCTCCTGGCTCTGGTTCTTTTGCATCTGAATCTACATGCTAGCTCTCCTGGTCTTTCCTTATTGAAATCTGCCCTATACACCACATTGATAATATTGTTTAAAGCACTATTTTACTATGTCATCCCTTTGCTCATAAACCTTCAGTGCCCTTTACTACCTATAGGATAAGTCCAAACTCCTCAGACTGGCTTTTCAAATCTTTCATAATATTTCCCCACACTACTTAGCTGACCTTATCTCCTACTACTTCCAAATGCCAACTCTACTCCTGCCAACTTGGTCTCTTTATTGCTTCCCAGATATGTTCAGCCTTACCTATATGCATTTGTACATGGTGTTTTGATTTTCTGGAAATCCCTTCCTCCCCAAATCCTTCTACATATTTTTCTAAAACATGTCTTTCTTCCATTAAATATTCTGTAACCCTTCTAACTCATAGCATATCCTTGCTTTTCTAACCACTCCCTGCATAAAAACAAAATTCATGTTGATGTTACTTTGCATGCTCATTGGCAGACATTGCTACCTGTTTTATATTTCTGTCTTCAGAACAAAATTATTAATTCCCTGTTGGCAAGGACCATCATATAAACCACCTTTGTATCCTTCAAGAAGCCCAACACATTGCTGAGAATACTGTAGGCCTCTAATAAATGCTTTAAAATGAAATATGTGGCCAGGTTCATTCCTATAATCCCAGCACTTTGGAGACCAAAGTGGGAGGATTGCTTGAGGGCAGGAGTTTGAGGCTGCAGTGAGCTATGATCATGCCAATGCACTCCAGTCTGGATAACAGAATGAGATCCTATCTCTAAAAAAATTTTTGTTAATTAAAAAAAATTAAGAACTAAATGAAATGTGGTACTGATTTTTCAGAAAGCACAAGAATGACCATTTTTTTCTTCTCTGCCTCCAGTCAAGTATCATCATGTGGGCAAACTGCTGAAGGAGGACGAGGAGCCCACTGTGTACTCGGATGAGGAAGAACCAAAAGATGAGAATGGCCGGAAAGATGATTGAAGCATTCAGTGGAAGCATATCTATTTTTGTATTTTGCAGAATCATTTGTAACATTCCAGTCTGTCTTTAAAACATGGTGATTTCAACCTTCAGAAAAGTTTCGAACCTGCTGTAAATTTTTAAATTAACATCATTAGTGACACTGATAACATTAACTTGTCTTAGAATGCATGATATGTTTGTGTGTCACAAGTTCAAAGGGTGAGATGCAGTGCTGTAATACAAATGTTAATATTGTTTTTCTTCTATCTGTAGTTAGTGCAGGCTGAATTTCAATGTGTTTTTCCAGAGAGACAGGTAAGACTTGGGTATTTTCCAAAACTGGTAAAAATGTCAAAAGTGCACCAAGAATAAGTCATGATGTTTTCTAAAGACAACAAATCCCTTTTTTTCTCAATTGACTTAACTGCATGATTTCTGTTTGATCTACCTCTGAAGCAAATCTGCAGTGTTCCAAAGGCTTTGGTATTGATTAAAGACCTGTCTGGTAACAAAATGAAATCTCAAAGCTGGGCTCCACTAGAAAGAAAGCTTACTTACTGGGTTTCTGGGCTGCTTTGTTCTTGCTGTCACATGGACACTCAGACACCCTCACAAATACAGTACTCTACATTGAGGATCAAACAGGATCTGAGCATTCCAAAGAAAACTTTAGGAAAAACCACCTGACTTGCCTAAAAATCTAAATATATGAGGAAGATTGGAAGACTATCTTCCCAACCCCCATGTTTGTGGTGGGACAGTGGTTATTTGGTAATTTTACACAATTTGAAATGAGAGGGACATACAGAACAGGAACAGGTGTTTGCTCTTAAGAGCCTTCATACGACACCCCTGAACAATGAGGAAACAGTACGGTCACTAGCCAAGTGAATTTTAAAGTATATTCATAAGGTATTAGTTATTCTTCTGTTATTACAAAACTGTAGCCACTGCAAAAGTAGTAGTCAAATGTCTAGGTATTTGATATTGCTCTTTTGGTTAACACTAAGCTTAAGTAGACTATACAGTCGTATGAATTTGTAAAAGTATTATATGAACAACTAGTGAGATTTCAAACTCTTGTAGTTAAATAGTCATTGTATTTTCTTGTGAACTGTGTTTAATGGTTTTACCTCAAATCAGAAAACAAAATGAAGTGCTTTGGTCAGTTAATAAAATGGTTTTGCCCAGTATAGTGTAATGGCTTATTTTAATTTAAAAAAAAAAAAAAACTTATTCTAAGGAAATCCGATTCAATCCTTTTCATTTACACTTTTGAGTGCAGGATTTTTTGTATTCTAAAAAAAAAAAGCAAAATTTCATGGAGACCTCACACCACAAACCAAATACAGGCTTGTCCTGTTAAGAAATAGTAAATTGCTTTTTTGTGGCTTGTCAAATTCTGCCTAAGTCACAACTTTCTAACTGTAGAAGGCAGACCTCCACCTTGAAGCCTATATAGCAAGATTACTTAAGGGGTAATGTTACCGAAGGTATTCTCATCACCAAGTGCTAAGGAAGGGTGTTGTTTTCTTTTAACGTATTGTCTGATCAGGAAAGTGTCAGGCTCCTCATAGTAGCAAGGTTAATTCACTTCATGTCAAAAGAAGGATAACAGATTTTCATATACAGTCAGTTATATAAACATGGACAACCTATTAGTCCATGAATATTAGTATTTTGCCATCCTTAATGTTGAAATTGGCAGTTTTCTTTCAAGAGATATAATCCCCAAACCCAAGAAATTTCCGTTTTTCATGTTATCAAACTACATTGCACGTAATTGTGTATGTGTGTGTGTGTTTTAATGTGCTCTTTTTCCCCCACTGGGTCTTATTCAACAACTATTTGCCTATTTTGTGACAGGTAACCTGTTATGCCTTATGCTTTGGAAAAGTGGTGGAGGACAGAAATTGAGCCACATTTGCAGCCTGAAATCTCATTTAGATGTGAAGATTAGGCTACTCCTTTTACAAAGTTGAACAGGTTTGTCTGAGGCTAAGAGGAAAACATTTGGTGTACCTAATCAACATTGTGTTGGTTCCATGTAAAAAGGTATTACTATAAGGCAGGACTTTGGTCTAAAACTTCCCAAATCCAGCTAGCATATATGTAAGCCATATTATGTAAAAGGTACCATTCAAGATGAGGGGGTGGTTGTTAGAACCACCACACATCCAGTGGGGGAGGGAGGTGTCAGGTTAACATCTGTTTGTTTCCCACCTGCTGTCATCCAACCAGCTGTAGACACTTGTTCTCAGTAGCATCTGTGGTTCACAAGCAGCATTCAGTACATGTTTTCAGTATCTGCCTATCTGGCTTCTCCACATAATTTAACATTCACCTTACTTCATAGGGCCAAATTTATGCAAATCCTAGATCCAGAATAAGCATCCATACATTCCTTGCTGTTTTAGAAAGAGCACTTTGAACTTCACAAAGATCCTTTCAGCTCTAGAGTGCCCAGATTTTACTATAAGGTACAGTCTGCCTTTGTTACATAATACTTAGAGGCAGTTTGTTTTATATTTCATGTGAAAATGCAGTTAACTCTTGAATGATCAAGGACTGATTACTGAGGGCCCTAGCATTTCTGACTAGACTCCATGCCACATCCATTATTTTTGGGTATTGTATAACTTTTAACACTTCCATCCAGTGCTCAAGGAATGAAATAAAATTCCATGGAGTCAATTTTACTACCTTTTATCAGCACTAATAAAATGTGCTAAAGGGAGTGTAATCATAAATCTAAATATCATTATTTCAATTTATCCAAAATGAAAATAAATCTCCGGTCTTTAGTTTCATGATCTCTAACAGTCCATTCCTACAAGCTCGCATCAAAGAAAGAGTTACACAGAAATGATATTAAAATTAGATATATATATCTCCATCGAAAATATGGATGTGCAACATTCTCACCAATATATGTGGTAAATGAACAAAGACTCAATATTCACTATAACAACTTTATTTTAATATATCTGAAAATTAAATATAATTTCTCTAAATAATGCAAATGAGAAAAACAGATCAGCAACATTAGTGCAAAGCAGCCAACATACTATAGGTAGCAATTTTCCCCTCAAAGTGGAATTATCAGCATTTATTTTTAAAGTAATATTTTAAACAGTTTTGCAACAAATAAAAATACATTTATTTGGTTCTTATTTTCAAAATTACCAGGTTACATGGCTTTCTACCTGAAATTCAAACAAATTGACAAAAATATGTTAACAGATTTTAACTTTCTTACAGCATTGTCAGCAACAGATATAAAATATTAAAACATCTATTTAAAAAGACAAAGTTTAAAGTTCAGGTCCTTAATAGGACATGAAAAAAAGATCCGAGAAAATATTTTTGCACCATTTAAATAACAGCACAACAAAGAATAACAAGAAGGAGGCTATAGTCTTTACTAAGCCATTTAGTTGAAAGAATAGGATAAGTTCTCTTCCTCGTTTAAGGCCTACACACAAAAAAAGGTTGACTCAAATCTAGAATGCATTACCACAAGACAAAATTCCAGGGTTGTACAGAAAGTAAACATAAAACCAGTATTTTTACTTTCTTTTAGGTCCCAGGATGGTATTTAACAAACAAATGACAAAAATGTTACTTAGAAATGACAGCACCAGTTCTATTACACAAAAAAATTGCACATGCTGTATTCTGCAGTTTAGTTTTTATGTCTGATTACTGAGCAACAAATTTTTTCCATTCCTAAAAACTGCAAAGAAAAATTATCAGATGACAGAACAAAGTGAGATTTTTTTCAAAGCAAACATAGCTGCTTTCCATTACAAACCCATAATTTTGTTTCAATGGCATAAAACATGAAAAAATGAGAGGCAGGTTTTTGTTGGAGAATAATACCTAGTTACTGAAAGTTATCTGACAAAACACAAGCTGCTAGTAATAATTTAAAAGGCTACTCTGGACAACAGTACTTTGAACATTAATAGTCATTGCTAGTCCTCAGAGGTAAAAAGGCACTCACCCCGGGAGCATTTTTTTTTTTTATGTTTGACAAGCCAAACCTAGTTTTGATGGGAGAGTCACTGGCTTGAAAACGGAATTGAACACAAGAGAGCCAATAATTCATTCACTGGTTACTATCTTAATAATAAACATGACCTGCTATGTTACAGTCATTTCTGAATTTTTGCATGTACTTACATAACTCACTTAAACTGTGATTAGAAGACATCAACGAAACAACTTGTGACTCCTTTCAGATCAATGAGATTTTGTAGCCCCTTCAAATGCCAGGTTGGTCAAGAGGCTGGTTATGAGCACACATTTTACAGCAAACCACACTAACTCACATTCCACCTGGTTCTACCAGCTGGTATTTTTGTACAGAATATCAAATGAAGGCTGTTTGAAATCATATGAAAACGTTGCCTTCCGCTGCTTCTGTGGATTAAAAATCACTTTTCCTGTTGCAGACAGTCTCTAATCCCATTGATGTCGTCAATTGCTATGTCAGGTATTGGGAAAAAAGGGTAATCTACTGCCCCTGAGGTCCTAAATCCAATGTAAGGCAGAATGAATCAACTGAGTTTTCTATAGAACATGCACTGCAGTAAGATGTAAGTCCTTAAGAATCTATAAAAGATCTCACTTTAAAAACATTTAAGAAGTCCAAAACCAGTAAGTAAAAAGATTAATTGCTTATATTAAGAGTTTACAAATCCTGCACACATACAATTTTTCCCCAGCTAGAAAACAATGGGCTTTTCCTTTGACTCTTCTAACTCCATGGCATTATTGAGGATTGAGGAGGCACTTGTTACTGTGTTATAAAGGTTGGTTTGTGGATACTCAGTGACTTTATATAAACGGACATCACCCAACTCTGAATGGATTATAGAAGCTGAAATGGAATACTGTCACATCCTCTCTTCTCAAGTGCCATTATTTGTGCTCCAGGACCTTTTGATATTTCCCTTTTCAAATCCCACTGGTTATGTCATTTTGATGCTACTGTTTTTATAGGATGGAAAGATATGGGATTCTTAAAAAAAACAACAACAAAACTCTGCTCTATTCATGTAAACCTCAAAGGACAATCTGAGCCTCTGAGTCACTTTCAGATTCTTCTTCCCAGACTTTGTCTCTAAAAGTCAACTCTTAAGAACATAGTAGTAAGATGAATTTACTTCTGGTGGGTGCTCTTGAAACTTTTTAATGATATGAAGAAGTCAATTATATGTTCCAGCTGTTGTCTCTCTTTTTATCTATAACTATTTCTAAATAAAACTCAGGAAAGTTTGTTGCAACACATGGTGTATCTGACCAAATCAAAGAACACGTAAAATGATCCTTATCCATTCACTATTATCCTCTTTGAAGATAAATGATAACAAATAATGATGGTATGACAGCTAAAGAGCCATTAGATAGGGCTATCGCAACCACTCTCAATGTTAACCTGTGCTCCTTCACTGGCACCAAATTAAACTTGCAGTTGAACTGTGAAAGCATCTGTCCTTGATTGAAGAAGTTTTGCAAGCACATTGTTTTACCAAGTTTTAGAATCTGGGTGTTTTGCATTTTCAAAGCTTGCCAGCACACCTGCAGTCATATTGATCTATGCTTTAAACTTTGGCAAGAGAAACAAGGTTTTGCTTTTAACCCCAGCTCAAGCTTTTAAATGCTGCTCTCTTGCCCCATAGTTGCTAACTACATAACTATATTCGGTTTTAACTTTTCTTCTTGCAACATGTTTATTGTGAATAAGTGCATTTCTAATCTAAGTGGTCATTAAAACATTTAAAAATATAAAGAACTATTGTAGTTGTTTCCTAAATAGCTTCCATAGCTCCCATAGCCAATGTGCTCCTGACTATTATGTCTAAGACAATAAGCATAAGGATTGTACCTAAAATCATAAAAATTCTCATGTCTTTGAAACCATCTTGCATTCCAGTTATATGCTGGCTTCCAGGGAATCTGTCTTCCTTGGGGAAAATCACCTGAATAGTAAGTGTTAACACTTCTTGATGATGTTATTGGCACATGGAAGGGTCTTTGGTTCACTTTCTGGTAAAATGTCCTACCACTAAACCTCCTCTTCTGTCCTGTGATGCCCTCTAATAGATCACTAGGACTAGATTCATGGAAGTAGCCTTCATCAGACAAGTATTTGGGGGTTAGCCTCCTCCTATTTTTGCTGTTGTTCTCTTCATCTCTAGTGTAACTGCTTTTACTTTCATGCCATGAATACCTCTTGTCTGGTGTCCTAATCCTGTTAGAGTATTCTTCCTCATCATCACGTTTCCACTCGGAACACAACGTCTGCTGATTTGACCTAGTTTCCTGTTCATAAGTGATGATTTTGTCAGTCTCAAGAGGTCTTTTTTCTGGGGAGCTACGATATGTCGCCACAGATTTCTCGCTCTCATTGTTTACACTAAGGACTTCACTGAAACATTCAGAATCACTACTAATTTCCTCTAAGAAATCTGCCAACATCAAATCTAAGCCTATTTTCCCATTGGGTGAGGACACTTGGCTTTCCCTTGTGGATTTGGAATCGTCGATATGGTAAGCATGAGTCTTTTCCAACAGAGGGCTGTTGCTATCAGTTGGGAACAGCTGATCGCCAGCTTCACTAGCTGTATCCTTGCAATGATTTTTAAAACCGTTAGAACATTCTTCTGCATTATCCACTTTTCCCCTCTTTTGTGGTGTACACTCAGGATCCTTAGTACAAATCTTTGACCAGTAATCTTCTTGAACCTGTTCTCCTCTTTTCAGGTTTTGTGTTTGACTCAAATAGGTTGAGTAATGCCTACGCTTTCTCAAATTGATCTGAAATCCATTTCCCTTAGCATGGACATCCCTCTGCCACTCACATGCGTCTGTCATGTGACTTGGTTTTATGTACACACGGGCATATTCTGGAGTTTGGTAATAGTTTAATAGATAATCAGTAAATTCCTCTGTTTCATAGAGCTTACATTTCCTGCCCTGGTCTCTCTCAGATAATCTGGAAGAATAGGGTGTAGTAGAACCATAGTGCTCTTCTTCCTCAAGAGGACCTTTAATTAGTGTAATGTATAAAGTAGTTTCCTCTAAATCTGAACTGTCATATTCATCAGTTAATAATTTTCCAGTTCTCTCTTCTTCAGTTGAATATCTTAATTGTTTCTCCCCAAGACAGAGGGATAGAGGTAAGTGATTCCTAGCTTTTTGCTGCATTTTTGGTTTCTGTTTATTATGTGACTTGGCAACCTGATATTTTGACACTTCCTCTTGATTTTGAAGATGAAATGTGTTTAACTCTTCTTCCTCCTCCAGAGTTTCCAGTGTGTTCATTGGAGCTTGATTAGCTTCAGGGCCTGTAATGCCAACCTTCTGTGTGTTAAACTGTGTGGATCCCTTTTAAAAAAAAAAAAGGTTAAAAATCTCACATTTAAAAAACTAAACAGATTTAAACATTCCAAAGAAAACTGGGCTTTCTCACATTGTTCTGAAGAGACTTCTAATACTGGGGATAGATCCAAATTAGGAACAATATTATACTGAAGAAATAGAGGGCACAAGATTAAATGTCTTAGTCTAATATGAGCTGGCCTTACTAGGTCTGTGCACAGGCTTACATCAGAAGGCACCATGCTTTACATGGCCTTCAAAGTACATTACTCTCTTTTTATTTGTCCAAAAATCGATGAACCTACTATTCCAGGTATTGTGCTAAGAGCTAGATATACAAAGAGGAATAAGAAATGCTCTATAGCTCTCCCAGAAAATCCTAGTATAAGAAAAGACTGAGGGCTGAAATGTGGGCCTAAAAGGCTCCACTGGCTTAAAAGATCAACTGTCTTTCTGTTTTTCATACAGGTACCAGCCTCTTATTATGGATTGCAGGTGAGGGTATCTTTGAGTTGCCCTGTCCCCAGTAAGAAGCAAGACAGCAAGTAACAAATGTGGCCATGACTGCAGTTCTATCTGTGGTTGTGTGTGTGGTGCTATCTGCTCTGTCCAACCACAGAATAGGTGAAAGGTACTGCCCTCAGGCCCCACCCTGCTGTAGGGTTTGTACTGTGCTCCCACTGACACCTGACACATATTAGGGCACAGTACCTATCCATTATCTGGGATTAGAACCTGAGGACTGCATAACCAGTGTAAGTATTTATGGGGCCAAGAATCAGACACTACACACATTGAAAGAGAGAAATTCTTTAGTAGTTACCCTGGGTGGTCATTAAAGTAAACTAAAAAAGATCCAGCTAGCCTTGTCATAAATGTAAATGTGAGATTTTTCTGATCCTGTTTTCACTAAGTTTGTCCACACTAACAAAAGGTCAAGACTGCAAATATAGTATATAAAATTAACTTTATATAATTCTAATGGCATTATATAATTCTAATGGCATTTACTATTCATATTTTAAAACACTAAATATGGATTTTCAAATTAACATTTTGGAACCCTTTCTGGCTTTTAATCCAGGACATATGCTGAGTCTGGCTATCTTTAGGAGCCCAGGAAGGAGAAGAAACACCTCCCAAAAAATGAAACTCTCCAAACAAAACAATTGTTCTGTGAGGTGAGAAATTCCTTATCAAACAGTTTAAAGCTAGACTAACATGAGTTTGCTACAAGGCTCAAGGCTCTCCCTTCTCATCCAAACCTGTTGCAGAGTAATAAACAAGAAAAGTTAATTTAAAAACTACAAATCTAACACCCACTCCATTCATTTTATCCCTCTGGCATTTTCTGTTATATCCATTAGGAGCTTAGAATAGTAGATAAACTAGCTAAATTGCTCTGGGTAACACTGTATTGAAGTTTAGAAACACAAAGTGTGTGTGTTGGATGGCAGAGTTGAGACACAAGTCCTTTAGAGCAGGAATCCCCAATCCTTAGACCACAGACTGGTACCAGTCCATGTCCTGTAAGGAACTGTATGGCACAGCAAGGAAGAGAGCAGGGTGGGGGACAAAGGAGCTACATCTTCTGTCAGATCAGCAGCGGCATTAGATTCTCATAGGATTGCAAACCCTACTGTGAATTGCGCATGCAAGGGCTCTAGGTTGTCACTCATTATGAGAATCTAATGCCTGATGATCCTCCCACCCCCACACCCTCCCCATTCATGGAAAAATTGTCTTCCACGAAAGCAGTCCCTGATACCAAAAAGGATGCAGACGGCTGCTTTAGAGAATATGGATATCCTTTTTGTAAATCTACTATTGGGGCTGGTAGAGACTGGCCTGTTTAAAATAAACCCCAATGGATGCAATGAGTCTTGCGTGGAGTCCGTTTTCAATAGGCTACTGCTTAAATGCAAAGGTAATTTATCAGAAAGGTTAGTATCTACCAAAATTGAAGAACAATTGGGAAATAGCCTTACTGAAATTTTCCTCAGGAGTACCCGTAGCAACCGGAGGGCCTCAACCCGCCTCTGAGCCAGCAGGTACTTCCTCTCCTCCCACTCCTCTGAAGAGTCGGGTTCCTGAGGCACCTCAGATTTGGCTTTGTCCTTCTGTTTCCTTTGCCGGTGTCTGTCCCTTTCCTTCAGGGTTCGCCTCCTGACCCTGGCCTTCTTCCTCTTTTCCTGGGCTTTTCGCTCATCTTTTCTTTTTCTGGACAATGATTAAGATTAAACCATTCAGATGGCATTTATTAGGCATTTGAGATCCTCCCTCCTTCTGTCTGCCAGGGGAGGACAGACCATCTAGGTTTCCAGGAATCTACCACTGTTAACCCCAAGGCCTGACTTGGACAACTTGTGATAACAAAACAAAACACTGTTACGCATCAGTCAAAGGAGAAAGACTCATGATTTTCTTGGTCAAATAGAAGCATATACAGGCGAGTTTATGCAGAGATAGAGTATCAAAAAAGAAGGCTACAGAATTCAAAGAAGGGACCTCTAGCCCCACTTTCTCAAACTGCAAGCAGGGACCACAGGATTCAGATTTCACAGTGAGTTCATTTTTCTTGTGAAGAAAACCTTCTGTGAGTTGGTTTCAGATAAGCAAATAAAGATGAGTCAAGGTAATCAGAAAATCTTCAGGAAGAGAACTAGTCCTTGGCACATATTATTTAACATAGCACAGTACTGAAAAAACATACTGTCTTAGGAGAATTTGGACATATGGGCTTTTTTTTTTTACTGTTATTTTCTAAAAATGAAAACTGTTTCAGTAAGGCCCTTATGGGAACGTGGGGAAGGGGAAAGAAGGGACAATTACCCAAATCAGAATTTAGCCCAATGCCAGAGAACTATCTAAATTGGATGTTCAGCCTGGAATTTGGGGGGAAACAGTTATGTTTATGGGGCTTAAGCTCTAGCCAAGTTTTGCCAGACATGACCTCAAACATCTTCCATCACACCACTAACCAAAAAAGTAAAGGGCACACAGAAGAGTATTACTTAGCTCCTTTTTTTGTCTGGGTGCTCTGTCACCCAGGCTAGAGTATAGTGGCATGATCATAGGTCATCGTCACCTTGAACTCCTGGGCTCAAATGATCCTCCCACCTCAGCCTCCAGAGTAGCTGGAACTACAGGTGCATGCCACATCTGGCTAATTCTTTTTTTTTTCGTAGAGATGGGGTCTTGCTATGTTACCCAGGCTGGTCTTGAACTTCTGGCCTTAAGCAGTCCTCCTGCCAAAATGCTGGTATTATAGGCATGAGCCACTGCCTATCTCATTTTTTGAATGGCTACAATTTACATGAAAAACTGGAGGAATAAATGTGCATGAGGAGGGGCTGAGGAGGTAAAGTTGGTTTTTAAAGCCCTATCATTCTGACTCATTTTTACTTTCTTCTTAGCAAACCCTTGGCAATCCAATAGCTTCTTCTGGGCTCAAATCCCTAAATTGGTAAAACAATGATAAGCTCAAAGAAATAAACACAGAGGCTCCTTAAACTTAGGAGAATTTAGGACAACAAGAAAAACAGACCCAATAAATCCATGCCTTTTTGCCTATGGATTCATTTGATAACTGACCATTTTATTGAAGAAGCTTTTCTAAACCTAAAAAAAAAGTTTTAATTGGTAGGCTAGGTAATATTGGTAAATGTTTGGTAAATTGGTAAAATGTTTAATTTGGTAGGTTAGGACTCTCACTATAAAAGTTTCTAGTCCTTTTTTTTTTCTTTTTTTATCATATCTTTTCAGACATCTTAATCTAGCTGGTTCCATTATTCCTCATTACTTGTTCTTGCTAACAGACACTTTTTTGAAGTATCTTGTTTTTAAAGGTTTCCTTGTTTGGGTTTTGTAACAGCATAGTCCAAAGTCTGTAGCCCACAAATTCTTTACCTCGGCCTCAATGTTGTCTACCAAGTCTAGTCATTCCCACAAAGGGATTAATCCATAACTCAAAAGAAAAAAGCTAAAGTTGATCCACACACCTTTCAGCCACTTCCTCTTCTCTCTTCTTTTCTTTTTTCCTTTCTTCCTCCAACTCTTGTAATTTTAGCTTTTCCTGATTTCTTTTCCTTACAGCTCCTTCACTGAAGTGTTTAGTTGCATCAAACATAACCTGCTCCAAAACAATTTGAAGACTTATTAGTAAAGTTTGCCAACTGGCTAAGTATGACATCCCAGGCCAGAGAGAAAAAACTAAGATGGTACATAGCAATTCAACATCAAATGATTTAAAACATCTTCTCTGCATCCCAGTACCCATACTATCCCACTGCTTCTCAGCCACCAGCCAAACAGTACTTGTAAGCTCCAGGATTTTCTTTGGCAGAACCCTTGGATAAATATATTAAATCATCACTTTAACTTTATACAATTTTATTTGTCAATATTACCTCAATAAAGATACAAGAAACACTAAAGGAGCTTACTTAACATATGGTCATAGGCAGCATCACAATGCCATTATAGGCACAGGCTAAGAAATGTGAGTATATTACCTCTGGTTGGTTATAAAGATCAACTGACTGTTTTTAATCCCCAAAGACAAAAACAGTCAAGAAGTGTGTGGGGGGAAGGAGCAAAAATGCAAGAAAACTGACCTAATGAGATATAATATCTGACTATCATGATTATTAAACTACATTCAAATCTTGATATAAAGTGAAAGGCTGACTGAGGCACTACAAAAAAAGATTTACTTAAAAAATAAAATAAAGTTATAAAAATAAAAGGACACAGAAGTAGCTATTTACATATGTATGAAAATGGTAAGCAACAAATTCATAATGATGGTTAGCTATGAGGGGAGGGAGGGCAATGGTACTGAGGATGAATACGTGGAGGGAGGAGTGGTCTCTCTTAAGACAATATATTTTTTAAGCTGGGCAGTGGTATATGAGTGGTCAATATAGTATTCGCTATATTGACTAGCTCATAATTTTAAAATATACATTTTAACATAAGTAGCTACTACACACACAGACATGCACATACACACACATACTCATACACTGGAAGCTGAACATCCAAAGTTATGCTAAAGACTGATAAAGAGAAGGAAGGTTCATTCACATCTTTTCCACTACTGGGTTAAGACTTGAAGAAGGAGATGACTAAAGCATGCAGACATCAATGAGGTGACATGACTGGATACACAGGCTGATTTTGAAAGTAGAGGATCCACGTGTGTTAGGATTATGTTTTAGCAGTTTACCTGACAGACATCCTGAAAATGTAAGCTGTGGCCCAGGAGTAAGGAGGGAATACATTGCTCTTCATGTGCTTTCGGACTTCATGTATTTTTTTTCTCTTTCTCTTCCTTTCTTTCTTTCTCTCTCTCTCTCTCTCTCTCTCTCTCTCTCTCTCTCTCTCTCTCTCTCTCTCTCTTTTCTCAGCAACTTGTCAAATATAATAAGCATATGAGATAGCTCCATAGGGGCCAAGAAGAATCCTTTAGACCTCAAGACGTTGGGACGGAGCCCAAGATTATAACAACCATCACTTTAAATTCACAACTGGCAGCATGCCCCATAGCACAGAAGTGAGTGTTCAAATGAGGATTATTTTTCTTCCTAAACATCCATTTCTTTAAGGACAACACGAGCCTCTACATTAGCTATTGATAAGAGCCTGGTGGAGTCTAAGAAAGTGTACTCTAGATGCTTCCTTCTGGCTTTTAATTGGAATCATCTGAACAGTGGAAAATAAAAGAAACTCTGGCTACTTCTTACCTTAATGTTACATGCCAGAGCTTTCCCATCATCTCCTTTAAGCATCAGTTTCATTCCTCGAAGGGACTCCATGGCTTTGATAAAGTCAGTTGACTCTTGGTACTGTATGAAGGCCTCAAAAGTCTGCAAGCCAAAGCTAAAACCCCCAACTCTCCCACCAGTCACCACTTCTCTGTAGGGGTCAAGCATAGGGATATCCACATTCTTGATCTTCCCAAAACTTTCAAAGACTACCCGAAGGATCTCTTCACATGGCTTCTCCCCACTGGAGCCTTTAGGTGCAAACCATTTACAGGGCAGACCTTCAAAATATATGGAATCTGGGCTCTTATCAGGGTCCTGCTCTTCAGTCCCATCACTCAGTGAGACCTCGTTATCCTTGGGAAAGTGCTCCCACTCTCCCTGGGCATCTGTAGCCACTACTTTTAAGTCTTTTTTCAAACCATTTAGCTTGATGATCTTCCCATGTAACTTTGCCTTCAGTATCTGAACCAAACTTCGGGTTTCAGCCTCACCCTCAAATCGGATGAAGTCCCTTGTACTCTTGGAGAGTCGAACTGTGATAAACTGGTCAGGACAAATCAGGCTTTTCAGCTGGTCAAGAACTTCCCAGTTAGAGAAGGGCCTCACATGTTCTAGACTCTCTGGGAGCAATACGTTGATCATCAATTTTGCTATGGGCTTGAGGTAGAGGTGCTGAGCTGCACAGAGCTCGGTTGCCTCAGAGTTATCATATACCACCGTGACTGTCATGGTGTCCTCAGACCACCTTAGAGGGGGAAAGAGAAAATTTTGATACAAATGGAGCAATACACAGATTTGGATTGTGAAATGGTACTGGCATTGCTGGACTCAGGTCAAATTGGTAGGAGAAAGTATACCATGAGTAGAATTAAAATAATATCTCCCAACTTCTGAAACTAGTAAGTGATTATAGCTGGGTTGCAGAATACAAGGTTAATACAAAAAGGTCAATAGCTTTCCTATATACCAGCAATGAACAAGTAGAATTTGACATATAAAACTCGATACTATTTACATTAGCGTGCAAAACAATGAGATACTTATAGAAATCTAACACAATATACACAAGATCTATACAAGGAAAATGACAGAACTCTAACGAAAGATATCAAAAAAAAATTAAACATGTGGTCCATGGATAGGAAGATTAAAGATGTCAGTTCTTTCCAACTTGGTCTGTAGATTCAAAGCAATTTCAATAAAAAAATCCCAGCAAATTATTTTGTGGATACTAACAAATTGACACTAGAGTTTATATGGAAATGCAAAAGACCCAAAAGAGTCAACTCAATATTGAAGAAGAACAAAGTTGGAAAACTGACACTATCCAATTTCAAGACTTACTATAAAGCCACAGTAGGCCGGGCTCTGTGGCTGAGCCTGTAATCCCAGCACTTTGGGAGGCTGAGTGGACTACCTGAGCCCGCGGGTTCGAGACCAGCCCAGGCAACTTGGTGAGACCTCGCCTCTACAATAAAATAAAAAATAGCCGGGCATGGTAGCGTGCATCTGTAGTTCCAGCTTCTTGGAAGGCTGAGGTGGAAGGATTGCTGGAGCCCAGCAGGTCGACAATGGGTTGGCTGTGAGCATGCATGTCACTCCACTCCAGCCTGGGCGAAGGAGTGAGACTCCAACTCAAAAAAAAAAAAAAAAAAGCCACAGTAATCAAGACAGAGTGGTATTGGTGAAAGAATAGACACGTAGATCAATAGAACAGAATAGGGAGTCCAGAAATAGGCACGCATAAATACAGTCAGCTGATCTGTTAGGGCAATGACAAAACAATGGCACAAAGATAGTCTTTTTAACAAATGGCGCTGGTACAATAGGACATACACATAGCACTGGGTATGGCAGTGGCTTTTTAGATGTAACACTAAAGACATGATCCACAAAAGAAATAATTGATAGGCTGGATTTTATTACAATTTAAAACTTCTGCTCTGCAAAAGACACTGTCAAGAGAATGAAAAGACAAGCCATAGACTAGGAGAAAATATTTGCAAAAGATGTGTCAGATAAAGAACCATTATCTAAAACAAAGAATTCTTAAAACTCACACGTAAGAGTAAAAAATCTGATTTTAAAATGTGTCACAGCCTTAACAGACACCTCCCCAAAGAAGATTTACAGATGGCAAAAAGCATATGAAAAGTTGCCCCACATCATATGACACCAGAGAAACGCAAATTAAAATGAGATGCCACCACACACCCATTAGAGCTGCCAAAATCCAAAACACTGATCACACCAAATGAGGTCTCCTTAAGAAAGAAGCATCACAACAGGGATATGGAGCAAAAAAAATTCTCATTTACTGCTGGTGGAAATGCAAAATACTAAAGTCATTTTAGAAGACAATTTGGTGGCTTCTTACCAAACGAAACATACTCTTGTCATACAACCTAGCAATTGTACTCCTTGCTATTTCCCCAAAGAAGCTGGAAATGTATGTCTATACAAAAACTCTACACACAATGTTTATAGCATCTTTATTCATAATTGCCAAAACTTGGAAGCAACCAAGATGTTCTTCAGTAGGTTAGTGGATAAATAAACTGTGGTACATCCATACAATGAACTATTATTCAGCGCCATAAAGAAATGAGCTATCAAGCCATGAAAAGACATGGAGAAAACTTAAGTGCACATTACTAAGTGAAAGAAGTCAGTTTGAAAAGGCTACATGGGGCTCTTATGATTTCAACTATCCAACTTTTGGAAAAGGCAAAACTTGAGAGATAATAAAAAGATCAGTGGTTGCCAGGGGCTAGAGGGTAGGGAGGAATGAATAGGTGGAGCATAGGGGATTTTTAGGGCAGTGACTACTCTGTGTGATACTGTAATGCTGAATAAATGCCATTATACGTTTGTTCAAACCCATAGAATGCTTAACACCAAGAGTGAACTCTAAAGTAAACTATGGGCTTTGGGTGATCATGACGATGTGTCAGCATAGGATCACCAGCTGTAACAAATGTACCACTCTGGTGGGAGATGTTGCTAATGGAGGAACCTAAGTATATATGGGGTTAGGGGATATATGAGAACTCTTTGTACCTTCTGCTCAATTTTACTTTCTGTGAACCTAAAACTTCTCTACAAAAATAAATTATAACAAAAATACTAATATCTGATATTTATTCAAGAATATTTACTTAGTGTGATTTGGAGTTTTCAGAGAGGTTCTATATATTGTGCCTCAGTTTCCTTAACCATAAAATAGAGATAATAAGATTTAGGAGTAGATTAAGTGAGCATGTACAGGTTGGTGCCTAGCACACAAGAAGTATTTTGGTGTTTTTGTTTTTTGAGTTGGAGTCTCACTCTGTCGCCCAGACTGGAGTACAGTGGCACGCTCCCGGCCACCGCAGCCTCAAACTGTTGTGTTTAGGTGATCCTTCCGCCTCAACCTTCCAAGTAGCTGGAACTACAGGCATGAGTCATCATGCTGGCTAATTTTTTGATTTATTGTAGAGATGAGGTCTCGTCAAGCTGTCTAGACTAGTCTCAAACCAGTGCGCTCAGGCAATCCTCTCAACTCAGCCTCCCAAAGTGCTAGGATTACAGGCATGAGCCACTCCGCCTGGCCAGGAAGTTCTTAATAAACATAAGCTATGACTATTATTTATTAGCCATAGTAGTCTTACTTTATCTCATTTGATTCATGAAACAACCTTTGAGTAGATATGTGCATGCCTGTTTTACAGATAGGGAACTTCAGACAGATTCAGGAAAATTAAATGACTTACCTATACACTGAGACTCCAAGATTTCCAATCTCCATTCTATTGTACAATTGATCTCAAATGTAAAATTCCATAAAAACCTGCTGGAGATGTTACAGAAATAGGGCAAGGGTGACACATTAGTTGGGACATGCACCCAACTAATAGTTCTAACCCATGTACCTGATTTAGCATCCTTTGTCCAGGTTGGTTTCCAAATCTTCAATGAATATATCTACTCTTATGCTTCCAGTCAATGTAGGTTCATGGACTGTACCACTTTGGTGGTTGATACTAGGGGAAGCTACCCACGTGTGGGGAAGGGGGGCTATGCATGTGTGGGGGCAGAGATCATATGAGAACTCCATAACTTCTGCTGAGTTTTCCTGTGAACCTAAAGTCAATAGACTTTAACTAAACCAATCTCTAAATTCAGTGGACACAACCACTTATTTATTTATTTATCTATTTATTTATATATTTTTTGACTTGGAGTCTCACTCCATGGCCCAGACTGGAGCCACACCCACAGCCACCCCAGCGTCCATCCACTGAACTCCAGCGATCCTTCCACGTCAGCCTTCCAAGTAGCTGGAACTATAGGCGCCCGCTACCACACCTGGCTAATTTTTTGGAATTTTTATTGTAGAGACGCGGTCTCGCCAAGTTGCCCAGGCGGGTCTCGAACCCGCAGGCTCAGGCAATTCACTCGCCTCGGCCTCCCAAAGTGTTGGGATTATACAGGCTGAGCCACCGAGCCCGGCCGAGACAACCACTTCTAATGAGTGATAAAAGTTAATTTACCCTCTATTTGGAACTGGAAAAACCCTAAAACATGAGTGATTGCTGGCATTTCATATTAACAAACTCTTTGAAGCTGTCCCAAGGCGAATAAGATCAGTAACACTGGGAATTAGGGATTTAAGCTTCTATTTGCTTTTTTTTTTTTTTTGAGTTGGAATCTCACTCCGTTGCCCAGGCTGGAGTGCAGTGGCACACTCACGGCCATCCCAGCGTTGACCTGCTGGGCTCCAGCGATCCTTCCACCTAAGCCTTCCAAGTAGCCAGAACTACAGGTGCGCTCGACCATACCCGGTTAATTTTTTTTTTTTTTTAATGTATTGTAGAGACGAGGTCTCGCCAATTGACCGGGCTGGTCTTGAACCCGCGGGCTTAGGCAACCACTAGCCTCGGCCTCCCAAAGTGCTGTGATTACAGGTTGAGCCACTGAGCCCAGCCCTATTTGCTCACTTTAAATAGCACTTCCCAATAAAAGATATTTTTCTCAGTAGATACATTCAGATTCTATGTCACCAAGTTTCCCAATAATTGTAGGGAAATTTAGACCCAAACATATATGGCTAGATGATGAAAATTCTAATGCGAAATTTACTACTAAATCCTGGTTAACTTTATAGGTGCAGATTTAATAATGATCCCTAAAGAACAATCCAAGCCAACTTCATTTAGAAGACAAGGTTTGTATAGACTGATTTTATAAAAGGTCACCAAAAGCAGTATCTAAAATACTAACTTCTAGAAACCCTTATGATAGCAACACTGAAATGGGATGATATGAGAATAAACATGTCTTTTTTTCCTACAAAAGCATTATCTAAGTAGCAACATGGAAAAAAATCAGTTAGTTTGCTACAATGTGCAGTAAGAGTCAGGACTAAGCTCCATGAGGAGAAAAATTAATTTTCTATTCAATTAAGATATACTGAACTAGTCGGGCTCAGTGGCTCAGCCTGTAATCCTGCGCCTTGGGAGGCTGAGCTGAGTGGATTGCCTGAGCCCGCGGGTTCGAGACCCACCTGGGCAAGTTGACGAGACCTCATCTCTACAATGAATCAAAAAATTAGCCGGGCGTGGTAGCGCGCGCGCCTGTAATTCCACCTACTCGGAAGGCTGAAGCGGAAGGATCACCGGAGCCCAGCGGCTCGAGGCTGCAGTGGCCGGTAGCAGCCACTGCACTCCAGTCTAGGCGACAGGCAGTATATGTATACTGAACTAGGCCGCGAGTGATGGCTCACACCTGTAATCCCAGCACTTTGGGAGGTCGAGGCAGGAGGATTACTTGAGTCTAAGAGTTCGATACCAGCCTAGGCAACTTAGTGAGATCTCAGCTCCACAAATAATCAAAAATTAGCCAGGCATGGTGGCACAAGCCTGTATTCCTAGCTATTCAGGAGGCTGAGGCAGAAGGATCACCTGAGAAGGAGGTCGAGACTGTGATGAGTCATGATCACACCACTGCACTCCAGCCTGGGTGACAGAGTGAGACCTCGACTCAAAAAAATAAATAAAATAAATAAAAAATAAAAAATTATATATATATAAATTATATATATGCTGGACTCCAAATTTTATTTATACCCAATAAGTATTTATTTATACAACCTAATTTAAAGCAACAGTTTTGAAACATTCTGGAAAAAGTATACCCAAAATAGAGTTAGTAATCAGTTTTGTAAAGCTCTGCATTTATTCCAGTCATACTGCCTTTGTTTTAAACATTGTAGAATGCATCTCTTGGATTGATTTCAAAGCCTGGGTTACATTCTTTTAAATAACCTTGATGAAGGTCAAGATATGTAAAAATCATCAAAATTTATCTAGAATCACAAATGTTGGATAAAATGGATGACTATAAAGAACAAACTGACTCCCAAGAAGACCCATTTGTTTTTGAAATTTTTTTTTAAATGGCCTCCTTTAAAATCCTTAGAACTCTAATTCCTGTTTCCTAAGAACAACAATGAATGGAGGTATTCGTTCTTCTCATATCTTCCACAATATTCACAGGCTTTAGATCTGAACATTAAATGTCTATGAATATTTCATCTTAATTTACCCTCCCAAAATAGAAGGCTAATTTTCCAATCTTATTTTTTAAAAAAAGTACTGAGGACCTAGTGTGTACCAAGTAGTAGGTTTTTTACATATGTCATGGCTACAATGCTAACGCAATGCCATTGGCAACTTCTGCCAGGTCACTACAAATTAATTAGCATAGTACCTGGCACACAGGTGCACAAAAATCAACTCTCATTGTGATGCTTCTTCCTTAAGGAGACCTCAGGCCGAAAACTAAAGGAAAAATAAAAGAGGAAAAGGAGGAGGAAGACAGAGAGAGAGGGGGGAATGGGTTGATATGTATTTACTGACAAGAAAGGATGCCCATGATGCTTTTTAGAGAAAAAAAATGCAAGTTGCAGAATAATGATATACCACATATTATTTTTTAAGTAATATAATAAAGTAGGAATAGAAATACACATGGCCATGCACACACACACATATAAGTCTGGAAAGATGTAGAAACTGTTTACAATATTTCCCTAGGAAATGTATTGAGACTATGGAGAGGAATGAACTTTTCCTTTTTGCTTTGCACATTTCTTAATGTTTCAAATTTTGAGTACCTATAATAAGCATGTATTACTTTTGTACTAATTTTTTAAATTGAAAAGTGGAACCTCAAATGATAATAGCAATCTATTAAAAGGAAGCAACTTGCAACTGCTGACATATACTTGTCCAGAAAAGGGTCAAAGCAGATGGCAATGGTACCTCCCGTCCCCCGTCAAAGATACCCCTTTATCTGCTATTACTGTAAATGCCTACAGGATCTGAACCCATAATCAAAGTTTGTGTGAGTTATGACTGAAGCCTGGGAGATCAGAATAGGACGTTGAATGACACAGGCTCACTTAGTAACTGCAATACTAGCTGCACCATAGGCTGTAGAACTTATTTTTAAAAACTGCTTTACTGAGGCATAATTGATATACAATAAACTACACATTTTATAACACAGACTGCACATGATCAAAAGTGTAGGTTTGGATAAATTTTGACATATGTATATACACCTATCAAACCATCACTACAATCAAGATTATGAAAATATTCATCAGTCCCCAAACTTTCCTCACGTCCCCTTTGAAATCCTTTCCCTGCCCTCAGCAACCACTGATCTATCTGGCTGAAGAATGTTCAAGTCATAACTGATATATTTTATAACACAGCAAAGCAGGCAGACGTTTTTGAAAACTACTCATCCAATACTCAATTTTAATAGGTGTGTTACTCGACATCAGAATACTTTTTCAGTTTTAAGCTTAAATGTGCCAATCCTAGCCAGGTTTGGTGGCTCAGCCTGTAATCCCATGCCTTTGGGAGGCTGAGATGAGTGGATTGCCTGAGCCCACGGGTTCGCGACCCACCTGGGCAACTTGGTGAGACCTCACCTCTACAATAAATCAAAAATCAGCCGGGTGTGGTGGTGCACGCCTGTAGTTCCAGCTACTTGGAAGGCTGAGGCAGAAGGATCGCCAGAGCCCAGCAGGTAGAGGCTGCGGTGGTCAGGAGCGGCCACTGCACTCCAGTCTGGGCGACAGAGCGAGACTCCAACTCAAAAAAAAAAAAAAAGTACCAATCCTTGAATCCAGTTAAAGCTGTAGAGAGCCCTACAAAAAAGGTTTGTTCTTCTCCCCCACAAAATCCTTTTTTAACCCTGTTTAAACCAAATAAACATTCAAAAATATAATCTAGTTTAATTACATATTATATTATACATATAGTTATGTACTTTATGCATATTTATATGGTAATCAAAATTTATTTACCAAAACAGGTAGAATCACTAAGATCAAGTTATTAAGCTTATGACTTAAAACTGACTCTTTAGAACATAATTTGTCCTCTAATTTTCCTTTTAATAAGCCTGTGCTTCAATCCACAGTATTGGTAGAATTCATTAACAATTTTCCCATCATTTTCACCAATCACTGTCAAATGCATAGATTAATTCATTCAATAAAGGTTTAAGAGCCCAATATAAATCAAACCCTGATGGCAAGAAATAATGTAAGTATGACCTCCATAAATTATCAGTCACATTTTAATAAATATTTTTAACTATTTCCATGTTCTGTGTTCTACCATGACCTCCCCAATCCCACCACCCAAATGCACACATCTTTCTTGTGATCAAAAGCAACACCAATAAGATGAGTTATTTTTTAATACTTCTGCAAAGGCAAATGGGAGCTCCTTCAATCTTAAGAAAAATGATAGTTATTCAATAATGTTTACAAAGTGTGCATTCTAGCAGTATCTTGTGTACATAGCTTTACTAAAACATTTCATTCAACATGCCTCCAATGCCAGAACATTTCTAGAAGATTCTCAGAGAATATGGCTCCTTTCTCTAGTCATCTGGCCACCTCATCTTCTTTGCCTCTACACCTACTAGTAACAAAGCTGACTAAATAACAGTAGAATAAGAGAACAGAGAAAAGGAAACCGACTGATGTTCTCACAAGCCTAAAATGGTTGGGTTTTTTTGTTTGTTTGTTTGTTTGTTTTTTGAGTTGGAGTCTCACTCTGTTGCCCAGACTGGAGTGCAGTGGCCGCTCCCGGCCACTGCAGCCTCTACCTGCTGGGCTCCGGCAATCCTTCCGCCTCAGCCTTCCGAGTAGCCAGAACTACAGGCGTGCGCTACCACGCCTGGCTGATTTTTGATTTATTGTAGAGATGAGGTCTCGCCAAGTTGCCCGGGCGGGTCTCGAACCCACGGGCTCAGGCAATCCACTCACCTCAGCCTCCCAAAGGCACAGGATTACAGGCTGAGCCACCAAGCCCAGCTAACATGGCTGTTTTAACCTGCAATGAAACCTCAGTAAATGTCTGCACAGTCTGCATTCTAAGTCACTCCAATACCTCCTTCCACTTCAGAAGACACTAGAAAGATTCGTCTGATACATCTCAGGTTGTTTAGATCAGAAATATAACTGAAACTTTAAAAGCACTTGAGTCATAAACAAAGCATTCATCTATTCATTCTCACTCTTATAAATATTCACTGTCAGAATAAGCAAGGCCATTTGAACAAGGTACATTTTTATTTAAAAAATGGGAAAAAACAATCTGTGCAACTCAATATCCTCTTTCAAAGAAGCTCTTTGCGTTCTTTTTTCTACAGGCTTTTGAGCCTTAAAGACAGTCATTGTAAAGACATTTAAGATGTATAAAATTATATCAACATATTTATGGAAGTATCAGGACAACCAGAATTTATTTGGGTCAAGTTAACCTAGCCAATTTACAATTTTCTGGCTAGTACAGAATTGCAGTAAGTAATGACCAAATAAAAATATTCCATGGCTTGGCCAGGCTCGGTGGCTCAGCCTGTAATCCCAGCACTTTGGGAGGCTGAGGCGAATGGATTGCCTGAGCTGCGGGTTCGAGACCAGCCAGGGCTACTTGGCAAGACATCGTCTCTAAAATAAATAAATAAATGAATGAATAAATAAATAAATAAATAAAATTGGCCAGGCATGGTAGCATGTGCCTGTAGTTCCGGCTACTTGGAAGGCTGAGGCAGAAGGATCGCTGGAACCCAGCAGGTCGACCCTGGGGTGGCCGTGAGTATGCCACTGCACTTCAGCCTGGGTGACAGAGTGAGACACCAATTAAAAATATATATATATTCCATGGCCCTTCAGTCAAGGTGCTATAGATGAATGTGCAAGTATTCTGACACATCATTAACCCAAATAACATTTTAAAACTTGAGGCTGCAGCCAGGCTTGGTGGCTCAGCCTGTAATCCCATGCCTTTGGGAAGCTGAGGTGAGTGGATTGCCTGAGCCTGCGGGTTCGAGACCCGCCTGGGCAGCGAGACCTCATCTCAACAATAAAATCACAAAATCAGCCAGGCATGGTAGCGCATGCCTGTAATTCCGGCTACTTGGAAGGCTGAGGCGGAAGGATCGCCAGAGCCCAGCAGGTCGAGGCTGCGGTGGCCGGGAGCAGACACTGCACTCCAGTCTGGGCGACAGAGTGAGACTCCAACTCAAAAAAACAAAAAAAAACAAAAAAAAAACTTGAGGCTGACCATATGATCTGATCTTGAGTAATTTAAATCACATCATTAAAATGAGTGTCACTCAGTTTTGTAATTATAGAAATACGGTCAATATATGATCATCCGTTAGACCAAATTCCCAAATCAAGATGGTCCGAAACAGTTTCTTGGGGGGACTAGGGGGAGCTTTCTGGACAAAAATGGTCTTTTGGAGATCCACAGCCCTTCAGCAGTAATAAATTTGCAACAATGAAGTATGAATCCTACTAAGTAAGAATGTCTCCTATCACCATTCAGAGAAAATCAGTTCTATGATAAGAGCTTAGTATGGAGAATTTAGATCCTGAAATGAAGAAAGCTGGATTCATATTAATTTGTCTCTTTGGGCAACTTATTTTTCTGTTTTATTTTCCTTATGCTAAAAAATCATCCTAATGTTTCCTTTATGCGATAGAGTTTGTGAAAGCAAAGTGTTTTGAGTGTTTGGTAATAAATTAACCAAAGAAAGATTGGTATTGGCCTTTCTGTGCAAATGCATTCACATAACTCTGTAAGCTAGTGTGTACAGGAGTCATTCCCTGATAGCAAGGGAGGGAGCTATTTCATTTTATTTATTTTACATTATTTCTTCCCTACTACAGATTTATAAGACAGGGGAGGAGTTATTTTTTTAAATATGTACAATACAGTTGACACAGTCTTTTGGTCGTTTGCTCTTTGTTCGGCACCAGGGCTTTTTTTTTTTTTCTTTTTCTTTCTTTTTTTTTTTTTGAAGGACACCTCTCTCCAGACACCTCCAGCCAGAAATGCTGCTTTATACCTTAAATTAATTGACCATAAAATTCACTGCTTTTCTTCTTCTCATAAAAAATAAACTATCAAGAATTTAAAGAATGTGGCTGAGTATCTTCCAGGCTTTTGCCTCCTTCATAAATAATCAGTGTTATCTGCAGAAAACACATATTACGAAGTTGCCAGTGTTTGCTTCTCAGTTATATTTCCACAATCTGAAAATTACCAGCAAAATTCCTGCCCACCAGTCAGCACCTACAAGGGGAAAACAGTCTTCAAGTGGGACCCTGCTTTGCACTACTAAAGAGTCTCTGAGAACAGCAGTATTTCCCAACCTTTTTAAAATCCCAAGGTAAGCTTATTTGAATACAAGTCCCGCAGAATAGGCTATTACCCAATACCTTATGCCTTCAAGGGAAGAAAGACTGGTGAAGCCACAATTCATGTGAACTCTTCATGGTGGACCACTGTGTTGTGGCATTCTAAACAGGGAACATTCTGTCAGAAAGAAACAGGTACAAAGTCAAAAGCAGATGAAATGATTTAAAAAATAAAAATTGAATCTTTACAATTTTCAGCATGAACAGCAAGTAAAATTTACACAGTTGTACTTATATGCAGTCACGATCTGGTTTTTGCACCTGTTTTATTAACAATATTGATATGGTCAACGTATTTCTCATTTTTCATGCCTATAGATGGTTTCTGTACAATTATAATGTGTCAATATAAAATTTACTATTTTAAAAATAAATTCTAGATGGAGAAAAGAATACAGAGAAACCATAGTTACTACATATTTGGTTAGATATTCCTCCTCTATGGGGATTTGTTTTCCAATTTTTTTTTGAGAGCATAACTCTTTCCAAAAGAATACTACTACTACTCTATACCACTACTGTGAGAAAGAACAATATCATGGAAATCTTTTTTTTCTTTATTCCATATTCTTTTTTTAAGTCAAGGTCTTACTCTGTCGCCCAGGCTGGAATGGTGTGGCGCAATTTTGACTCACCATAGCCTCAACCTCCTGGGCTCAGGCAATCCTTCTGCCTCAGCCATCCAAGTAGCACACACTACCATGCCCTGATAATTTTTTTAGTCTTTTGTAGAGACTAGGTCGCACTATGTTGCCCTGGCTGATCCCAAACTCCTGGGCTCAAGCAATTCTCCTGCCTTGGCCTCCAAAAGTGCTGGGATTACCGGCATGACCCACCACGAAGGTCTAAAATCTGCATACAATTCTTTTTTAAAAATTACTTTCTCAGGGATTGGCAGTAGTGAGAAACCGTCAGGGGAGGGGAGTGGGATTGGCAGTTGAGGGAAACTGCTAGGGGAGGGAGGGCCACACCTCATCAACAAGGGTACCTGCATAATCAACGTTTGTATACCTAACCCTGAATTGTATTCCACATCTTTATAATAAAAAAAAAACACCAAGTATCCATGCCATAAGAGATAAGATAGACAAGTGGGACCTCATCAAACTGACAAGCTTCTGCAAAACCAAAGAAACCATCGAGAGAGCAGGGAGAAAGCACACAGACTGGGAAAAAGTATTTGCCAACAGTATGTCTGACAAAGGCCTAACATCTAGGATCTACAAGGAACTCAAACATACCGAAAAGAAATAAACAAACAGCCCCATTACAAAGTGAGCAAAAGATATGAATAGACACTTCTCAAAAGAAGACATATGAGCAGCTAACAAACATGAAAAAATGCTCAGCCTCACTAGTCATCAAAGAAATGCAAATTAAAACTACATTGAGATACTACCTAACTCCAGTCACGAAGGCCATCATCAATAACTCAGAAAACAACAGATGCTGGAGAGGATGTGGGGAAAAGGGAACACTTCTACACCGTTGGTGGGAGTGTAAACTAGTACAGCCTCTGTGGAAAAGTGTGGCGATTCCTAAAAGATCTATAAATTGACCTTCCATATGACCCTGCAATCCCCCTACTGGGAATATACCTGGAGGAACATAAATCACTCCATGAAAAAAGATACCTGCACATGTATGTTTATTGCAGCATTGTTCACAATAGCAAGAACAGGGAACCAACCGTGCTACCCATAGAAAAAGGACTGGATTTTTAAAAAGGTACAGATACACGACGGAATATTACACAGTCATGAAGGACAAAATCATGAACTTTACAGCAACCTGGATGGACTTAGAGTCTATAATACTGAGTGATCTTTCACAGAAACAAAGAACTGAGTATCACATGTTCTCACTCATAAGCAGACCTTGAATAATTATTGCAATACTATTAGAAAAAGATTGGCAGTAGTGGGAAATTGTCGGGGGTGGGGAAGGGGGTGGGATTTGCAGTAGGGGGGAGGGGGCACACACCTCATCAACAAGGGTACCTGCATAATGAACATTTGTATACCTAACCCTGCATTGCACCCCACATGTTTAAAATAAAAAAGTTAAAAGTTAAAAAATAAATAAATAAAAATTTAAAATTACTTTCTCAGCCGGGCTCAGTGGCTCAGCCTGTAATCCCGCACCTTGGGAGGCTGAGGTGAGTGGACTGCCTGAGCCCACGGGTTCGAGACCTGCCTGGGCAACTTGGCGAGACCTCATCTCTACAATAAATCAAAAATCAGCCGGGCATAGTAGCACACGCCTATAATTCCACCTACTCGGAAGGCTGAGGCAGAAGGATCGCCGGAGCCCGGCAGGTCGAGGCTGCAGTGGCCGGGAGCGGCCACTGCACTCCAGTCTAGACGACAGTGAGATTCCAAGTCAAAAAAAAAAAAAATTACTTTCTCAAAATATATTAAAGCTTATATGGCTTACTATATATTGTCAAATTGGTCTCCAGAAAGTTTAAGTCAATTTGTCAGGCCCTCAGCAGAATTCACATGCCTGATTCCTCTGCAGTTGTGATCACATTGGATCATTATCATTTTTATTTCGGCTACATTTATTAGTATAAAATGACAATTTAAAGCAGTTTTAATTTGCATTTAATGTTATATAGGCTGAAGCTCCAGCCAATTCTTATATTGATATTCATCTGCCTTTTCAATGTCTCCAGTTGAATGTTTCATTGACAGCAGAGCTCTTAATTTTCACCCCCCAACCCTGTCCCCCACCTCAGGTGTGCCCTCACCACACACAGTGATTCCCACCTCCCCAAATTGAGCCACCCTCTACCCAGGTGCTCAGGCTCAAAACCTCGGAGTTATTCCCCTTCTCAGATCCAACACTTTGGCAAGATTTTTTTGTTTGTTTGTTTGTTTGTTTGTTTTTAACTCCACCATTTCCACACATTCCAAATCCATCTGCATCTTCACTGCCAAGGCCTAGGTCCAGGTCACCATCATCTGTCACCTGGATTATTGCAACAGCCTCCTAATTAGTCCCTGTTCTTCCCTCTCTGCCCCTACAGAATCTACCCTGCACAACATCCAAGATGATTTAAAAAACAAAACAAAAAAAACCTTAAGTCAGATCATGCATGTCCTTGATCTGTTTAAAACACAACAGTGGCTTCCCATTATGCTTTGAATTAAAACCAAACTGCTTACCCTCAAAATATGGCCCTGGCCCACCTCTTCCAGCTGATTTTGTACCCTTCTGCCCTACTACCCTTGTTCTCTCCATCCCCACCCCACTGGCCTTTTTACGATCCCTATATGGCATCCGGTTTATACCTCAGGGCCTTTTCACTCATAGTTTCCTCTGCTTGAAGTTCTTTCCCTCAAGATCTTCTCCTAGCTGGCTTCTTCTCATTGCTCCGATTTGACTTGAATGACACCTCCTCAGAGAAGCCTTCCCTGAACACTTTCTGAAATAACACTGCTCCCACCCCTGTCACGTGGCAGCATATCACCCCACTTTATTTTTACTTCATGTATATTTATTCATCTTTTTTATCTGCATCTGTCTGGTTCACCATTATATCTTGAGAGCCTAGAACAGTGTTGAGCACGTAGTAGAAATTTAATAATGCTAAATCTTACCTAAAACAGAGATTTTGCTCAACAACTACATTAAAAGGTGTTACTTCCATATTCAAAATACTAATAATAGCACCTAAAGACCAATAGCGAAATTAGCACACAGACTTGCTTGTTCCTTTAGACTCTGGAGCTATTAGCACTAATCAGTGAACATGAATAATTCCAGTGTGCCTACCAAGCACCTACTACATTTAAGACACTTTGGGGGCTATAGTGATTTAAAAAATGAGTCTAGAAAGAGAAAAATTAAGATGACTAACTGAAATCTAAAGAAGAAAATGGTAAATGCCAAGAGACAAAAAAGCAATACTGATTTAATATTCTTTTTTTACATTTATTGTTATTTATTTATTTTAACTACAACTGCTGGAATGGGAATAATTTTTAAATGCTTTCACATAAATGATTTTAAAATACTTTCACATAAAATAAGAATTCCTGGGAATATGCTCCAGTGGTTTTTAAGTGTGCCAGTATTTCTCCCTTCAAGAGCGTTGGGACATGCATGACAACAGTTGTAGTTGTCAAAATAACTGGCATAGGGAGGGGCATCACTGCCATCTGGTAAACAGGTAGCCAGTAAGGCCAAGTGGCCCACAGTGTTCCTAGACAGCCCCGCACAATGAAGAACTCCACACTTCAAGTGCCAACATAGAGTGGCTTAGATCTATCCATCCAGAATATATGGAGTGTTTCCAGAAACTTCAGATGAATATTTTTAACATGCTACATTTGAGGTAGTCACTTCTGAGTTGTTTCTCCCCCTGAACTGTTTTTGTCAGTTTGACCCAGATCCTATACATATCGAGTATGGAGAAAAAAAAGAAAACCTGAATCCAAGTAAAATACGAAGAACAACAGCAGGGTCCACTAGGATGTCTCTGTGCGGCCCTAGCATAACAGCCTTTCAGCCCCAGGTGAGAGGAAAGATACCACCTCGGGATAAGCTCCACAATGAAGTCCACAGCAGCCCTGTGTGTTAAGATTATTCACACTTCACAGAAGCAGTGCTACTGCATGTCTCACAATCCCCGAATTACTCAGTAAGACAAGAAGCCAATTCCGAATTTGAATCTTCCCAGGTGGAGGCTTGTTTCCCTCGAGCAGGGGTCTGGGGTCTACAGGGTCAACTAGGTCCCAGAAATGGGCACCAGGGACTGGGCAGGACTGTGAGAAAGCAGAGAACTAAAACCCAAGAAAATGAAAAGACCCAAAGGGTAATCAGTCCCCATGCTGGGACCCAGCATTTCAAAACACGTCATCCCTCGGAGTTAGCGGCATTCGAAACTTCTACGGTAACAGTAGATGTTAAATACAATCACAAAAAGCGGGAGACCAAATGTAAAGAAGACGTAGGTCCCAAGAATCAAGACTATGATTTCTCGACCTGAGGGGATGGTATGCATCTCCTACTGCATGAGCTTTCCCGACTTGACTCTTCCCCTTACCCCTCTGCCCACCAGCCCAAGCTTAGGGCCCCGCAACCCGAAAGACTTTGTGGACGATCCTGTTTTTACGGCAGATTGAAACGGTCTTGTTCCACTTACGCTGGAAACCTCAAACTGAGAGAGACTCAGAGTCTCTTCAGAAGTCCCTGAAGCCAAGGGGAGGATCACGGGGCGGGGGGGAGGGCGGAGTCCCGCTAATGAATTGGAAGAGTGCGGCGTGAGCAAACGGGAAGCCAAGCGCAAGGATCCTTGGCTTACCAATCGAGCAGCAGAGAGTACCTTTAGTTCCCATTAACTGAAGTCACCTCCAACATACCTCAGGAGAATGCCGAACGACCTCCGCCCGAGCAATGGCCTGAACGAGCCCTCAAATGGGTGACAGAGCGCCCCCTCGTGAGGTACTGGACAGAAGGAAGCGCAGCAGCGTCTAGGGTGAAGGGAGAAGACCAAGGACGAGCCCAGGTGCATCTCTTGAAAACCTGACAGCTGGGGCAGACAAGGCGACCCGGAGTTCTTGTGCAGCAACCCCCCGCCACCCTGTCACCACAGGGGATCCAACATGGCCCTGTCAGCGAGGCGTCCGTAGCTCCAATAGGCCAGGGCGAATAACTGGCCGGGACGCCGCGAGACGCGGCAGAGTACAGGGCACTTACCCAGGGCCTCAGTAACGCTGCGTCTCCACTCCGGGCTCCGCTGGGATAGAACGACAGCACCCGTCGCCGCCTAACTCCGACCGCAACAGTTACAATAGTCAACGCTGCCAGTCGCTCCCTGCGACGGTTACACGCGAGGCCAGCTGTTGAATGACTCGCGTCGAGTGCACGGGGCTCAAAAGCGTTCTTGCCGCATATAAGTCAGCGACGCAGGCGCGCGCCCCAATGCCAACGCCCCGTGCACCCCTCGCCCGGCTGCAGCCCTGGCGATCTTGCCGCGGCTGCCTCCGGGCTCTGGGCTCCGGGCTCCGGGCTGCGGGCTACAAGCTACGGGCTCACCTGCCTGCCCGCGCGTTCCCCTCAGGGGGCTCCGGCCGAGCCAATTGCTGCCCCTCACAGCCCCGCCCCCCTAGCCGCCATCCCTTAACTTGCCCTCAGGACCAATGGCAACAATGGACTAGTCCCCACCCCCTCGATTTCCCGGGGGCCAATCGCCTTCGCCTGAGGAACCTTCCAAGTAACCCCTCCCCTCTTGTGTGGCAAAGCCAAAGCTGAAGTTTATCTCCTTGCGCAGTTACCCAAGACGATTCCAAGGCTTTGCGGGAGCTACCCCACCTCCGCCCCCACGAAGTTACAATGCTTTAGAACCTGCAACTTTCCAGGTCTGCTGACCCCCATGCGACCTATTTCCTTGAAGAAACTAGTATACAAAAAGCTAAGGAAGCCGGGCGCGGTGGCTCAAGCCTGTAAATCCCAGCACTTTGGGAGGCCTAGGTAAGGGGATTTCCTGAACCCAGGGGTTCGAGAACAGCCTGGGCACCTTGGCGAGACCTCATCTCTACAATAAACTTTTTTTAAAAAATTAGCCAGGCGTGGTAGCGCGCGCCTGTAGTTCTGGCTACTTGGAAGGCTGAGGCGGAAGGATCGCCTGAGCCCAGCAGGTCGACACTGAGGTGGCTGAGAGCGCCACTGCACTCCAGCCTGGGCGACGGAGTGAGACTCCAACTAAAAAAAAAAAAATGCTAACGAAAGGGGGCAAGGGTGGAAAAATTATCCATTTGTTACCATGCACACCAGTTGGGTGACTGACTTAATAGAAGCCCAGACCTCAACATCACGCCGTGCACCCATGTAACAAACTGCACATGTACCCCCTTGAATCTAAAATAATTATTAAAATTAAAAAGAAAAAAAAGCTAAGGAGAGAAGTGCTCTTTTATCTCATTCCTGAGGCAGAAGTGCTGAGAAAGGATCACCCGCTTGGCCAGAACTTACTCATCACAGGATCAGCAAGAACCTCAAAGGTCATCGACTGACTCTATACCCGCATTGCTTTTTTTGTTTATTTGTTGTGTGTCCCCTGTGCAAGAACCCTTCCCCCATAAGCTAAACAACTTCCTGAGAGTGGGATTCACTGGCTTGGGTCTCTGACCTTCTGGTTTCAGGTTGAGTGAAATCAGGGCCCCTGGTAACTTCTGCCCCTTTGAGGCCAGGCAAAGCCAGCTTTGCCCTGCCTTTTCATGGTGGTCCGATAATTTGAAGAAAATTCTGTCTCACTGTTCCCCCAGACTCTGTTGCTTCAAAGAACTGGATTCAAGGCTCTTCTGAGAATGTAAGTCAATTCCTTTATATATTTTGAAAGTGGAAGGCAGAAACTGAGTCTGTCACCACCCCAGAATATAGATCCTTCTGCACAGAGGAGACTAACTAGGACAGTCACGTCCCTTGTCTAGACACTTCACTTTTCTACTCTAGCTCCCTAAGATGGCATTCACTTTCTTGACTGCCATATCCTAAGCCTGACTCAATGAATTTATTGTGGACTCACACCTTGGGTATTTCTCACTACAGCCGCTCTTACAGGGCTCTATTTTCTACTTGACTATCTGGTAAATTTCACTGTTTTGTTTTTAAATTGGGTGAGTATGGTGTTAATTTCACTTTCTTCTGTCAAGACCTCTTCGTCTGCTCATTCTGTCCTAAATATATCTTCATCTCTGCTTCTTACCACTGTCTTTGCTCAGACTCTCATCCTGTTTATGTCACAACTGCCAAAGAGCCTGCCTTTCACCATCCTGGCTGACCTCGTAATGCTCCTCTCATCCATTTTACATCAGAAGCCAGAGTTGGCTCTAAAACACAATATAATCATGACACCACTTCCCAAGTTAAAAGCCCACCCCAACTTCCAATTCTTTACTACCCCCTCCTTTCACCCCTGTTGCTTTCAGGATAAGATACAAAGCCCATGGCATAGCATGTAAAAGTTTTGGCAATCTGGTCTCACCTTCCCAGCCTCATTTCTAGCTGTTCCACCTCCACCACAGAGCACTTTGTACTTCGGGTAAACTGAACTTCCTGTTGTTTCTCAAGCCTTTGTTCCCAACACTTCTATGCCTTATATATAAAGTCTGAAATAAACTTCTCCCTATTCTCCTAGAGTGGCCTACGACACAGTGGTGTATCTTATCCATTCTTTGAACATATATGTCATGAGTACCCACTATGTGTCCAGTACTAGGCGTATAAAAATGTATAAGATCTGATCCCTCCATCAGGCGCTCCCAAGTAGGATGTAATTAATGGTCCTGTTTCCATTCACATTGCCACACAGACATCAAGGCAGCTCATGAGGGTGATTGCTTTGGACTTCAGATTGATTCAAATAAATGAAAGATTTGGGGAAACTGAGCCTGGGATTTTCTCCCTTGCTAAGTATCATTAAATAATCAAACCCATTTCATTAAGGTTGGCAGTTTGAAGGCCAGAGGTTATGGCCTTTTTCTTTCATACTCAATTTAACTTTTAAAAATCCAACTTGTGCCAAGTGCGGTGGCTCATGCCTGTAATCTCAGCACTTTGGGAGGCCGAGGCAAGATGATTGCTTGAGCCCAGGGGTTCAAGACCAGCATAGGCAACATAGCGAGACCTTACCTCTACAAAAATAAATAAATAATCAGCCATGGTGATGCACACCTGTAGTCCCAGCTGCTTGGGAAGCTGAGGTAGAAGGATTGTCTGAGCCCAGGAGGTCAATGCTGCAGTGAGCCATGATCCTGCCACTGCACTCCAGCCTGGGTGACAGAGTGAAACCTCAACTCAAAAAAAAAAAAAAAAAAAACCCAACATGTTAAAGTCCTCTGCGTGTGTGTGTGTGCTTATGTGGGTGTTGGGCTCTTTTTTGTTTTACGTTTTTAAGATCAGATAAGCAATCTGAAACATACTATAGGCATTAATGTTTCTGAATCTGAAGAGACAGCTCATGAACAGGACCATGTGTTGTAAAAATGAGTCAATTGAAATCACTCAATTAAAGAACTTCAGTGTTAAATAAGACTTTTAAGTTAATTTAGTCAAACCTAGATGCTTGAACTACCGCGTGGGCAGTTTTTCAGGTTCCTCACAAAGTTCTTAACTCCCTGGCCTCTGAAAGTATGCTTTGCTTTTACTGTTAAAACATATGGCTCTACATGGCCAAGTTCACCATCTCCAGAGTGATTTGGGGGGCACCCAAAATGCTTCTTTACTAATTTTTTTCCTCTAGGGATAGATATGTCCTCAACACCTCCTCTTTCAAAATGCAAATCCCACTTGTAAGAGTCACATGTTAACATTTACTATTTATTTTATTTATTTTTTTTTTTATTTTTTATTTTTGAGTTGGAGTCTCACTCTGTCACCCAGACTGGAGTGCAGTGGCCGCTCCCGGCCACCGCAGCCTCGACCTGCTGGGCTCCGGCGATCCTTCCGCCTCAGCCTTCCAAGTAGCTGGAATTACAGGCGCGCACTACCACGTCCGGCTAATTTTTTAATTTTATTGTAGAGATGAGGTCTCGTTGCCCAGGCGGGTCTCAAACCCGCGGGCTCAGGCAATCCACTCACCTCAGCCTCCCAAAGACGCGGGATTACAGGCTGAGCCACCGAGCCCGGCTACATTTACTAGTTATTAACACCTAGCATAAGAAAAGCATCATAGCTTAATAGAAAAAAATGAAGATATTTATACCAAATTGCAGTTTTCAAAGTGTTTTCACTATTTTGTCATATTTGATCCTCATAGTAACCTGAATAAATATCTTGATTTCCGTTTTACAGGGTAGGAAACTAAAACTCATGTGGGTTAAATCATTCATCAGGATATTGATTTCCACTTCTGTCGTTAACCTTGGGCAAGTGACCATGCCACTGTAGGACTCAGCTTTTCCTATCAATAAAATCAGATGACATGCTTTCCAAACAAGGTTCTTTTCAGCTTGTCCATAATCCTTCCACTCCTTCTGGCTAAGATCAGGGCATTGGAGTGGGGAGAGTAGGAGAGGGAGAAGGGGGGGGACAAAGTGGTACTCGGCATTGTAATGGTGATAGGATATCATTTTGGCACTAGAGGTAATTTTTGGAAAGGACAAGCTCTAGTGGAATATCAAAGGAGATAGCATGAGAGCAGTAAGTACAAGAAGAAAGAAAATCTGAGAGAGGAAAGCCAAGAAGCCCTGAATGTCAAACTCACCTACTCCCTAGGTCTATAATAAAGTCGCTTCAATTCAAATATTGAACTAAGAATTCCAACTCATTTGCTTTAATGATTAAAGAGCCTTCTGTGCAAACCTTAATTAAATTCTGCTTTGGCAAACTATTTGATCATATTCAGAGAATAATTACCGCAATAAACTACACAAAGAAATCTATTGTGTGTTCCCTATTTATTCCATATAGCAAAGAGGGCAGATAAGAAATTGCAGCCTAAGGATGTCATTTGGAAGGAAATCTAACAGGCAAATGGATGAATTCTAACAATTTATACAAGTCCCAAGGTGCTACACTCCCCTCCCCCATCTATACATTTACTGAGAGGACTGGAGGAGCACTGAGATGCAACTAATCTAGTGATTATGTATTTGCTTAATCTTACTAAAAAATACAGACTTTATGTCTAATATAAAAGGAATTTAAGATGCCAGGTGAGAAATGGTGATCTTTAAACTGGTTGCACAAGAAACTGAAAGCTAATTCCTAAGATGATAAGCCTATTTAATTGTTTGGGTTTTTGCAGTGATTAAAAACATGTTTAATTATCATAGAATCACTTTTGGCTTGCGGACATCTAATCACTTTTTCAGAAAATGGCTCTAAAGTCAGAATAAATAACACTAACCTACTTCACTGAGTTCTTATGAGGGTTAATTAATTGATTTTAAAGGATTTCAGAAGTTTTCTAAAACAGTGACCTAAATCAGGAGACCTAGATTTTAGTCCAGACCTTGCTGTAATAGCTGTGTGACTTATTGTGATTCATTTAACTTCTTTGAGCTCAGTTTCTCCATATGTAAAATGAGGGAAAATTGGGCTAGATAATCTCCAAACCTTGAATCTAACAGTCTAATGCTCTAGGACTCACTATTATTATATTTTTAAGTAGCTTAAAACAGCAATAATCTACTTTTGGTTTTTCTAAAATTGGATTCCTAGAAAAATTTCCAGAATGCCCTGCTCTTCCCGAGACACAGTCACTTAGGCATAGTGATTCCAAGAAAATTGTCCAAATAGGAATAGAGCAAAGTGTGATAAAGATACAGAAAGAAAGAAAAATGGAATCTATACTTTCACATTCACGGGTAAGAAAGTGGAAGGCCATTCTTCGTAATTGCAGACCCATATGTCTCTCTCCCTCTTTTCCATGTTTTTCTTTTACAAGAATTTTATTGCTCTGCCCCCTCCCCTAAAATGGACCTGAGGCTCTCGTTACCAGCTCTCAAATCATAAAACTATTTATAAGACGATTTTAAAAGAGATGTTTCAAACAGCAAATGATATTATAGAGAGAGAAAGAAAAGCAGAAAAATGATATGTACAATATAATCTCAACTAGGCTAAAAAATAGCACATATGCTAAAGACTAGGTAGACATATAACAAAAAGTGAACAGTGGTGATCTCTGGTTGGCAAAATTAAGGGTGAGATTTTCCCCTTCACTTTAGCTTTATAAAAAATACTTAATGAGCATATATGTGTCTATAATCAGAATACATATATATATAACAATATATCTGATCATTATAAACACAATCAAGTTATATATATATACACACATATATATGTGTGTATGTATGTATGTATGTATTTGTCTATAACCAAAGGAAGATGTATGACTCCTTTTTCAGGTAGCATAGAGTAGTGGTTAAAATGGCAGGATTTGGAGTCAGATTGTCTGAATTTGGCTCAAGGAGGACCTACCATATGTGACCTAGGCCAAGTTACTTAACCTGAGACTCAATTTCCCATCTATAAGATGACAATGACAATAACTCTACCTCATAGAGTTATTGTCTAGATTAAATGAGCTACTCCATATAAGTGCATAGAACAATGTCTAGCACACTGTAAGCACTAAATTAATATTAGCCATTATTTAAAATGTTAAACATTTATTGCAAATATAATATTTGCATGTGGTAAAAAATATTAAACAGTATTTAAAATGAAAAGTAAAAATAGTTTTTCTCTCTTCACCCCCCAGCCTCAACCCTAGAAATAATCACTGTTAACAGCTTCTTATGTATCCCTCCAGAATTTTTTTTTTTTTTTTGAGTTGGAGTCTCACTCTGTCGCCCAGACTGGAGTGCAGTGGCCGCTCCCGGCCACCGCAGCCTCGACCTGCTGGGCTCCAGCGATCCTTCCGCCTCAGCCTTCCCAGCAGCCGGAACTACAGGCATGCACTACCATGCCCGGCTGATTTTTTGATTTATTGTAGAGATGAGGTCTCGCTGTCCAGGCGGGTCTCAAACCCGCGGGCTCAGGCAATCCACTCACCTCAGCCTCCCAAAGGCGCGGGATTACAGGCTGAGCCACCAAGCCCGGCTCCCTCCAGAATTTTTAAGGACAAACATAAATATGTATCCCCTTTTAACCCTATATCTGTTTAGAAAAAAAGAAAGTGCAGCTTACTGCCACGTTCATTTAATTTTACATGAACACATTCTTTGAGGCTGAAGCAAATCTGACTGGTTTTCAATGTGAAAATAAAATACAAAAACTGTTCTTGGAGTTATTTCTAAACAGAACTTGTCTCTAATGCTAACAAGAATTTTTAAAGAGAGAGAGTCGGGCGCAATGGCTCACGCCTGAAATACCAGCACTTTGGGAGGCAGAGGCTAGAGGATTACCTGAGTCCAGGGATTTGAGACCAGCCTGGGCAATTTGGCGAGACCTTGTCTCTACAATAAATTTAAAAAACTAGCCGGGCATGGTGGTGCATATCTGTAGTTCCAGCTACTTGGAAGGCTGAGGCAGGAGGATTGATTGCCTGAGCCCAACAGGTCGAGGCTGCAGTGGGCGTACCACTGCACTCCAGCCTGGGCTACAAAGTGAAACCTCAACTCAATACAAACAAACAAAAAGAGAGAGAGACAGAGAGAGAGAGAGAATTACTATATTTTGTAATTCTCTTCTTTTTTTCTTATCTCGGGGTAAACGCTGCAGTTGTAAGCACCACCCACAAGTATCCTCAGGTTAAACAGGGAAAGAGTTAAAACACGTACAAACACACAAAATCATAGCATAATGTCATTCTCCACCATATTGTTTCACTCAATTTGACTGCTTTAGATATCTTATATAAGTGGAGTAATACAATTTTTCTACACATAATTTTATTATAGAGATGTGGAGTGCAAGTCAAGATTAGGTACATGAGTAATCTATGTGCAGGTGAAGTTTGGGCCTCCAACTGATACTCAGTTTTCCTGGTTTAGGGCGAGATACCCTTTGTTGTGTTGTTCTGTGCCCCCCCCCTCCACTGCAGTGTCCTTTGACAGCCAATCCCTCCCTTGTGCTATTGTAATTCATGTTCAGGTGCCACTTATGAGTGAGAACATGTGGTATTTGGTTCTTTGTTTCTGTGATAGATCACTAAATATGATGGTCTCCAACGCTATCCAATTTGCTTCGAAGTCTGTGATTTTGTCCTTCTTTATGGCTACATAGTATTCCATCCTGTATATGTACCACATTTTCTTTATCCAGTCCACTTTGGATGAGCAGTAGGGTTGGTTCCATGTTTTTGCTATCGTGAATAGTGCAGCAATTAACATGTGTGTGCAGGTGTCTTTTTTGTAGAACAATTTATGTTCCTCTGGGTATATTCTCAGAAGGAGGATTCCTGGAGTGTATGGAAGGTCAATTTCTAGTTTCTTTAGAAATTGCCACACTATTTTCCTCTACTCGTTTGCATTCCCACCAACAGTATAAAAGCATTTCCTTTTCTCTGCACTCGTGCTAGCATCTGTTGTTTTTTGATTTATTAATGATGGCCATCCTTGCTGAAGTTAGATATCTCAATGTGGTTTTGATTTGCATTTTTCTGATGATTAGTGAGGCTGAGTATTTTTCATGTATCTGTTGGCTGCTTATATGTCTTCGTTTAAGAAGTGTCTTTTCATGTCCTCTGCCCATTTTTTAATAAGGCTGCTTGTTTTCTTCCTTTCAGTTCGTTTCAGTTTCTTGTAGATCCTGGATGTTAGGCCTTTGTCAGATAAACAATTAGCAAATATTTTTTCCCATTCTGTGGGTTGTCTCCCCTCTCTTGATGGTTTATTCTGCTGTGCAAAAGCTTTTTATTTTGCTGAGGTCCCACTTGTCTGTCTTAGCTTTTATGGCATTCGCTTTTGGGGATTTGATCAAGAATTGGTTGTCTACTCCAATGTGCATAAAAGTGTTTCCTGAGTTTTCTTCTAGGATTCTTATAGTTTGGGGTTTTACATTTATGTCTTTGATTCATTTAGAGTTGATTTTTGTATATGGTGATAGGTAGGTGTCCAGTTTCATTCTTCTGCATGTGGTCAGCCAGTTTTCCCAGCACCATTTGCTAATAATCTCCTCTCCCCAGTGATTGTTATTGATGGCTTTGTTGAAGGTGAGTTGGTCGAGAGATTGAGTTTTTGCTTCTGGAATCTCTGTCCTGTTTCATTGGTCTAAATGCCTGTTCTTGTACCAGCACCAGGCTGTTTTGATTATTGTAGACTTTTTTCTTTTTTTTTGAGAATGAGGTCTATGTTGCCCAGGCCAGTCTGAAATTCCTGAGTAGCTGAAACTACAGACATGTGCTACCAAGCTCGGCTAGTATTTGTCTTCTTGTTACTGGTTTATTTCATTTAGCATAAATGTTCTTAAGGTTAATCCATGTTGTAGCACCTGATAGGATTTTCTTCCTGTTTAAGGCCAAATAATATTACATTATGTATATAATGTATTTTGTACATCCATGCATCAGTCCATGGACATTTGGGTTGCTTCTAACTCTTATTGTTACTGTGAATAGTGTTGTTATGAACATGGGTGTACAAATGTCTCTGAGGCCCCGCTTTCAACTCTTTTCAATATATACCTAGAAATGGGATTGCTGGGTAATATGGTAGTTCTATTTTTAATGTTATGAGGAACCTCCATACTATTTCCCATAGTGGCTACACCATTTTACATTCCCACCAACAGCACACAAAAGTTCGAATTTCTCGCCATCCTTGCCAACACTTATTTTCTGTTGGGGTTTTTTTTTTATATATAGTAGCCATCCTAATTGGTACGAGGTGATCTACTCCTTATTTTTGGCAGTTACATAGTGTTTCATGGTATAAAAAAATCCCCTATAAATGAAGAATTTATTTGAGCTTGATCTTCAGCCGTTTCAAACAGTACTGCAAAGACCATCTATGTATGAATATCTTTATATATGCATGCTGGGTACTTTTAAGCAAAAAAATTGCCAAGAAAAAGGTATGCAATTTGTAACTTTTTATTATAAAATAATTTTAGACTTACAGAAACGGTGTAGGAAAACCCATATTTCCTCAATTGTTAACAGTTTGTTGGTGTTCTTTGTCATTTTCTCTTGATATATATGCATAGTAATTTTTCTGAGCCATTTGGAAGTAAATTTTAACCATGGTGGTCCTTTAACTTTAAATACTTCAGCATGCATTTCCCAGAACAACATACTTTTGTTTCTAGCCTAGATCCATTTATGAAAAAAGGAAAAATATTTCTCCTACACAAGTGCAGTGCAAATATTAAATATATGAGCTTCCAGATGTTAATATTTGCGATTGTAAAAATAATGTTCTTTGTAATTGTACAAACGTGCAATTGTAAAAAAACTTGTAAAAATTTCCTTTTAGAAAACGAAATTTCAGGGAAGGAGATCTGAGATATAATTCAGGATCACATATTGCATTTTTTCATTTCTATCTAGCCTCTTTTAATCTGAAATGGTTCTTCAAACTGTCTTTGACGTTCATGATCATGACATTGTTTTCATTATTTTATTATTACTATTATTCATTTGAAAGCAGCCACAAACTTTCAGAAAGTTGGAAGTACAATACAGAATGTTCTGGGATTTTTTTTTTTCTAAACAATTCGAAAGTGAGTTGCCAACATGATGCCCCATTTCCCCTTAATAACTTAGTGTGAGAGTGTGTGTGTGTGTGTGTGTGTGTGTGTGTGTGTGTGTGTGTGTGTTTTACCAACAAGGATACTTTCCTAACTAACTATGAAACAAGCATCAAAATCAGGAAATTAAAATGCATAAATTGTTAACATCTAATCTCCAGGCCCCATTTAAATTTCATCAGTTGTCCCAAAATGGCTTAGTATAGCAAAAGGATCCAGTTCAGAATCACATGGTGCTTTTAGTTGTCATGTCTCCTTTATCTGCTTCAGTCTGGAATGGTTCCTTGGTCTTTGGCTGACCTTTAAGACTTTAGCACTTTTGAAGACTACAGGCCAGTATTTTTGGAGAATGTCCCTCAATTTGTGTTTATCTGATGTTCCCCCATGATTAGATTTAGGTTATTCATCTTTGGCAGGATTATCACAGAAGTGACACTGTTCTAATTTCATAATGTCAGGTGGAACCTGATTTCACTGTGTCCTATTATTGATGATGGTCACTTTGATCACTTGACTGAGGTAGTATGTACCAGACTTCTCCACTGTGAAGTTACTCTTTGTAATTAATAAATACCTTGTGAGGAAATACTTTGAAACTGTAAGTATTCCATTTTCTCATCAAACTTTCAATTTATTTATCTATTTGTACTGGTTATAGACTTATGGTTTCCTATTTTATTCAATGTATTATAATCTATTGCTATCACTGCTTACTTTGATGCTCAAATTGTCCTAGATTTGGCAACTGAGAGCCGTCTTCAAGCTGGTTTCTGTGTCCCTTTGACATGCTTCCAACATTCTTTGAGCACCTCCTTACTTTCTGGCACAAGCTATTCCAGAATCGTCTTTGTACTTTCACTTCCCCAGTTTCAAAATTAGCTTGAAGAAGCCCTGATTCCTTTAGAAGCCAAATCTGAGCACTAGGGGTATATACTGCTATTGATGTGTTGCTGCTCCCTGGATCTCTCAGAAATCTCATTTATACACTTGCACGTATACACACACACACACACACACACACACACACACACACACACACACACACACACACATACACACACACACTTTTTTTTTTTTTTTTTTTTTTTTTTGAGTTGGAGTCTCACTCTGTCGCCCAGACTGGAGTGCAGTGGCCGCTCCCGGCCACCGCAACCTCGACCTACTGGGCTCCGGCGATCCTTCCGCCTCAGCCTTCCAAGTAGCTGGAACTACAGGCGTGCGCTACCACGCCCGGCTGATTTTTTTGATTTATTGTAGAGATGAGGTCTCGCTGCCCAGGCGGGTCTCGAACCCGCGGGCTCAGGCAATCCACTCACCTCAGCCTCCCAAAGGCGCGGAATTACAGGCTGAGCCACCGAGCCCGGCTCACACACACACTTTTACCTATCTATATATCATCTACCTAACCATAAATCTGCTTTGATATATCCAATCTAATACCATGGGGTTTATACTGGTTTTCTCTCTTTCTGCATTTGTGACTATTAATGACAATGAGAAAACTAGCTTCCTAGTGTATATATTCTTAATATATTTACCCATCTTATCAACACTACTGTATGTAACTGTGCCAGGAGGCTAAAATGGCCCTCAGTGATCCCTGCCTCCTGATATTCATCCACTTGCATAATCGCTTTCCCTGGAGTGTGAGCTAGATCTAATGAATCACTTCTAATGACAGAATACAGCAAATGGTCACTTCCAAGATTAGGTTAGAAGAAGACTCTAGACCAAGCTCAGTCGCTCAGCCTGTAAACCCAGTACTTTGGGAGGCCAAGGCAAGTGGATTGCCTGAGCCCACGGGTACGAGACCAGCCTGGGCAACTTGGTGAGACCTCGTCTCTACAATATATCAAAAAATTAGTCACGTGTGGTAGCACGCGCCTGTAGTTCCAGCTACTTGGAAGGCTGAGGCAGAAGGATAGCCGGAGCCCAGCGGGTCGATGATGGAGTAACCATGAATGTGCCACTGCACTCCAGCCTGGGCGACAGAGTGATATTCCAACTGAAAAAAAAAAGAAGAAGACGACTCTGGCTTCTGTCTAATTCATTCTGTCTCCCCTCTCCCCTCTCTCTCACTAGCTGAGAGAAGCTAGTTCACTAGCAGAGGCGGGGAAGCTAGCTACCCTAGAGAGAGACCCACATGGCAGGGAGCTGAGGGAGGCTTCTGGCCACAGCCATTGAGGAACTGAGGCCTTCGGTCAACAACCCATAAGGAAATAAATACTGCTAACAACCTCATGAATGTGCTTGAAAGCAGAGCCTCCCTCATTTGAACCTTCAGAATGTAGTTTTATAAGAGACTCTGAGCCAGAGGCACCCAGCTAAGCTGTGCCCAGATTCCTAACACATAAAACCTGGAATAAAAGACCTGTGTTGCTTTAAGCCTCTGAGTTTTAAGGGTAAATTGTTACACAGATAACGAATACAGTCGTCAATCTCCCATTTCCTTTGCCATGCCTTCCTCACATTAATGTCTGCTCTCCCTGGTTGGGGTCTCTGATTCTCCACAACCGGCCACCCCACTATTTGGATCCCCTCCACAGCCTACTCTGACTCCCTAAGTCAACTGTCCCCCACATGAATGCCCTCCTCATCCCATTCAGGCTAGGACAGCCTATGCCATAGAGATATCTTTGTCAGCCCCCTCAGGATCTGACTTCCCATAACAGGCTGCCCCTCCATGGGGGTGCCTTCAACCTGCTTGGCTCTGATCCCACTACAGGAATACTCGCCTCGCCCTGCTCCGTCTCTGACACCCCAATCTGAGTTCCCCGACACACTCCCCACCATAAATGCGCTACCTTGCTCTGACTCACCTACTGACTTTAGGATCGAATTGTTCAGGAAGGGAAGGCAGAAGGACAAGCCGTGTGTGTGTGTGTGTGTGTGTGTGTGTGTGTGTGTGTGTGTGTGTGTGTATTACATGTGTGGGGGGATAAAAAAATCAGAATTTATATATTAGAAAATTGTGTATTTATTCTTGTGTTTAAACTTCAGTCACCTTCAAAATGCTCTCCATTTGATGCAATACACCTGTCGAGACGCTTTTTCCATTGCTCAAAATGGTTCTTGAACTCGTCAATTCTGATGCCTTTTATTGCTTCTGCCATTTTTGTTTCACCTCTTTCACATCAGCAAAATGTTTCCCTTTAAGGACTTTTTTTATCCTGGAAGCAACAAAAAAAATTGAGTGAATAGGTAGGATGTGGCATGGAGGACATGCCATTTTGGGCCCAAAACTGTTGGAACGCTCAGTACGATGTGGGCAGGCTGTTCATATAAATCATTCATCATGAAATGGGCAAACGTGTTGAAAGAACCTCAAAAACATTCACTGAAGTTGGGCACAGCCTCTCACAACATCACTAGCTGGTACACTGTACACTGGTGTCAATGGCTTCCTAGAACACTTACCTAGTGGGGAAGCCTGTACTACAAGGGGCCATCCCTCCAAAAGGTCATTCTGAGGTTTTTTTGGTTCCTCCTCATATATATCTCCAAATTACCCTCCAAATATCTTGTCCTACAGAGTCCTGTTGGTTTTTCCTTCCTAGAACTGTTTCTAGGTCTCCACCCAATGAAATGTCAAATGGTCTAATTCTTTCTAAAAACATCTGCTGGGTTTCTCTGTACTAGCATATCTAAATAGGGAGTGTTCTCCCCTTAAAATGCAAATCTTCTTCTTCACTCTCACTGACAGTTAGGAACTTATATTCTCAGTTGATGAGCTGTAATGTAGAGAACTATAAATGGGGGGGGAGAGGGAGAAGGTATTTATTGACAATAATAGCAGTATGCGTCCCAACAGTGTGTGACAAGGATTTAAACTGTAGAAATACAGGAACTTTTCCGGAGTTACCTTGCCCTTTGTTAAGTTCTAATAATGCCTGAGCCCACGGGTTTGGGACCAGCCTGGGCGACCTGGCAAGAACTCATCTCTACAATAAATCAAAAAATTAGCTGGGCGTGGTAGCACACGTCTGTAGTTCCGGCTACTTGGAAGGCTGAGGCGGAAGGATCCCTTAGCCCAGCAGGTCAACGCTGGGGTGGCCATGGGCGTGCCACTGCACTCTAGCCTGGGCGACAGAGTGAGACTCCAATTAAAAAAATTAATTGGTTGATAAATAAAATTAATTGGTTAATAAATATCAATCAAATTGATTAATTGATAATTAATTCATATCTAACTGAGAAGGAGCCTTTTTTTTCTCAGTCCATTTTTTAGCTTTCAAGTTACAATCTGTGTTCATATGTGTATTTACTCCTCCTGCTTGAGTTATTCTGGCTTTATGTCTCTGTCCTTTAGGGTAACACTTATAATTTATAAAGCCCTTTATGTGACTCTATTAACTCACCCAATCCTTATAACAGTATTATGAGGGTGATATTTCTGCCCTTATCTAACAAATGTGGAAAAATTGAAACTTTAAGGGGATGACTTATCCAAGGTCACATAGCTAGTTAGTGACAAACCTGGGGCTGGAACTCAAGTCTTTTGACTGCAGGCCCAGAAATCTTTCCACTCTACGCTACTACCTCTTTGGATTCTTCTCCTTCAAGGAAGTATTCTTGAAGGTTCAACCTCCCCTCTCAAATTGAAGCCTGAATATATAGAAACTTCTGCCCAGCCTGCCTGGCATACTATATTTTGCCAGGCCAAATCAGCTCTTTAGAAGTAATTTGTACTTGAATTTCCCCACAGCTCTTTACTGCATTGTCAAAATACAGGTTTGTTGTTTGTTTTTTTTTTTTAATGTTAGTCAGGCATGGTGGATCACACCTGTCATCCCAGCACTTTGAGAGGCTGAGGCAGGAGGATCTTTTGAAACAAGGAGTTTGAGACCAGCCTGGGCAACATAGAGAGACCTGACTCTTATTATATATTTTTAATTTTTTAAAATGTCTTGGGGATATTAAGATTATGACTCTTACTGAAAAATTAAAATAGAAATAAATTGGTATATTAAGCAAAAAAAAAAAAAAAAGCCCAAAACCTTTGTTACTAACACTATGCTGAGAACTGGTTTTGCTGTTCAGTAGTGACGTTTAATTTAAGAAGATAAACGGGATGCCACTGAAATAAATTAAATATCCTTCAAGGAGAACTGGTTAAATAAATTAAGTAAATAGCTGTACAAGGAGATACTGGATAGATGTTTGAATAGAATGAGGCAGATCAATATGTGCTGATAAGGAATGCTTTCTAAAATCTATTTTTAAGAAACCATAAATATAGATTTTTTAAAAACAGCAAGAACAGTGTCCTATTATTTGTGAAATACATACATACATATACAAGTTTGTATATGCATAGAATAATGAATATCTCTGGAGGGATACACAAAACACCAAAAGTGGTGGACACTTCTGGAGAGGGCAAATGGGTGACAAGGGTGGTGAGGAGACTTGCCTTTCACTTTTTTGTTCCTTTGCACTATCTCTTCATACCATTTGAATTTTTACTACGTGTCAGAATTGCCTGTTAACAATATTTTTGGTTGTATAGTGTTTTACAATTTAAAAAGAATGTTTATGTGCACAGGTGGGAGTGGTGGGTACATTTAAAGCCCAGACTTCTCTGCCACTATACAATGTAATCATGTCACCAAAAACCATTTGTACCATCTAAAACTATTGCAATAAAAAATAAATAATAAAAATAATAATCAAAGCCCAAACTTCACCCGCATGCAACTTGCTTATGTAGTAAATCCTCACTTGTACCCCACAACTCAAATAAAATAAAATATTAAGGTTAAAATAATAATCGTTTTAAAAAGAACTTTTAACATATGATTTTATTGAATACACATGCAACCTAATGTAGTAAGAATTATGCCTTTTTCATAGAGACCTTCACACTGATTTCGACCTCCACCCTACTTTTTGGCTTCCCCTCTCTCTACTCCCTGAAGGCTCCACCACACCTTGAGAAACATTGGTCTTCACAGTCCCTCTCTCCCTACCAACAAGGCTTCAAGCTCCACTCTCTCACTCCCTTCTAATTAATGTAACTAGGCATTGTGTTTTATAATTACAGGGTTTGTCAGTGAAATCAATAGTTGCCTCCCTTGAGACAATGACATTTTAGCTCCATCAATCTCCCTGGAGCCCGGCAGCTTCTCTGAGCCAACAAAACTCCTAAGATTATTATTATTATTTGCTCTAATTGTCATGCATGTGTATAAATCAGCAGATTTGCAATTCACATGATTTCATATACCCTGCCCATGATTATGTGGAAATAAAAATGACAATCAAATGTATATTTTTAATGGCTTTATCAAGGTGTAATTTACATACCACAAAATCCACCATTGCACATATACAGTTCTATGACTTTTAGTAAGTTTAAAGAGTTGTGCGACCTCAAATGTATAATTTTTAATGATGATATTAAGACTAACTTAAAATAGCCTAGATTATAATAGATTTCTGATATAACTCAGTTTCTTTCCTCTAACCTCAACTCCCACATCTGTTCCCTGCCCCACTTCTAATGGAAGATTTCTAATTATATTGTTTTCTTAGAACCATAGCATGTGAGACTTGGAAGGGCCCTGAGAAATCAGCTAGAAATGGCCAGGCACCGTAGTTCATGCTTGTAATTCTAGCACTTTGGGAGGCCCAGGCAGAAGGATTGCTTGAGCCCAAGAGTTCGAGACCAGCCTAGTCAACATAGTGAGACCTCGTCTCTACAAATATATGTAGATATATTAGCTGGGCTTGGTGGCACACACCTGTAGTTTCAGCTACTCCAAAGGCTGAAGGATTGCCTGAGCCCAGGAGGTCGAGGCTGTGGTGAGCCATGAGGGTGACACTGCACTCCAACCTGGACGACAGAGTGAGATCCTGAGGAAGGAAGGAAGGAAGGAAGGAAGGAGAGAAGGAAAGAAAGGAAGGAGAGAGAAATCAACTAGAGATGGGAAACCGAGTTTGAAGGAAGGAAGGAAGGAAGGAAGGAAGGAGAGAAGGAAAGAAAGGAAGGAGAGAGAAATCAACTAGAGATGGGAAACCGAGTTTGCCCCAAATCATATAACAGGCTAATGGCTGAGTCAGAACTAAAACTCAGGATTCTTATTTCAGTCCAATCAATTCCCCATGGCAAAACAGATCTTCTTTTCTCAAGCATTGCTAATGTCCTGGAAATCAATGAATCAACCACCATCAGTCAGTTTGCCCAGCTGAGCCTGAAGATTTGATGATGAAGAAAGGGCTCGACTTGTGGGGGTGGTCTAGAGAACAGGTTGAAAATATAAGCTCTAGCCGGGCTCGGTGGCTCAGCCTGTAATCCCGCGCCTTTGGGAGGCTGAGGTGAGTGGATTGCCTGAGCCCGCGGGTTCGAGACCCGCCTGGGCAGCGAGACCTCATCTCTACAATAAATCAAAAAATCAGCCGGGCGTGGTAGCGCGCGCCTGTAGTTCCGGCTACTCGGAAGGCTGAGGCGGAAGGATCGCCGGAGCCCAGCAGGTCGAGGCTGCGGTGGCCGGGAGCGGCCACTGCACTCCAGTCTGGGCGACAGAGTGAGACTCCAAGTCAAAAAAAAAAAAAAGAAAATATAAGCTCTTTTCCTTCGTTTCTTCTGAGCGAATTTCTTTCTTAGTATTTAGGACAAATGACCAAGAAGATAAGTTCTTTTCTGTCCAGAGAAGGACCTTATGATTATTAGTTAATAGTATCTATCATTACTTTTATTCGTAATATTGTTGTATTGTCTCTAGCATCTGTTAGCAAAATGAGAAGGTGGTATGAAACTGTAGCAGAGAAACCACATAGGCATTGCTTCCTGCTTTTGCAAGAACTGCTTTAAAATTAGCCCCTAATCCCCACGGATTTGAGTCAGGGAAAGCAATTTAGCTTCTCATTTTGTTTTTCTAGCAACCAGTATTAAACAACTGGTAATAAAGAGAGAAGGACATTGTATATATTCATGTGATGGTAACTGAAGATATTCTCTGTCACCAACTATAATGGTAGTTGGTGTCATCATAGTAGGAAGGACCAGGCCAACAACAGTTTGGAGGTGCTGAAAATGGTATTATGAACGTAATGAGAAAACTCCAAAATATTCAGATTGAATATTTTGACATGGAATCACTGTCAACTATTTTCACATTTTTTATTAGAAACCATACCTTGGGCCAGATGTGGTGGCTTACACCTATAATCCCAGCATTTTGGGAGACTGAGGCAGGAGGATTGCTTAAGTTTAGGAGTTTGAGACCAGCTTGGGTAACATAGCAAGGCCCTGTCTCAACAAAAATAAAAAATTAGCGGGGCATGGTGATGCACACCTGCAATCCTAACTACTCAGGAGGCTGAAGTGGGAGGATCACTTGAGCCCAGGAAGACAAGGCTTGCAGTAAACTATGATTGCACAACTGCATTCCAACCTGGGCAACAATGAGATCCTGTCTCAAAAGAAAGGAAGAAATCATACCTCCCCCTTACAAAATCACCTTTTCCCCCAGTGATTTCCATTCTAAGAACATATCCTAAGAAAAAGCAGAAATTTGTGTACAAATATATTCATCATTATTTTTAGAAGAGTAAAATATTGGAACTAATTAAAAGCAATTGTGGGTGATTACATAAATGTAATAACCCCATAAAAGGGAATTTTATGTAGGCATTGAAAATCACCTTTGCAATTTTTTAAAATTGTTGACAGTTGTCTGATATATAATTTATATATCATAAAGTTTACTCATTTAAAGTGCAAAATTCAAAGACTTTTAGTTATGTTTAGAGTTGTGGAACTACCACCATAATTTAATTTTAGAATATTTTCACCACCCCAAAAAGCAAACCCCTTAGCAGTCACTCCTCATACTCTCAACTTATAAATTGATAAGAAAAATACAAATGACCCAAAAGACAATTTGACCAAAAAAAGCCAAGTCACAGAATAGGACATGCAAATGAATACACATAATAAAAGATGTTCAACTTTACAAGTGACAAAGGAAATGGAAATCAACACAATGAGATATCATTCCCCCCCATCATATTGGAAAAAAATGGATAACGTCTATTATCAGCAAGTGAGGAAACAGACATGCTCATGCATGGTTGTTGAGTATGAATTGCTACAATCTTTTTGAAAAATAATCCAGCACCATTTAACTTTTTAAAAGTAGATACTGTTGGGGCCAGGGACTCCACTTTTGGAATCTGGCATGTAGAAATTAAAGAACCATCATGTAAGGATATACATACAAATACATACATCATGTAAGGATATACATACAAATTTGCAGGGATAGCAAGTTATAGAGCAGTGTGTATAGTAGGATACCATCTTTATGCCAGTAACTGTTCTTAGCCTAAGAAAGATATGCCTACTTTCAGTTCTCCCAACAACCTTATGATCACAGACAATATCCAGAGGGGAAGCTGGGGCTCAAAGAAATGTAGCAACGAACTTTAGATCTTACATACAGCTTCTAAGTAACAGAGCCAGCATTCCTATGCAGGTCTATCTGCCCCCCAAACCAAGGTATCTGCCAAGAATGATAACTTGCTGGTTAAAATACCTGAAACTCCCTCAGTGAAGATGGGGCTTATCTTTCAGGGTATCATTTTTGAGAGTGCAGAGTGAACTCATTTCTCAATGAAAGGGGTAGAAGTTTGTGCTGCTGGAATCTAGGAGAGAATAATTATCAGGGGGAATGGGTTGTGGGGAGCTTGTGAATTTCAGTAAATAAAATTCATTTATTCATTTATCTAATAAATAGTTATTAGCATTTACTATGTGACAGGTACTGATTAAGGCACTGGGGGATTCATCAATGAATAAAACAGACAAATATCCCTGCCCTTGGGAATTTACAGGGGGGAGGATAAAGCAGACAATAAACAAAATTACATACAGATGTAATACATAAGATGGGGAATAGTGCTACAAAGGGGTCTCCTTTCAAGATCACATGGCTTTTAGCAGAATTCATTTCCTTATAGCTATAGAACTCAGGGCAGCTTGCTTCTTTAAGGCCAACAAAAAAGAGTGGATCTTTGATTTTTTTAGAACACCTTTTTAATTTCGTTGTTTAAAAATAGAAATAGGGTCTTGCTCTGTTGCCCAGGCTGATCTGAAACTCCTGGGCTCAAGTGGTTCTCTCACTTTGGCCTCTGAAGTTGCTGGAATTACAAGTGTGAGAACTCCTTTTAAAGACCTCACCTGATTAGGTCAGGCTCACCCTAGATAATTTTCTATTTGGTCAACTCAAAGTTAACTTCTGATTAGGGACCTAATTACACCTGCAAAAATTACTTCACCTTTGCCATATAACAGCCTAATCATTCATCATATTCACAGGTTCCAACCTCACTCAAGCATGTATACCAGGGGGCAGGAATCATAGGGTTCATTAGAGAATTCTGTCTGCCACAGTACCTAAGAGCAGATGTCAATTAAGTAACTGGACATAAGAGTCTGGAGCTCATGGGAGGGATCTGGATTGGAGATGTACGTTATGGTGTCATCAACACATAGGTGCTATTTAAAGCTATGAGACTGGATGGGGCCTCCAAAAAAATGGTATTGGTAGAAAAGAGGTCTGAGACCTGAACCTTGGAAAATACCAATGTTCAGAGGTTGGAGAAAGGAAGAGGAAAGAAGAGAGACTGAGAAGGAGGAGTCAGTGAAGTAGGGAACAAACCAAGAGAGTATGGTGTCCTGGAAGCCAAGTGAAGAAGGTGTTTAAGGAAGAGAGAGGAATCAACTGTGTCTAATGCTTCTGCTCGGTCATGTAAAAAGATGACTTCGAATAGTCTCTTGAATTTAGTAACATGAAGGTAGTCTTGACAAAAGCAGTTTAAGTGGAGTGGTTGGGGTGTTAGCCTAATTGGAATTTGTTCAAGAAAGAGTAGAGAGAAATTGGATTCAGCAAGTATAGATAATTCTTTCAAGGAACTTGGCTGTAGCCAGGAACAGAGAAATGTGTGCATTAGCTGGAGGCAGAAGTGGGGTCAAGAAAATTTTTTATGATGGAAGGAATAACATTATGTTTATATGCTGATGGGAATTGCCTAGTAAGAGGGAAAATGTGATTATATGTGTGGGGGAGGGGTTGCTGGATCAATGACCTTGAATAGTAAGAAGGAATGAGATTCAGAGTACAGGTGGAAGCATTGTACAGATAGGTTATCCATAGAAATGTGATGGAAGGCAGAGTATAGGCAAAAATGCAGGTGGATGGGTAGATGTTTTGAGAGTTTGTGGAAATTTTCTGATGCTCTTATTTTGGGGGCCAACGAAAAGTGTCTCCTGCATTTTCCCATACTGCCTGAAGTGTCAGCATGGGATTACTTTCAGGTGTTTCCCAAAGCATGTAAGGTACATGTATCACTTATACCACTTAAGAGAAGATTTTGGTAGTTTTGTGTTTTTAGTAGTTTTTCTATCAGAAAAAAAAATAACTTGTACACCTAATCCATAGTTTTTCAGATACAATTGCAAATTTAAAATGTAAATGAATTAAAATAAAAAATTTAGTTAAATTACAGAAGACCTAGATAGAATATGGCAAAACTTTCAGTTTGTGAATAATTGACCTATGAGAAAATTGATTGAGGCACTGATTCTGTTGGAATCCCTCCTTAAGAGCAGATATCTCTGAGACAACACATTTAATCAGCTACATTCCTGAAATTCTCTTGTGAATTAGACACAGACATCTCAGGACTGAAAGGAGCCCCCCCCCCGCCCCAGGCTCTGGTAGTTTACATTCAGGGATAGAGAACACTACCACTAAAGACTGAGACAATTCCTTTTATCCTGAGGGGCCTCAGACTAAAAGCAAAACAGAAAAACAACAAATCAAAAAGCCAAAAGTTTCTTATACAACCATTCAGTGACTATAAACAGAAAGACTAGAGCCATGCAGTATGGGAGATGCCGCAGAGAAAGGAGTCTATAGATGAATGAAAAAAGGGGCTTCTTTAGGGTAGGGAGATAGGAAATTGTGATTGGCAGCATAATGGATCCTCAAAGATGTCTACATCTTAATCCCCCAGAACCTGTGAATATGTTACCTTTCATGGCAAAAGGGACTTCGCAAATGTGATTAGTTAAGGATTCTGAGATGGGCAGATTATCCTGGATTATCCAGGTGGGCCCAGCATAATCACAGGGGTCCTTGTAAGAGGGAGGGAAGAGGAGCAGAGTCAGAGAAGATGTAATGACAGAAGTAAAGGTTGCAGTGATGTGCTCTTGAGATAGAGAAAAGGGTCACAAGCAAGGAATTGAGGCAGCCTCTGGAAGTTGAAAAAGAAATGGGAAAAGATTCTGCCTCCAGAAGAAATGCAGTCCTGCTGACACGTTGATTGTAAAACTTCTGATCCCAGAACTGTCTGATAATAAATCTGCATGTTTAAGCCACTAAATTGTGGTAATTTATTAGAGCAGCAATAGGAAATTAATACAGAAATGATGTCAATGCCTAATGTGAGATTTGAAAAGGCTCTCTGGCTTGTTGATTCCTAGAAGATGGGAGCGAAACAGATCTGAATTCATAGCATATTTTCTTTATTGTTCTTGTGGCTCTTAGCATGTGTTTCTCTGTACTATCATCCATTAAATTCCCATTAGATGTGCTACTTGTGGGCAGATTCAGTTAGCACATAGCATAAGACCTTGCCCACCTAACAGGCAAGCAGCAGTTGACACAAGCATTAACATGAATTGAAAATAGGAGGGCTGGCCGGGCTCAGTGACTCAGCCTGTAATCCCAGCACTTTGGGAGGCCGAGGCGAGTGGATTGCCTGAGCAAGCAGGTTCGAGACCCACCCAGGCAACTTGGCAAGACCTCGTCTCTACAATAAATCAAAAATTCACCGGGCGTGGTAGCGCACACCTGTAGTTCTGGCTACTTGGAAGGCTGAGGCGGAGGGATCACCGGAGCCCAGCAGGCGAGGCTGCGGTGGCCAGGAGCGTGCCACTGCACTCCAGTCTGGGCGACAGAGTGAGACGCCAACTCAAAAAAAAAAAGAAAGAAACAAAATACGAGGGCAGGAATGATAGAAGATGCCACAGGCTGGAGAAAGGAGTCCCAGAAAAGACTGTAAACGTGACATTCTGAGTGAGAAACAGAGGAAAAGGGATAACTGCCAGGGATAGGAAATGAGCTCTCCTTTCCCAGGAAAAATTAGTGAGGGCTCACAATCTTTGAATCTTACCTTGGAAGCAAGCCAGGAGGCCTATGCAAGGCTGAGGAAAGGTGCAAATCACTATGTGGTCAATAGAGGTAAAGCAGGCTGGATCTCATCTGAAAGTCCCATCCAGCATCCTGACCCCACTCCCATTCCAGGTGGTATGTCTGGCAGCAATGGAAAGATGACGTTTCCTGCCTGCTTCAAGGATTGGTGGTTCTTGTGTTAAGTGGCTTGTTAGACCCACAAAAAGAGAAAGCTATATAGCCCACTTGGGGCCTCAGGGAGAACGAAAGTCAACTTCTTCTGCACAATACCAGGCAAGCTAGACAGATGAGAGTAGAAAAACTATCACCTTCTCAATTTCATAGGCTAACCAGAGAGAGAGATGGGCTTGTCTGTGATGGGGATGAACAAGTCCAAGGGGATGGGGGGCCCATTATTCTCAGGTCACCTAGTAATTCTCAATATGTACGTAGTCTGTTCATGTGCCTTAATGTTTTATGAGAAATATTTTTCAGTTACCTATGCCTTGTAAGACAACTCTGGGAAGAAGATTCTGTGAAATTGCTGGGTCATATAATAGTTGTATACTTAGATTTTAAGAAACTGTCATACTCTTTTCTAGAGTGACTGTACTATTTTACATTCCAAACAACAATATATAAGTGATTCAGTTTCTCCACATCCTTACCAGCATTTACTGTTGTCACTAACTTTAATTTTATGTATTCTGACAAGTATATAGTGATATCTCGTAGTAGTTTTAATTTGCATTTCTCTAACAATGTTGAACATTATTGTCTGTGCTTATTTGCCATCTGTATCTTCTCATTCATAGAATGCCTCTTCATGTCTTCCATGAATTTTATTTTTAAAGCATCTGATTGGTGGAATACTTTATTTTGTAATTGAATTGACTGGGTTTTTTAAAATATGTATATATTTAGGGAGTGCAAATACAGATTTCTTATATGCATATATTGTGTCGTGATAAAGTCTGGACTTTTAATATACTCATCACCCAAATAGTGTATGTTGTACCAAATAGGTAATTTTTCAATCATCACACCCTCTCATCCTCTTACTTTTTTTTTTTTTTTTTTTTTTTGAGTCAGAGTCTCACTCTGTCGCCCAGGCTGGAGTACAGTGGCATTATCATGGCTCACTGCAGCCTCAAACTCCTGGGCTCAGGCTATCCTTCCGACTCAGCCTCTTGAGCTGGGCTACAGGTGCATGCCACCACGCCCAGCTAATTTTTGTTGTTGTTGTTGTTGTTTGTTTGTTTATTTTGTAGAGCCATGGTCTCGCTGTGTTGCCTAGGCTGGTCTTGAACTCCTAGGCTCGAGCAATCCTTCCACCTTGGCCTCTCAAAGTGCTGGGATTACAGGCATGAGCCACCGCGCCTGGCCTCCTCCCACCTTTTGTAGTCTCCAATGTCTATTATTCCACTCTGTATGTCCATGTGTATGACTGGGGCTTTTTCTTACTGTTAAATTTTTGGAAGTTCTTTACATATTCTATATACTAATCCTTTGTTGAATATGTTGTTTGCAAATATTTTTCCCGAACTATAGCTTGTCTTTTCATCTTCTTAATAAAGTATTTTACAGAGCAAAAGTTTTTTGTTTTGATGCAGTCCAATTTATCAATTTTTCCTTTTATGTGCCAAGTCTAAGAACTATTTGCCCAACCCTAGATCCCAAAGATTGTATCCTGTGTGTGTGTTTGCTAAGAACTACATAGTTTTGTGTTTTGCACTACAATTTATGGTCCATTTTGAGTTAATTTTTGTGTAAAACGTGTATATATATATAGGTCAAGGTTTGTTTTATTTTCCCCCTTGTGGATGTCTGATTGTTCTAGCGCCATTTGTTGAAAATGCTGTATTTCCTTCATTGAATTTCTTTTGCATTTTTGTAAAAATAAAAGTCAATTTGGCATATTTGTTTAAGTCTATACTGGCTGCTCTGTTCTGTCTCACTGATCTGTGTCTATCCCTCCAATCTGTGTTTATTCTTCCACCCAATACCACATTGTCTTGATTACTGTAGCTTCGTAGTAAGTCTTAACATCAGGCAGAATAATTCTATACACTTTAATCTCATTATCTTATTTTTTCACTACACTGTAGCTATTCTAGGGCCTGTTACTTTACATATAAATTTGAAAATAAACATGTGTATGTCTACAAAAGTTCTTGCTGGGATTTTAGTAGGAATTGCATTAAACTGGTATATCAATTTGGGTAGAATAGACATCTTAACTACGTTCAATCTTCCATTCATGGTATGTCTCTCCATTTATATAGATGTTCTTTGTTTTCTTTCATCAGAGTTTTGTAGTTTTCAGGATATGAGTGCTTTACATGTTTTGTTAGTTTCATACCTAAGTATTACGTTTTTAAGCGATTATAAATATATTTTTAATTTCCGTGCCCACACATTCATTGCTAATATATAGAAATATTGACTGAATGCAGTGACTTATGCCTGTAATCCTAGAACTTTGGGAGGCTGAAGTGAGAGGATTGCTTGAGCCCAGGAGTTCAAGACCAGCCTAAGCAATGTAACAAGACCTCATCTCTACAAAAAATTAGCTGAGTGTAAAGGCGCTCACTGCCTGTAGTCCCAACTACTTGGGAGGCTGAGGTGGAAAGATCACCTGAGCCCAGAAGGTCAAGGCTGTAGTGAGCCGTGATTGTGCCACTGCACTCCAGCCTAGGAAGTAGAGTGAGACCCCAACTGAAGGGGGAAAAAGGTATACTTGATTTTTGTATGTTGATCTGGTATCCTATGACCTTGCTGAATGCACTTATTAGTTCTAGAAGGTTGTTTTTTTTTAAAGATTCCTGGGATTTTCAATGTAGATAATTATGTGATTTGCAAATAGAAGCAGTTGTATTTATTCCTTTCCATTTGGTATGCCTTTTATTTCAGTTTCTTCCCTTACTACACTGACTAAAACTTCCAGCACAAGTAAGAGTGACAAGAACAGGCATTCTTACCTTATTTCCCATCATATGGGGAAAGCATTCAGTCTTTTACCATTTGGTGTAATGTTAGCTGCAGGTTTTATGTAGATGCTCCTTGTCAAGTTGAGGGAATTCCCCTCTATTCCTAGAGAACTGAGTTATTTATTCTGAATAGGTGTTGCATTTTTGTGAAATCCTTCCTCTGCATCCATTTATATGATCATGTAAGTTTTCTTCTTTAACCTGTTAGTATGACAGGTTGCACTGACTGATTTTTGAATATTGAAACGATATATAATACTTTTTATACACTCTAAATTCTATTTGCTAATACCTTAAGGATTTTTGCACCTATACGATGAGCATTTGTGTACCTAATCCTGAATTGTACCCCACATCTTTAAAAAAAAAAATTTAAAAATTTGTGTGTGTATATTCGTGAGGGTTATTGGTGTATAGTTTTCTTTATTGTGTGATGTTTTGTCTGGTTTTGATATCAAGTTGATACTAGTTTCATAAAATAAATTGGAGGTGTTCCCTCCCCTTCTGCTTTCTGGAAGAAATTGATAGAATTGGTATAAATTCCCCTTTACTTGTTTGAAGCTATCTGGGCTCTCTATTCTGTTTCACTGGTCTATGTGTCTGTTTCTATGGCAGTACATGCTGTTTTGATTACTATAGCTTTATAATCAATTTTGAAGTCAGGGAGTATGATACCTCCTGCATTGTTATTTTTTCCCAAGATTATTTTGTGACTTTTATGGTTCCATGCACATTTTAAAATTGTTCTATTTCTGTGAAAATGCCACTGAAATGTTGATAGGTACTGCATTGATTCTGTAGATTGCTTTGGTTTGTACAAACATTTTAACAATATTAATTCTTCTAAGTCATGAACATGATATCTTTCCATTTATCCGTGTATTTTTAAATTTCTTTCATCAATGTTTTATAGCTTTCAGTATGCAAATCTTTCACCTCCTTGGCTAAATTTATTACTATTTTTTGTAGGTATTGTGAATGAAATTATTTTCTTGATTTTTTTGGGGGGTGGTTTCTAGTTAGTGTACGCAAACACTACTGATTTTTGCATGTTGATTTTGTAGCCTATAACTTGACTGAATTTGTTTATTTCTAACATTTTTTGGTGGAATCTTGAGGATTTTCTAGGTATAAAACCATGTCATCTACAAACAGGGACAATTTAACTTTTTTCTTCCCAATGTGGATACCTTTTATTGCTTTCTCTTGCTTAATTGCTCTGGTGAGGACTTCCAGTACTATGTTGAATAGAAATGGTCAAAGTGATCATTCTTATCTTGTCCCTGATCTTAGAGGAAAAACTTTTAATGTTTCACCACTGAATATAATATTAGCTGTGGGTTTGTCTTATATAGACTTTATTGTGTTGAGATCATTCTTTCTATATCTAATTTGATGTGAATTTTTATCATGAAAGATATTTAATTTTGTCAAGTGCTTTTTTTGGTATCTGTTGAGATATCATAAGTTGTAGGCTACAAAATCAACATGCAAAAATCAGTAGTGTTTGTATACACTAACTAGAAACCACCCCCCCAAAAAAATCAAGAAAATAATTTCATTCACAATACCTACAAAAAATAGTAATAAATTTAGCCAAGGAGGTGAAAGATTTGCATACTGAAAACTATAAAACATTGATGAAAGAAATTTAAAAATACACGGATAAATGGAAAGATATCATGTTCATGGCTTAGAAGAATTAATATTGTTAAAATGTTTGTACAAACCAAAGCAATCTACAGAATCAATGCAGTACCTATCAACATTTCATTTTGTCCTTCATTCTGTCAATGTGGTATATCACATTTATAGATTTGCATATATTGAGCCTTGCATCCCTGGGATAAATTCAAATTGTTCATGATGAATGATCAACGTGCTGTTGAGTTTGGTTTGCTAGTATTTTGTTAAGAATATTTGCATCTATGTCCATCAGGGTTATCAGCCTGGAATTTTCTTTTCTTGTAAGTATTCTTGTCTGTCCACGATAGCAGAGTAATCCTGGTTTCATAAAATAAGTTCGGAAATATATTCTCTTCAAAATTTTGAAAGAGCTTGAGAAAAAATTGTATTAATTATTTAAATGTATGGTGAAATTCATCAAAACTATCAAGTCTGGGTTTTTCTTCTGTTTTATTGCTGGTTCAATCTCCTTTCTCATTATTGGTCTGTTCAGATGTCTTATTTCTTCATGATTAAGTCTTGGTAGGTTGTATGTGTCTAGGAGTTTACCCATTTCCTTTAGGTTATCCAATTTGTTGGCATGTAGCTGTTCATAGTAATCTCTTAGGATCTTTTGTATTTCTGAGGTATCAGTTTTAATGTCTCTTTCATTTCTAATTTCTTCCACTGATTTGGGGGTGAGTTTGTTCATCTTTTCCTAGTTCCTTGAGGTATAACATTAGGCTGTTTAAGATTTTTCTTCTTTGTTGCAATAACCTGCCCTCTTACAACTGCTTTTAATGCATCCCATAAGTTTTGGGATGCTGTGTTTCCATTTTGTTTGGCTCAGATATTTTCTAATTTCCCATTTACTTTCTTATTTGACCCATTGAGTGTTCAGGAGCATGTTGTTTAATTTCCATGTGCTAGTAAATTTTCCAAAATTCCTCCTGTTATTAATTTCTAGTGTTATACCATTATAGTGAAAAAAGACACTTGATATTATTTCAGTCTTCCTAAATTTGTTAAGACTTGTTTTGTGGCCTAACATATGATCTCTCTTGGAGAATGTCTCATGTGCACTCAAGAAGAATGTGTGTTCTGCCTCCGATGCCTGGGATGTTTCGTATATTTCTGTTAGGTCCATTTGGTCTAAAGTGTAATTTAAGTCTGATGTTTCCTTATTGATTTTCTGTCTGGATTACCTGTCTACTGCTGAAAGTGGTGTACTAAAGTCCTCTTCTATTTTTGTATTAGAGTCTATCTCTCTCTTCAGATCTATTAATACTTGCTTTATATATTCCGGTGCTCCAATTTGGGTGTACATATATTTACAATTGTTGTGTCCGCTGAATGAATTAATCCCCTTATCATTATATAATGGCCCTCTTTTTCTAATTTTACAGTTTTTTACTTAATGTATCTCTTATCTGATATAAATATATCTACCCCTGTTCTCTTTTGGTTTCCATTTGCATGGAATGTCTTTTTCGAGCCTTTCATTTTCAGTCTATGTGTGTGTCCTTCAAGATAAAGTGGAGTCCTTAGACAGCATATAATTGAATATTGTTTTTCTTTTTTCATTTAGTTACTCAATGTCTTTTGAATAAATAATTTAATTCATTTACATTCATAGTAATTAATGATAGGTGGGAACTTAGTAGTTCCACTTTGTTCATTGTTTTCTGGTTGTTTTGTATATCTTGTTTCTTCTTCTCTTCTGTCTTCCTTTGTAATTAGGCGGTTTTTTCTAGTGGTATACTTTGTGGTTTTTTTTTAACTTTTTATCTTTTGTGTATCTACTATAGGTTTTTGCTTTGTGGTTACCACAAAGCTTACATAAAATATCTTATAGTTCCAACAGGTTATTTTAAACTGATAGCAACTTAACTTTGACTACATTAAAAAGCTCTATATTTTTACTCCAACCACCCATATTTATGTTTTTGATGTCACAATACATATTTTTATATTGTGTGTTCCTTAACAAATTGTATAGCTGTTCTTACCTTTAATGGTTTTGTCTTTTAACCTTCATACTAAAGATATGTGATTTACATATTACCATTATAGTATTAAAGTATTCTGAATTTGACTGTGTACATATTTTACCAGTGAGTTTTAAACTTTCATATGTTTTTGTGATAATAATTTGGCATCCTTTTCTTTCAGCAGAAAAGGAGTTCTGCTTACCATTTCTTGTAAGACAGATCTGATGGTGATGAACTCTTTCAGCTTTTGTTTGTCTGCAAAAGTCTTTCTCTCTCCTTCATTTCTGAAGGACAACTTTGTCAGGTGCAGTATTCTTTTGGCAGTTTTTTCCTTCAGCACTTTGAGTATATCATCCCAGTCTCTCCTGGTCCATAAGGTTTCTGGCAACAGGTTTGCTGCTAGCCTTATTGAAACTCCCTTATATGCTTTGTGCTTCTTTTATCTTGCTGCATTCGGGATTCTCTCTTTGTCTTTGATTTTTGACAGTTTGATTATAATATGTCATGGCATAGTCTGTTTGGATTGACTTTTATTGGAGAGCCTTGACTTTCTGGTACTTGGATATTTATCTTTCCACAGATTTGGAGAGTTTTCTATTTTTTTAAAAATAGCTTTCTGCCCCTTCTCTCTCTTTTCCTTCTTAAACTCCTATAACTTGAATATTTTCTCTTTTGATGGTGTTCCACAAATCTTGTAAGCTTTCGTCATTCTTTTTCATTCTTGTTTTGCTCTCTCACTGTGCATTTTCAAATAACCTGTCTTCAGATTTACAGATTCTTTTTACTGCTTGATCAGTTCTATTATTATTATTATTATTATTATTATTATTATTATTACTATTATCACTATTACTATTATTGAGAAGTGGGGAACAAGTCAGGACTAGCTACACAAGTGGGCTGCATGCAGGTAAAGTTTGGGCCTCCGACTGGTTCTCACTTCCCCTGGTTTAAGACCAGGTACTCTTTGTGTTGTTATGTGCTCCCATTCCTTCCTCCCTCTCCTGGCAGTGTCCAGCAACTGCCAATCTCTCCCTTGTGCTAATGTGATTAATGTTCAGATCCTACTTATGAGTGAGAATATGAGGTATTCAGTTCTACTTTTTTGTAGAATGATTTATGTTCCTCCAGATTTATTCCCAGAAGAGAGATTACTGAATTTCATGGAAGGTCAATTTCTAGTTCTTTTAGGAATTTTCACAGTTCTTTCCATAGAGGTTGAACTAGCTTGCACTCCCACCAACAGTGTAGAAGTGTTCCCTTTTCTCTACACCTGTACCAGCATCTGTTTTTTGTTTTGTTTTGTTTTTTGTTAATGATGGCCATCTTTACTGGAGTTAGGTGGTATATTATTTGTAGTTTTGATTTGCATTTCTCTGATGACTACTGAGGCTGAGCATTTTTTCATGAATCCGTTGGCTGCTTTTATGTCTTCTTTTGGAAAGTATCTGTTCATGTTTCTTTGCCCACTTTTTAATAGGGTTGTTTGTTTTTTTCCTTCCAGCTTGTTTGAATTCCTTGTAGATCCTGGATGTTAGGCCTTTGTCAGATACATAATTAGCATTCTATGGGTTGTCTCACAACTCTCTTGAGGGTTTCCTTTGCTGTACAAAAGCTTTTCAGTTTGATGAGGTCCCACTTGTCTGTTTTAGCTTTTATGGCATTGGTTTTTGGGGATTTGGTCAAGAATTTGTTGACGTGCATAAGAGTGTTTCCTGTGTTTTCTTCTAGGATTCTTATAGTTTGAGGTTTTACATTTAGGTCTTTGATCCATTTAGAGTTGATATTTGTGTATGGTAGTGGGTAGGGGTCCAGTTTCATTCTTCTGCATGTGGTCAGCCAGTTTTCCCAGCATCATTTGCTAAAAATGGCCTCCTTTCCCCAGTGTTTGTTATTGGTGGCTTTGTTAAAGATGAGTTGCTTGAGAGTCTGTGTTTTTGGTTTCATAATCTCTGTCCTCTTCCATTGGTCTATGTGCCTGTTCTTGTACCAGTACTAGACTGTTTTGTTTACTGTAGCCTTGTAGCAAAGTTGGAATGTCTGGAAGTGTGATACCTCCTACTTTGTTCCTTTTGCTGAGGATGTTTTGGCTATTCGTTTTATTTTTTGTTTCTATAAGAATTTTTGTATTGTCATTTCCAGGTCTGAGAAAAATGATGTTGGTAGTTTGGTGGGTAATGCATTGAATCTGTAGATTGCCTTTGGTAGAATGAACATCTTGACAATATTAATTATTCCAATCCATGAACATGGAATATTTTTCCATTTGTTTGTATCATCCTTGATTTCTTTGAGCAGTGTTTTGTAGTTCTCATTGTAAAGATCTTTCACTTCTCTTCTTAGGTGGATGCCAAGGTATTTCATTTTTTTGTGACTATTGTGAATGGGATTGTGCTTTTTATTTGGCACTCTGTCTGCTTGTTGCTGGTGTATAAAAACGCAACTGTTTTTGCACATTGATTTTGTACCCTGAGACTTTACCAAAGTTGATTATCAGTGCAAGGAGGCTTTTGACCAACTTCCCAGTGTTTTCAAGTTATAGGATCATATTTGTCTACAAAGAAGGATAACTTGACTTCCTCTTTTCCCATGTGGATACCCCTGATTTATTTCTCATGCTTGATTGCTCTGGCTAGACCTTCCAATACTATGCTGAACAGGAGGGGTGAGAGTGGACATCCTTGTCTTGCTCCTGTTTTCAGAGAATGCTTCCAATTTCTGCCCACTGAGCAAAATGTTGACTGTGGGTTTATCATAGATGACTCTTACTGTTTTAAGAAATGTTGCTTCTATGCTTAGGTGCTCAAGGGTTTTTATCAAGGAGTGCTTAATTATGTCAAATGCTTTTCTTCATCTAATGATATAATCATGTGGTTCTTGATGTTACAACTGTTGGTGTGTTGAATTATGTTTATGGTCTTGCAAATGTTGAACCAGCCCTGCATCCCAGGAATGAAGCCCACCTGGTCATGGAGGATGACCCTTGAGATGTGTTGTCAGATCCAATTTGCTATAATTTTGTTTAGAGTTTTTGCATCTATGTTCATCAAGGAGATTGGGCTGTAATTCTCTTTCCTTGTTTGGTCTTTGCCAGGTTTAGGTATTAGTATTATGTTGGCTTCATAAAATGAGTTGGGGAGCATTCCATCTTTCTCGATTGCCTGAAATACTTTCAATAAGATTGGTATCAGCTTCTCCTTGTATGTCTTGAAGAATTTAGCTAGGAAGCCATCGGATCTGGAGCTTGTTTTGGTAGATAGATTTCTTATGACTGAGTTGATTTCCTGGATTGCTATTGGTCTGTTTAGAGTTTCAGTTTTTTCTTGTTTCAACCTTGGGAGGTTGTGTGATGACAGAAAATGCTCCATTTCTTTAGGTTTTCTAGTTTATTTGCATGCATGTTTTTATAGTAATCTCTGAAAATCTTTTGGATTTGTTCAGGGTCAGTTGTGACTTTACCTTTTGCATTTCTAATTGTGCTTACCTGGACTTTCTCTCCCTTTTATTTATTTATTTATTTATTTGGGAGTGGGGTCAGTCTGGCCAGGGGACCATCGATCTTATTTATCCCTTTTTTTTTTTTTTTTTGAGTTGGAGTCTCACTCTGTTGCCCAGACTGGAGTGCAGCGGCCGCGCCCGGCCACCGCAGCCTCGACCTGCTGGGCTCCAGCGATCCTTCCGCCTCAGCCCTCCGAGTAGCCAGAATTACAGGTGCGCTGCTACCACGCCCGGCTAATTTTTTGATTTATGGTAGAGATGAGGTCTCGCCTGCCCAGGCGGGTCTCAAACCCGCAGGCTCAGGCAATCCACTCACCTCAGCCTCCCAAAGGTGAGAAATCACAAGCTGAGCCACCGAGCCTGGCATTTATCCCTTTAAAGAACCAGCTTTTGGTCTTGTTGATCCTTTCTGTGATATTTTTGTCTTCTATGTCCTGAGATTGTGATTTTATGTTGGTGATCTGGATTCTTCTGCTGAGGTTAGGATTTAGGTGATCTTGCCTTTCTAGCTCCTTCAGGGGTGACACTAGGCTGTCTATTTGTGATCTTTGTTTTCTTGATTTTTGCTTGCAATGCTATTCATTTTCCTCTTAACACTGATTTCATGGCATCCCAGAGATTCTGATAAGATATGTCTTTGTTTTTGTTTATTTCCAGGAATCTTTGTATTTCTGTCTTCATTTCCATGTTGACCCAGAAGTTGTTCAATGGCATGTTGTTTACAGTCCATGTCTTTGTGTATTTTGGGGGGATATTGTTGATGGCAGTATTTATTTTCATGCCACTGTTATCTGAGAAGTTGCATGGTATTATTTCAATCTTTTGAAATTCGGTCATGCTTGATTTATGTCCAAGATTGTGATCAATCTTGGTGTATGTTCCATGTGCTGATGAGTACAAAGTATACTCTGTAGTTGTTGATTGAAGTGTTCTGTAGATGTCTATTAAGTCCATTTGATCAAGTGTTGAGTTAAGGTTCTGGATCTCCTTGTTGGTCTTTTGCCTTGCTGATCTATCTATGATTGTGTGAGAGTCAATGTCCTCTTTCAGTTTGCTTAGTAGTTGTCTTATAAACCTGGTACTCTTGTGTTGGGTGCATATATGTTTAGGATGGATATTTCTTGCTGGTGAATTGAGCCTTTTATCGTTACATAGTGTCCTTCCACATAGTTTTCAATTTTTGATGACTTGAAGACTGCTTTGTCGGATATTAGAATAGCTATGGCTGCTTTCTTCTGTTTTCCATTCACCTGAAAGGTCGGTTTTCCAGCCTCCAACCTTGAGTCTGTGTGTGTCTGTTGCAGTGAGATGAGTTTCCTGGAGGCAGCAGATTGTTGGATCATGTTTTTTTTAATCCAATTTGCCATTCTATGTCTCTTCAGTAGTGCATTTAGTCCATTCACATTCAAGTTAATTATTGATATATGAGTTTATCCCTGTCATAGGGCTCCTGTAGGGTTACTTTGCTTCCTTTTAACTTTCGCATTTACATATGTGTGTGTTTTCATTTTTGTGGGTGCTCTATATGCTCTGTTAACTCTGTGTTTGCCTGTAGTTTTGTGATGTTCTTGGCCCTTTTTTCTTTTTTTTTTTTTTTTTTTATTTTTAACTGTGCTCAACACCTTCTTAAGTGTCTCCTGAAGGGCTGGTCTGGAGGTGGCATATTCACTTAGAGACTGGATATCTGGGAAGGATTTTAATTCTCCATCACTGATGAAGCTTAGCTTGGCTGGGTAGGAAATTCTTCACTGGAATTGCTTATCTTTCAGATCATTAACAATTGGACTCCAATCCCTTCTGGCTTGTAGTGTTTCTGCAGATAAGTCTGGAGTGATTCTGATAGGTTTTTCCCTGATAGGTAGTCTGGCCTTTCTTTCTTGCTGCCATTAGGATTTTTTTCTTTTGTGCTTACTTTTTGAATGCAAATTACTCTGTGTCTTGGTGATGTCATGCAATATCTTGCAGGGGATCTCTATATCTCTTGCACTTGGATGACCATCTCTCTCTAACAAGCTGAGAGAAGTTCTCTTGAATGACCTCATGGAACATTTGTTCCATGGTGTTCTCATTTTCCCTTTCTGCTTTGGGGATACCAATCAGGCATAGGTTTGGTTTTTTTTGACCAAGTCACACAGCTCTTGGAGGTTTTGTTTTTTCTCTTTGAGGTTTTTTTTTTTTTTTTTTTTTTGAGTTGGAGTCTCACTCAGTTGCCCAGACTGGAGTGCAGTGGCCACTCCCGACCACCGCAGCCTCGACCTGCTGGGCTCCAGTAATCCTTCCGCCTCAACCTTCCACGGTAGCATGCCCGGCTAATTTTTTTGATTTATTGTAGAGATGAGGTCTTGCCAAGTTGCCCAGGCAGGTCTTGAACCCGCGGACTCAGGCAATTCACTCACCTCAGCCTCCCAAAGCGTGAGATTACAGGCTGAGCCACCAAGCCCGGCCGAGTTTTTATTTTTCCTATGTTTTTAACAGACTGTGTTAATTCCATATTTTGGTCTTCAAGGTTTGAGATTTTTTCCTCTGCTTGGCTGAGCCTATTTCCAATACTTCTTACTCTGTTATTGATTTTTGAGGATAGAGCTCTTTATTTCCATTATTTCAAAGCAGGCTTTTTTGAAGTTGGCCAACTCTACTTTTACTTCCTTTACAATTTCTTTGAGTTTTGCTTCATGTTTCTCTTGGCTCTTGTTCATTTGTGCCATCCATTCTCTGATTCCTGTGACTGTCAACTGGGGCAGGTCCTTCTAGGAGGTTTCTATTGTTTGTGTTCTGGTGGCTGCTTTTTTTGTGTGTGCTGTCTCTTTAAAATTCTGAGAGTCGCTTGCTCTTTGTTCCTTTTTTCTCAGACCTCTCTTTACTCAGCAAGAGAGGGAGGAGCTCCACCCTGTGACAGGTTCTTGTTACTGCAGATTTTCTCTCAGCTTCTAAACTAGTCAGGACAGTTTCTCATCCCTCTGTTGCATGTGGCTGATGGTCGTGTGGGGGGGGGATGGTTGAATTGACCCAGCACGTCCCCGAATCATTTGCTCCCTCCCTCACCCAGTGTGAAGTCAGTTCCTATACACACCTAACTCATGGCAGGGGGATGGGGTGCCCAGATTCCCACTGCCTTTTGGGTCTCTGCATGTTAAAGGAGATACCTGCTAGGTACAGGTAGTTTCACCATTCCAAATGTGTTCAGGGTGCCACCTTTAATTGGTGGATGAATCCCCATTCTTCCCTGCCCTGCAAGAGAGGTGCTGGCCTGTTGCTCCACCGAGTGTAAGTGGCAGGCGTGTCAGTCAGATTAGCCCATAGGCAGGCTTTCCCCATGAGGGAACCGCTTCCCATTACACCTGGGCTCTGGCACCCACCACTGCATCCCAATCAGGTTTCCTCTCATGTGAAACTGATGTTTTGCACACTGTTGGGAAGAAGTGAACCGATTCAAAGCATCTTATAATCATTCACCCCTCTCCTCTGAGCAGATCTTCATTTTCTGTGAGCTCCTAGTGCAGTGTGAGGGATGAGGAGCCTGGAATTCTGTACCTGCCATGGCTTTCTAGAGTCTGTGCACTCAGAGAGACCTTCACTGGGTTCACAATGTTTAGCCCGTCCAAAAGTGCTCTGGATATCTCCATCTAATGGCAGCAGAATTCTTACTCTCTGTCTTGCTAGGTGAGAGTCACACCCATCTGCTGCTCCACAGTGGCTATCTTGGCTCCTCCCTCCCTGCTTGATCAATTCTGCTGTTTATACTGCTCTCTATTGCATCTTCCATTTCACATATTGTATTTTTCAGCTACAGAATTTCTGTTTGATTTTTTAAAAAACTAACTTCAGCTGGGCATGGTCACCTCACCTTGTAATCCTAACACTTTAGGAAGCTGAGATGGGAAGATTGTGCCCAGAAGTTTGAGACAGGCCTGGCCAACATAGTGAGACCACGTCTCTACAAAAAAATTAGCCAGGTGTGGTGGTGTGTGCCTGTGGTCCCAGCTACTTGGGAGGCTGAGGCAGAAGAGTCACCTGAGCCCAGGAGTTCAAGGCTACAGTGAGCCATGATCATGCCACAGTACTCCAGCCTGGATTACAAAAGTGAGACCCTAACTCTAATAATAATTTCAACGTCATCATTAAATTTTCCATTTAGTCATTTATTTTTTCCTGATTTCACTAGATTCTCTTCATTCCTTTGGGGTCTGCTACTGGGAAATTATTATGTTCTTTTGGTGGTGTTATATCTCCTTGGGTTTTTTTTTGTGTTTCTTACTGCTTTATATTGATGTTGGTGTATTTCAAAAAATAGGGATTTATTGTATTCTTTACAGAATGGATTTGTCTGAGAAAGCCCTTCAACAGCCCATTCAGTGATTCTGGGCAGGTCATTTGGTATAATCTATGGACAGGCTTGCTGCAAGCCTTGGGCAAACTGACCTGGTGCTTGTGTCAGCAAGTGGATGGGCCTGGTGCCTGAGTCTATGGGGCTGGACCTAGAGCCTGAATCCACTGGTGTAGGCCTGTAGATTGAGTCCATGGGGGTAGGCCTGGCACCTGTATCTGTGGGGGTCAGCCTGAAACCAGGATTCACATAAGCTGACTTGATGCTAGGGTGGGCCTTGAGCTTTAGTCTACAAGGGCTAGCCAGATGCTGGAATGGGTCTGGTGCCTGGGTTCACTGGAACAGTCCTAGAGCCTGAATCCATGGGGTTTTTGTGGCACTGGAGTGGGTCTGGGTCCTGAGTCTTCAGGGATGGTTCTGGAGCCTCAGTTTAAGAAGCCTCAGTTTAGCCTGGCACCAGGGTCTACTTGAGTAGACTTAGACCCTTGGTGCTCTGGAGCCTAGGGCCACAATCACCAATCAGGAGCCTGGAGCTGGTCTGGTACTGGGCCAAATGTGGAGCCTGGATTCAAGGGGGCTGATCTGGAGCCTGGGATCATAAGCCCAATGCTTGGAGTCACAGAGGCTGACCTGTGTCCTAGATATATGGAAGTTGCTCAGCAATGAGGTGTATTAGGACAGGCCTGGACCCTGGATCTGATGGAGCATGAGGTTACAGGAGCCAGCCTGGAAGGTAAGGGGAAGACTTGGACCCTGTGTCCTTTGGTGCCAACCTGGCAGTAGGGTAGGTTTAAAGCTTGAGGCTGTGTGGGCCAACCTAGCTCTGGGCTTATCTGAGACTAATGGTAGACCTGGAACCTGGGGTCAGGGGCAAGCCTAGGGATGGGTGGGCCTATTCCTGTATCTTCAGCAGCCAGACTGGAGAATGGATCTGTGAGTACTGGCCTGATAACTAGGGCTGCTGGAGCTGGCCCAGCCCTGGAATAGGCCTGGAGCCTGAGTCTGTGAGCACTGACCTGGTGCTGGGGCAGGCCTAGTGCTGGAACCAGTCTGGAGCCTGGGGCTGCTGAGGTTGGCCTGGTGCTAGGGCAGGCACAGAGACCAATTCTGCTGGGCAGGCTTGGAACCTGGGGCTTAGAATCCTGCCTGGCACTAGGGTAGACTTCAAGCTCAGTCTGTGGGTACCAGCCTGGAATTTGGGGGACAGGAGGATCTGTTCAATGCTAGGTTATACTGGGGTGGGCCTAGTTTGGGGGTCCAAGGCAAAGTCCAATGCTCACTTCCCTCTCCTTCTCCCACATGTGGAGTATTTCTTTCTATTCTGGGTTGCCTGGGGTTGAGGGAAAGATGACATGGATAATGTATAATGTTCTTTCTCACCCTCTTATACATCATTTCTTATTTCTGTGATATGCCCAGTTGCTGTAATCCCTCAACTGGTTTCCTTAGCCTATGGGAAAATATTTTCACATGTGGATAGTTGTTCAAACTGATGTTTCTGGAAGATGGGGATGAGTGCCGGAAATTCCTTTCCTGATATCTTGTTCTGTCCTTGTTTTTTAATCCACTCTGATCATTTCAGTCTCTTAATTTTTGTATTTATAGTGTTTACATTTAATGTAATTATTGATGTGTTAGAGCTTAAGCCTTCCATTTAAATTTTGTCTGTTCTCTCTGTTTTTCATTTCTTGTTTTCTTTTTATTGCCTTCCTGTGGGTTACTTGAACATTTTTTAGAAATCCATTCTGATTTATTTGTAGTAGTGTTTTGAGTATATTTCTTTGTATATCTTTTTTTAGTAGTTGCTCTATATATGGCATTATATATACACAACTTATGGGACTTTATTGGAAATAAGGTATTTTCTGATATAATCAAATTAAGATGAGGTTATTAAGGTGGGCCCTGATCCAATATGACTGGTGTCCTTATAAGAATAGGTAACCTGGGACACAGATGCACAGGGAGAATGCTGTGTGATTCAAGAAGAGATTGGAGTGAGACAGCTGTGAGTCAAGGAATGTTATAGATTGATGGCTACCACTAGATGCTAGGAAGAAACAAAGGATTCTTCTCCGTGGATTTTAGAGGAAACATGTCTCTGCCAACACCTTGGTTTGGGACTTCTAGGCTCCAATACTGTAAGACAAAATTTTGTTTTTTACCCACCCAGGTTTGTGGCACTTTGTTATGGCAAGTCTGAGAAACAAATACAGCATCTATTCATTATCTTTTTTAAATCATTCTGAGATTTTCCTGATTCTTGGTATGATAAATGATTTTCAATTAAGACCTTGACTTTTTGAAATCTTGACACTTTAGGTATTATGTTATAAGACTCTGAGTCTTATTTAAACTTTCTGTTTTAGCTGGCTTCTTGTGACACTGTTCTGTCAGGCGAAAGAAGAGATGCCATCATGTTACTGCCAGGTGGTAATAAAGGTCCAGCCTAACCCCTTGGCCTTCTGTCATACCTGAGGAGGGGCTGCTGGGTGTTCCAGCTTCCCACTCAGGCTTCACTGATACTTACCTGGCTGACAGGTACAGAAGAACTTGTCAGTGTTCTCCACGTGGTTTCTACTGACACCATGAGTGTAGGAGGCCTCGTTACTCCTGGGCAGTGGTCAAAGTCCTCACTATCTTCCAGGCTTCCTCTGATACTACCTGGCAGGGATGTTGGGATACCTTGTTATAACCTTGTGGGTGGAAGTCTAGGCCCCCCGCTAGGCCTTTGCTGGCATGGATGGGGTGGTGCCACAATTTTTCTATAGTGTTTGGCTAGAATAGAGCAATTATTGTCTATATATTTTCTATCTTTCTAGGCTACTCTTTTGTGGTCTTTTGGCTAGAGAGAGCAGGCTTTCCTTAGGACTTTTATTTGTCTGCACTCACTGGAAGTTCTGGATTGCCAGCCTCTGCAGTTCTGGGTTGTCACCTTCTTCAGCTCCATGTCTAGGATATATGGGGGGGAAACCCCAAGGAACTCACCACTGTACCATTTATTTGGTCCCAAGATTCTCAGGCAATCTGCCTTCTCTTGATCTTTCAGAGGCTTCTTATATTTGTTTTATATGCAATGCCAACCAAATACTTGGTGGGGAAAAATAGCAAAAAGTATGTGAACTCCACTTTCTCAAAAGCAGAAGTCTTGGACTTCTTTTTAAAATAACTAATTCAAACAATATAGACCAAAATTACAAATATTTTCCTACACATAGTCTCATTTAGAATCAAGAAAATGGGTAGCTCAGGGTACAGGAATCTCTATCTAAGGAAATATTACCCTTGGCATCACAGTATCCCTTAAGCAATCGGGAAACTCCAAATACATACTTTAAAGAGTGTTTCAAGCTGCTTGTGTTTATTCCTACTCATCAGGCTTTTATTTTTTTCAAATTGAGCTCCACAGAGCACTATCCTTGAAATCACCTTGAAACAATCATTAAAACATAGATTTATCTTCGTAGATGAATCAGAGTCCAGGACTGAAGACTTGGAATCTACATTTCACAATCATCCCCTGCCCCCCAAGATATTCTTAGGTATCTTACATTTGAGAACCACTTGTCTAAACCATTGATAAAATTACTGAAATATTAGCCAGGTGGGGTGGCATGCACCTTTAGTTCCAGCTACTTGGGAAGCTGAAGTAGGAGGACTGCTTGAGCACAGGAATTCAAGGCTTCAGTGAACTATGGGTGCACCCCTGCACTCCAGCCTGGGCAACAGAGAGAGAGACCCTGTCTCAAAAAATTGCCGAAATAGACTAGACCAAGGTTGAAGACTTGTAGCAGGCCTGGAGACTGTCCTTTTGAAGCTATTAATCATTAATTAGAACCCTCCAGGTAAACTTGATCAACCAGTTACTAATCCCCCTAATTATTGTCACAGCCAACCCCTATTCTGTTACTTCGCACAAATAATATCATCAAAGCCCTTAGTGCTTTGCCAAATTTCACTTGCTCTCTGCTGTGCTGCCTTGACCTATCATTCTAGTAAACCTAAAAGATAATGAAACTAGTCTGACCGGTTTTGTTCCCAGTGAATTCACACTGGGTCCAGTGAGCATAAACCATCCTTATCAAATGATCCATTTTAAATTGTCTCCTGGAATCAACATCAAACTTATTGACCTATCCATTTATACTTCCTCTATTATTTCTCTTTTAAATCCATGATCACATTTGCCCATCTTCTGGCTTCTAGCACCTCTTCTAGTCTCCAAATTGATGAAAATAAAATTGATGAAAAAGAGTGGTTTCGAGGTCTCATTTGCAAGTTCACCCAATACTCTGAGAGATGTTATTTGTCCAGACCAGACACTTGAACCTGGTTAAAGCAATGAGATACTCTTTGACAACCATTTTACATACCCTGGACTTTCATTTCATTACCAAAGTTTGGTCTAAACGCTTGCTCTTCAAAGTGTGGGTCGAGGACCAACAGCGGCATCACCTGGGAGGTTGTTAGAAGTGCAAATTATTGGCTACCACCTAGACCGACCAAATCAGAATCTCATTTTGACAAAATTCCTACTTGATGCACATGCATGTTAAAGTTTGAAAAGCACAGAGTTAAACTTTTCAGTAGGAAAATTTCTGCTTGACAGAAAATACAGGTACAAAGTGAGAACAGAAGAGTTTTGCTCTATCTTTATCATCTATCAGTAAGTCATTGTCAATTGTGTCTCTTTCTAGATTGTCTTCTTGCTCTTTACATAACTGCTAAGAGGAGTTTCCATATCCCGCTTTCTCTGCATAGCATCTCAAACAACTCTAAGTTATAAAGAGGATCCATAAGACTGGCCCCTGGAGGATATTATTACTCATTCCAAAAATGTAGACTGTTCCACATTTTGCTCTTAGTAATGTGTATATGCTTATTAGGTAAGCATCTCTAATAGTAAAACCACACACCTTAAGGTGCCCTGCCCCATACCATTTATTTCTGGGAATCCTATCCTGTTTCCTATGCTGTTGCAGTTTCCAAAGCCTTCTGCTTGCAAGGCTACCTGTAAAACTTGGCTTAGTGTCTGTGATGAGATGCCAATGTCCATGCTAACAGTGCTTTTTATATAGCTCCTCCCAAAGCTTGCAATCCTTGGAATGCCCAAATGGTTGTGGATTAGAAGGGTATCCTCCCCTACTCAGTGCCATACTCTGTCACGTGGGCCTTGAAATAGCTCAACTTTTGCTCAGTCTCTCAAAGTCTTCCTTAGGCAGGACCAGCAATGTATAGTGCTCTTTTGCTTAACAATGAAGTTAAAGGTCTAGAAAAGGAATCGAGGCCATATTATCCTGTAAGACCTCCTCTTATCCCCTTCCAGACTTTCTCACCACTAAAATCTATTCTCTCATAGTTACAAATCTAGTGATCCCACATATACGAATGAATGCAAATGGACACTGATGTGTGTTAAAGGGATGGAGGAAGGAAGAGAGTATACCTTTATACTTTTGTGGTGACTGGACTCCAGTTCAGTCAATTAAAAGTGCCCAGCTATCACTGCACTTGACTAATTTCCAAATATTTGGAGAAATTCCCACATATTTTTCTAATTATTGATTTCAGCTCTAATTCCCTTATGGTCAGTAAACATACTCTTTATTATTTTCATTCTTTTAAATTTACTGATACTTCCTTTATGGCCCAGCATATAGTTTCTCGTGATGAAAGTTCTTCATGCATTTGAAAAGGATGTGTATTCTGCTGTTTTTTTGGGGGGGAGTGAACTATAAATGTCAGTTGATTGATGGTGTCCTAATGACTGTAAACTTGTTCTATTGATTACTGAGCAAGGAAAGTTCAATTCTACCAGTTTGCTTCACATGTTTTGCAGATCTGTTACCAGATGCATACTTTTAGAATTTTGTCTTGTTAAGAATTAGCCCTTTTGTCAGTACAAAATATCCCTCTGTATTTTTGGTAGGCCTCCTTGTTTTAAAGTCTACTTTGATGCTAATATCGTCAGTAAATTTCTTATGATTAGTGTCTTTCTAGTATATTTTCTCATCTTTTTACTGTAACCTAATTATATTGAAACTGGGTTTCTTATAGGCAGCTGAACAACTTACGCCTTTTATTTGGAGTGCTAATGACTCTTAATGTAATTATTGATATGGTTGTTTCTAAATCTATCATCTTGGTATTTTTTTCTATTTGTCTCATCTAATCTTTGTGGGGAGTTTTTTCCCTTTACTCCTCTTCCTTGGCATTACTTGTGTAATTTTAGTATTCTGTTTTGGCTTTTTAGCATTATTTCTTATTTTGTTTTTTGTAGTTGATCTGGAGAGTATAATATGCATCCATAACTAATCATAATGTACTTTGAATTAATATTGTACCAATTCATATGTAAGAACCTTATAACAGTAAGCTTCCTTTTACTCCTATCTTTCCCATTGTACTATTGTTTTCATGCATATTTACTTCTATACAGATTATAGATTTCATATTACATTGTTATTCTTTATTGCTTTAAACAGTTCATTCTTTTCAGTACATTTAGAAATGAAAAAAGTACAAATTTTTTTATATTTACTCAGATATTTGCCATTTTCATTTCTTCATGTAACTCTGAATCTCCAGCTGGTATAATTTCCCTCAAGCCTACAGAATTTCATTTACTATTTCTCATAAATTAAATTTTCTAGGAATGAATTATAATCAGTTCTCATTATTTGAAGTTCTATAAAGTCACTGCACACACTGAGTTAAGGAATACTGAACCACTGCTCCTCGCAGAAATATAGGGTTAGGTTCCTCCAAGTTTCTGGTCACAACATTTTCACCAACTGATCAATATGTAACTTTGTTTTATATGTGTTTCTACTTGAAGGTATCTTATATTTTATATATTGTTGATTCATTGACATTGAACTCACAACCAACAGCACTATAACTCATGCCTAAACAAAACTTATCTAAGATTTGCGTTTCTCTATAAGGCATATCACAGCCTTCTTGCACTTAAGAATGCTAGGCAGCCTGGCTCGGTGACTCAGCCTGTAAACCCAGCACTTTGGGAGGCCGAGGTGAGCGGATTGTCTGAGCCCGCGGGTTCAAGACCCACCTGGGCAACTTGGCGAGACCTCATCTCTACAATAAATCAAAAAATTAGCCGGGCGTGGTAGTGCGTGCCTGTAGTTCCAGCTACTTGGAAGGCTGAGGCGGAAGGATCGCTGGAGCCCAGCAGGTGAGGCTGCGGTGACCGGGAGCAGCCACTGCACTCCCGTCTGAGTGACAGAGTGAGACTCCAACTCAAAAAAAAAAAAAAAAAAAAAAAAAGGAATGCTAGGCCTAACTTCAGCACCACACTTGGGGACCTTTTTTTGAGTTGGAGTCTTACTCTTACCCAGGCTGAAGTGCAGTGGTACACTCACAGACACCGCGGCCTCAACCTATTGGGCTCAGGCGATCCTTCTGCCTCAACTTTCCAAGTAACTGGAACTACAGGCATGCACCACCATGCCCAGCTAATTTTTTTGATTTATTGTACAGACAAGTTCTCACCATTTTCCCAGGCTAGTCTCGAACCCGTGGGCTCAGGCAATCCTCTTGCCTCAGCCTCCCAAAGTGCTAGGATTACAGGCATGAGCCACTGCACTTAGTGGGAATCATTTTAAATAGCTAAATCACCGATAAAAATGTGGGAACTGTGGTACCAAACAGACCACGGAAATGATACTTTTTTATAGTATGATAAGTGAAACAAGACAAAATATCACCTTGTTTGGTCTCAGCTGGGAACATGCACTTCAAGAAATTCAAATATTTTGCCACTGTTCATACTCCTGAATGATGGTGAAAGCACTACAATATGGATTTAGAGGTTACAGATAAATTATAGTGAGTTGGTAAATTTACAAATATGGACTCCATGAATTTAAAAAATGAACTATATCTTATCTTTCTAGAATTTTTTATATTCCTTTAAAGAATATTGAGCTTTGGGGGGGGAGGTTGAATTTTTTCTGGCAGGCTATCACTTGTCCAATGTCTGAAAATATTTGTTCCATATATTTTATTTATATTTGTTTACAGCAAGAAGGTAAGTCTGATGCTCATTACTCCACATGTTTAAACTATCCCTGCGTTTGGAAGGGAAGGAATAAACAAAATAGTCACTCATCTCCCAACAGCTGTTATGTGGATGTGGATGAAAAAGGGTACAGGGTGCTTTTGCAAAATGCGGTCATTGTATAAAGGACTACGTCTCAGCACTGTGCTAGATGTTATGAGAAATAAAAGGAGAAACCAGCTATTCTTCCTAAGGACTATAAATATCAGTTGGAAGACAAGTTGTCACACATGAAATGTCAGTTTGTCTTACTTCAACCCTTACCTCAAACCCTAACCCTTTCTCCCTGTGATTCTTCTCAAAAAAAAACTTTTATAGAGATATCTTTGGGCTAAGGAAGCAAGGAAAATTTCCTTGGGTACTGCACACAATACCCTCTAATTGTTCTATTATAGTTAGGTAGTACATTTGCCATTTAGGGTGACCAACTCATTCTACTTTGACAAGAACTTTCCTGGGAAACTCTTATGTTTCAGGAACCCCTAGGAAACCAGAATGGTTGACTGCTCTAGCCCATGTTGCTCACATCATTTCCAGTTCATAAACATTGATTCTAAACAAGGTAGGCTGTAGCATGTGGAGCACAGAGGAATGATTTCAAGCTCCCAAATACTTTTTTTCAAACTACACTGCCACAGTACTCAAAATTCCATTAAAAATAATTACTCTGGGTTTGAGGCATTTGTCTTTTGGAATTTCTTGTTAAAATACAAATGTTTCCTGAAGACGAACATTAAGTCATAACCAATTATTAATAACTTATGGAATTTTACAAATCAGCTATAGAGAATTAGAGCATGAGAGAATGAGATATAGAAAAGATAGGTTTGGTAGGAGTGCAACAGGATCACAGAAGGCTGCCAGGCTTGAGTGGGGTATACACTTCCCCTGCCCAAGTGATGAGCAAGTCAAGTAGTGGTTCTCTGAACAAGAATCAGAAATGGAAGAGCTTAGGTATCTATGAAAACACCTCACCTTGGAATAAATATGTCAGGTCTTAACCTAGACCTGGCACCTTAAGCTACTCACAGTCAGCACAAAATAGAATGGAGCTTCTGACACTCCACCTGATAAACAATTTAGATCCTGAATGATTTCACCTTCTCCTGCTTCACCCTCTGTTTTATGACTTCTTGCTTGTATCCTCTCTATTTCTTTTAGTTTAGAGCTAGGCACATCTCTCTGATTCCAAATATGGCTTAACTTGTTAGGCACAATTTGTATTCACTCTTTAGGTCATACTTGTTTTTTTAGCACTGTGCTATTGTGAAATATATACATTTGGTCTTGATCCCCATTTCCTGAAGTACACAACTCCTACAATCCTTGAAATCTTCAAAGCGCTACCTTGTTGTATGCTAACGCTGACTGATAGCTTTAGGGTGAGGCTGGTACCAAGACATAATTGGAGGGGAGGGGAAAAGGCTAAAGGTCAAGTGGATCATCAATAGTCAGTGGTTTAATCAATCATGCCTATGCAGTAAAGCTGCCATAAGAACCCAAAAGGACAGGGTTTGGAGACCTTCCAGATAGCTGAACACATAGAGGTTCCTGGAGGGTGGTGCACCCAAGGAAGGCATGGAAGCTCCATTACCCTTCCCCCATACCTTACCCTATACATATGTTCATTTGTATCCTTTGCAATATCTTTTATAATAAGCCAGCAAATGTTAAGTAGCTGTTTACCTGAGTTTTGTGAGCTGCTCCAGCAAATTCATCAAACCCAAAGAGGGGATTATGGGCATCCCAACTTGAAGCTGGTCTGTCAGAACTTCTAGAGGCTCAGACTTGCAACTGGTATCTGAAGGGGTGGGGCAGTCTTGGGACTGAGCCCTCAGCCTATGGGATCTGACACTATCTCCACATAGATAATATCAAATTAAATTGAAGGACATTCAGTTGGTGTCTGCTGCTTGGTTTCTAGGGGAAAACCCCCATACAATTCTTCCTCTGCACTGATGATTATTGTGGTACTGGTGTGAGAGCAGAAGAAAAAAAACACAGTTTGAGAATGTTTCCTAAACAGGAACCATCAGGGAATAGCATCCCTGGGCTGGCTCCTTAGTACTGATTGATTTGCCCTACAGGAAGGAGCTTGGCCTTTCACACCATAAAGCATTGGTTCTAGGAGTACTCTGCTATTACTGTCAGGCTAGGAACACTTAGCAGATACTATGGCGGTGTTCACCTAAGACCAGCCCCTCAAGATAGGACCATTAAAATAAGTAAATCATAGTAACATAGTTACTGAGTGTGGACTCTGAGCGGGGGAGTATTCAAAAAGCTTTAAGAGATGACTGCAAGAAATCCTTACCACAACTCTATGATGTAGGGACAATTACTATCAATGAGGAAACAGAGGCACGGAGAGGTTAAGCAGTTTATTCCAGGTCACAAAGTTATAGGAGAATTTAAATCTAGGAATTTCTGACTTGCAGTCCTAAACTTTTTTACTTTCAACTTTTTATTAGTAAAAACGTCAAACACATACAAAAGCCAAGCAATAGTCTCAACAACCTCCATGCACTCATCACCCTGCTTAAATTACTATCAATTCAAGGTCAATCTTGATGCATCTATACCCATACTCACTTCTTCTGGATATTTTGAAGCAAACCCTAGATGTCATATTATTTCATCTATAAATATCTCAGTGTTTTTCTCTAAATGATAAAGACTCTTTTTAAAGGCATAACCACAGTTTTTTGGTAGCACACCTAAAGTATTGACAATAACTCCTTAATATCATCAAACATCCAATAAATATTCAATATCCCTGGTGGTTTCATATTTTTTATTAATATCAGCATCCAAATGAGAGCTACATATTGCAATTGGCAGATATGTCTTTTTTTCTTTTTTTTTTTTAGAAAGCAGGATTTTTTTTTCAAGTTATTTTCTTTTATTCTTTTTTTTAACTTTTAAAAAATTTTTATTGTAAAGATGTGGGGTACAATTCAGGGTTAGGTATACAAACATTGATCATGCAGGTACCCCTGTTAATGGAGTATGCCCCTCCCTCCCCTAGCAGTTTCCCTCAACTGCCAATTCACCCCCCCCAACAGTTTCCCATTACTGCCAATCACTTTCTTATAGCATTATAATTGTTCAAGATCATCTTATGAGTGACAACATAAAGAACTGTATTCTTTGTTTCTGTGATAAATCACTGAGTATGATAGACCCCAAATCCATCCAGGTTGCTGCAAAGTCCATATATTTGTCGTTCTTTATCATCCACTAGAAAGCAGGACTTATTGAGAGGACAGAAAAGCTCCCACAATGGGAGGAGACCCAAGGGCGTCGCCCGGCTGATATGTTTTTTAAGCCTCTTTTCATCTAGAGGTTCCTCCACCATTTATTTTTCCCCCATTGGAATTAATGAAGACACTAGTTAGTTTTTTTTCTGTAGAGATTCCCACTGTCTTTCAGTCTTGCTGATTGTACCCCAGTAGTGTCTTTCAAGTAGTCAGATCTGGGGGCTTGTTCAGATTCAGGTTTATTGGCAAGCCAGCTTTATAAGTGGTGCTATGTATTTCATCAGAGGTAGATAATATCTGGTTGTCTCTCTTCTTGTGATGCTAGCAACCATTGATTATTATTGCCTAGCTCCATTATTTTATTAGGAATTGCCAAATGGCAATAGTCTATCACTCCTTTTTCACTCATTACCTGGAATGCTTCGATAAAAAGAAACTTCTCATTATCAATTTTTTATTACCTTAAGGTACAATTTGTATAGAAAAGACTGCAGTAATAAACTTGCTAATACAGATCTCCCTATACACCTCAGACTTGGGTTCCCATAGCTCACTGCAGCTTCGAACTCCTGGACTCAAGGGATCCTCCCACCTCAGCCTTTTGAGTAGGTGCATGCCTTCATGCCATCATGCCATCATGCCTGGTTTTGTTTCTGGGGGTGGGGGTGTAGAGACAGGGTCTTGCTATGTTGCCCAGGCTGGTCTCAAGTTCCTGGCCTTAAGCAATCATCCCACCTTGACCTCTTAAAGTGCTGGTTTTACGGTGTGAGCCACCATATCCAGCTAGTCTTTCTTTCTAAAGCATGCCTTTCATGCTAGTGTGTCTGGGTCAAGCCTCAATTACAGTGAATTTTCAGAGAAAAGTTTTAAAATATATAAAATATCCATTCAGGAATATCAACATCTATTTACATGGAATTTCAGCAAGAAAGATAAAACAAGAGAGGGAAAGATGTAATTTTAAAAATAGAAAATTTAGCCAGGCTCGGTGGCTCAGCCTGTAATCCCACGCCTTTGGGAGGCTGAGGTGAGTGGATTGCCTGAGCCCGCGGGTTCGAGACCCGCCTGGGCAGCGAGACCTCATCTCTACAATAAATCAAAAAATCAGCTGGGCGTGGTAGCGCATGCCTGTAATTCCGGCTACTTGGAAGGCTGAGGTGGAAGGATCGCTGGAGCCCAGCAGGTCGAGGCTGCGGTGGCCCAGTCTGGGCGACAGAGTAAGACTCCAACACGAAAAAAATAATAATAATAAAATAAAATAAAAATAGAAAATTTATCATAACTGAAGTAAGATTTTTGGAAATATCAAATGGTAAGTAGAATGAATGAAGAAAGACTCACACCTAAACACATCTTTGTGAAATTCTACAATATCAAGAATAAAGGGAAGACATCCTGGACAACATGGTAAGACCTCATCTCTACAAAATATCCAAAAGAATATTAGCCAGGAGTGGTGGCACACACCTGTAGTCCTACCTACTCAGAAGGCTGATGAGGGTGGATCCCTTGATCCCAGGAGTTTGAGGCTGTGGTGAGCCAAGATAGTGCCACTGCACTCCAGCCTAGGCGACAGAGTAAGACTCCGAATAAACAAACAAATAAACAAAAAGAATAAAAGAATGATTCTTAAAACTTCTATAGAGGGTGAAAAACTTATATAGAAATAAATGGAAATCCTCATTAGATGCAATCAACACAAAGCAAAACAAACAGTAGAATAATAGCTGCAAATTTTGAGGGAAAACTGCTTGGAACCTAGAATTCTATATTAGTCAAATACAAGGATAAAAATAAAAAGACATGTCCCAGGGGTGACCATGGGTGTCGGGGGGCAGCTGTCCAGGCCAGGCTGGGTGATGCCCTTGTGCTCCTCCAGATAGATAGATAGATAGATAGATAGATAGATAGATAGATAGATGAAAATAAAAAGATATTTTCAGGCATGAAAGAACTCAAAAATTTTACCTCCCAACCCTCTTATCTGAAAAAAACAATTACTTGAGGACATACTCCAGCAGTCAAAAAAAGAGATCCAGAAAGAGGAAGACTTGGAGTCTAAAAAGCAGACATTAATTCAGAAATACAGTAAAAAAAATCTTAAAATGAAAGCTGTGCAGAAGGGAGATTTAGAGTCAGTACATATCAAAACATTTATCTATGCAAACAGCTGGAATATATCACTATGTATCTTCTGCTAAAAAAATAATTATAAACTCTTAAAAAAAAAAAGTTAACTTGGGGCCAGGCATGGTGGCTCACACTTGTAATCCCAGCATTTTGGGAGGCAGAGGTAAGAAGATTGCCTGAACCCAGGAGTTTGAGACCAGCCTGGGCAACTTGATGAGGCCTCGTCTCTACAATAAATCAAAAAATTAGCCAGGCATGGTGGTGTGCACCTGTAGTTCCAGCTACTTGGAAGGCTGAGGCAGAAGGATCACCTGAGCCCAGCAGGTTGAGGCTGTGGTAGTAGCCGTGGGTGTGCCACTGCACTCCAGCCTGAGCGACAGAGAGGGACTCCAACATAAAAACAAAAAATTCCTCAAAATGTCATGATTCATATATTAAACAATCTAAAATGTGTATTTCATATCGTACATATACATGATGGAGTATTATGCAGCCATAAAGAAGAAAAAATCATGGAATCTGCAGCAAATTGCATGGAGTTGGAGACCATCATACTTAATGATCTTTCACAGAAACAAAGAACTGAATACTAAATATTCTCACTCACAAGTGAGACCTGAACATTAATCACTTTAGCACAAGGGAGGGATCAGCAGTTGATGGACACTGCCAGGGAAGGGAGGGGGCACATAGCATCACAAAGGGTACTGGGTTCTAAAGCAGGGGAAGTGAGGGCCAGTTGGAGGTCCAAACTTTCCCTTCACGAAGCCTGCTTGAATAACTAATTCTGACTTGTACCTCACATATCTATGATAAAAAATAATAAAATGTGTACTTTAGATTGGTAGAGTGTAAGGAAAGAGAAACCATTTGAAATGGAAATTTGTACTATTCCTCTTCAACTGGCCCAGGTATAGGGATATTGGATTACATCTCCTCCAGTGATCAAATCACACACTCTGATTCTGCAGCAAATAACATTTACAAAATCATAATTTTGTAAATAATGTTTATTGGTTTTCAGAATCAACCTATATACAAAGCATGAAAGACAAACATAGTTACAGAATGGAATGTAAATGTGAAAATGCTTTAAACTTTAACAATATAAAACTAATCAAATAACCAGGAGCTGAGTAATTTCCTCATTTGACAGAATACAGCCTCCAAGAGGTAAGTATAAACAGAAGTTTAAGTACATTATGCAAAAGATTAAAGGTAAACAATTGAGGAGCTAATAAAAAAGAGGAAAGGAGAGAGGAAAACCAATACTGCTTAAAGGAAATCAACCAAGATTTTGAAGTAAAAGCATTCTATGGGTGTGGGGAAGGGTTCAGAAGTTACCTGTTGTATACAGCATTCGCTGTCTGGAGAATGAGGTTACCTGAAGCCCAATCCCTAATAGTACACATTATGCCATGTAGCAGTCATGCATTTATACCCCTGAACCTAAAATTAAAATAAAAAGAATTATAGAAATAACCAACAGAAGAGCAAAAAATCCAGAAATGGTCAAAAGAAATTCAAGAGTATCAGACAATTTTCTGATCAGGAGTGGTGGTGGGAGAAGGAAGAACCTTTGTACTTTTAATTCTATAAACTCCCATATGGCTACTTTCCATTTAGTCATTCATTCCTTCAGCAAACACTTATAGAGTATCTACTATTGTACCAGGTATGATTCAAAGTACAGGGATACAGGAATGGAGAGAAAGCAGAGAATATTCCTGCCCTCAAAGAACTTATATTCTAGTGGGGAGAAGGTATACAGTAAACAAGTAAATTTCTTCCCCGAAGAGATAGGTACAAATGATACTAAGTACAATGAAAATTATAAGACAAAATGAAGTGATGAGAACTTGAGTGATCAAAAAAGGCCTCTCTGAAGAAGTTAACTTTGTGCTAAAATACTTTTTTATATGAGAAAAACCATAAGAATTTGATGCCTTTGTTCCCAGGAGGCTCCATGGCTTCTATACAAATTTACATACTTCCTCCCCAGCAACCAGCTAAACACACCAAGGAATTGTGGGAAAGACAGCCATTGTCAAACTACAAAATATCTTGTTACATCCTTAGACCAGGGCAATAACTGCCTACCTGACTTACATTTACCAAGAGGGCCTTTTCAAGCAATTGTTTCCAGAATAAGGAAGATCTCCTCCAAAGTGACTTGTTGGAAAACATTCAAGTAGCACTTTCTTTCCCTAATGATTCCCTAATCTGTGTCCAGCAGCACCATGAAGAGATCCAGGCTCATCTCAAGGGGGTCTCCAGAGAAGCACGATGAAGGGAAGCTGTAGGGTGACACACTCAGTGACAACATGAGCACCCTGGATATGGTCCCAAGTGGGAGATTGGAACCTGGGGAGGGATCCTGTAGGTGGCAACCCAGGATGTCCCTTTCCACTCTGGCTCCTTGCCCGGACATACAGGTCATACTGAGGCCGTAGCCCATTGTTGCAGGACAAAGTGTTCTCTGTGCCTGCTGACCACATCATGCAGCTATGCATAGTGAATGTTCTTGTGCACCATTCCTTGTGGCAGTCGCCCCTCCCCGCCTCCCACTAGTCCAGACCAGATCAAGCCTTCCTGAATCAGTGCCTATAACCTTTGGTTGTCTCCAATTCATTACAATACTAAAAATCCCAGGACAGGCCGGTGCCTCAGCCTGTAATCCCAGCGCTTTGGGAGGCCGAGGTGAGTGGATGATTGCCTGAGCTCGCCGGTTCGAGACCCACCCAGGCAACTTGGCGAGACCTCATCTCTACAATGAGTCAAAAATTAGCCGGGCGTGTTGTTCCGGCTACTTGGAAGGCTGAGGCGGAAGGATCGCCGGAGCCCAGCAGTTCGAGGCTGCGGTGGCCGGGAGCGGCCACTGCACTCCAGTCTGGGCGACAGAGTGAGTCTCCAACTCAAAAAAAAAAAAAAAAAACAACTAGAAATCCCACCCCTAGATAGAAATAACAGCCATTTTGTGTATATGCAACAAATGAAGAAGCATATGCTCACACTATTCGCCTGTGCACTAGATACCCTACCCCTTTTATGCTTAACTCCGCACTCCACCTTATATAAAATGCTATATAACCTGTGTGCCCCATGTTCCACCCTATGTAAAATGCTATATAAACTGGAAGCGGTTTTTCCTGTCCAGCTGGCCACTCCTGGACCTTCCTTGTATGTAAGTTTTTGAATAAGGTTCATGTCTTGTCCGTTGTCTCCAAGCCATTTCTTTGGCCTCTTGGATGCAGTGCCTTCCTTTTTGTGGTCTTTGGAGGTCCAGCATTACAGAGGCCTATTATATAGGCACAGCTGCCTGCTCATCCCCAAAAGCAAAGTCTCTATGTGGGTCCTAAGTCTGTGCTATGATGTTACTGTAACTGGTTACCAATGCTCTTTTGAAACACACAACATGAAGCACCTTGATTTCTGGTGGTCCATAACCTACTCAACATCCTTCATTACACAAAGACATATTTTGGCTACAGCAAAAAAAGGATAAAGAAGCTCAATACAGCTACACCACTCCAGGGTCCCTCGGTCACCAAGTGTTCCTGGAGACATTCCTTAGATTCCTCACCAGCTCTCTCCCAACTGTGGTCTTAGCATAATAATCCTTGAAGTCAACACCTTCATGAGAACAGCCCACATTCTTTCTTCAGCTGGATCACTGTGTTCCCTAATTATCTCTATCTCATTCTTCTGAGACATAGTTGCTCCACCCCCACAGACAGCCTAATCCTGTCATGTCAGACTGGGGAGCTCGTCTGTATAATGGTTCTTGACACTTCTGATCCACCATGTCCAAATCCACTTGTCCACCACCCACCACAAGCTAACTGAATGAAAGCCAGATAGAACATGTAAACCAGATTTTGTCGAAGTAGGTTTAAACATAGGGATTTAAGATGTCAAGTGCCTTTGAACAATACTTAGGAATTTCTTATTAAAATTTACTTTGAACATTTTTATGACTCACATATTCTGTGCTTATGTAAATGATAGCAGATAGGCCTAAGCCACTCAACTTTTTATCAAAATTCATCTTTTAAAGAAACTCACTACAATGTAAGGAAGTTTTGCCTTAGAGACTGTATCAATTATTAGAAGAGATACTGATCCTTATCTTATTTAAAATTTTGATATCATGCTTCTTTTGGAGCTTTTGTTTTAATTTTGATTTTTAGAATATTTCATTAAAATATTACTTGAAAAAAATTTTTAAAAGAAAACGAAAGGAGGAGACTTCCGGTTGTCATCCACCTTCAACCAATAAGATGACTAGGCCACATATCTCCCAAATGCTAAATTTTCTTATCATGCTCTGCAGCCATCTACTAGAGCACCCCTTTTCAAAGCAATTGCAACTTTCTCCCTTATACCAGCCAGCTGCATCACAATCTTTTGCTTTGGTCAACAGATGTCAGTTACCTATTATGCACCAGACACTATGATGGATGTGAGGGTCATGGCTGCCCACAGGCTATGAGATGGGTTTGTGCAAGTTTTCAAAAGGCAGGAGGCTCAGATGGACACCTCTGTGCCAGAGTGCATGACTGGTGAGTATAGTGAAGGCTAGATTTCAGTCCCCACTGACCCTCAGCCAGATTCCCTTGTGCAGTGAACAATTGTACCCAGTAGGCCTATAGGGATTCGATAATAAAAAAGAAATCTTGTCATTAATTGGAAGCATTGTAGGTTCCCCGACAGAGGCCCATGGGACATCTACATTTTCCAAATATTTGATCTAGCTCTTCTCCTACAGTGTCTGCTCCACCTGCCTCATTACATATCTAGGAACTACTGCCAAGGACCAATCATATTCCCAGAGATTATGAACCCTGTCACCTTCACCTCCAGCTTCCCCTTGTTCATGTATATCCACCTCATCTTTCACCATTTATTACTAGACTCAGCTGGTCTCAGCACCTCACTCTGTATCCTTATGCCTTTAGGATCCAATGTTTCAAAATTAGAAACCCAAAAGGCACAATACAGAAGATTTGGAGCAAGCCACTACCTCCAATACTGATCTACCCCATCCCACTTAGCAAGCAAGGAGTGAAAGCCAGGAGGGGCTTGTCCTAACTTACTGTTTCTTAGGCTAATCAAATCACCCCCCAAATACATAGCCAACATCTATTGAGAATGGCTTCCAGATCCCTCTGCCCTGGCAAAGACTGTGTTCTGTGTACCTCATCCCCAGACAGCTGAAGCAAAATCCAGTGAAGACCACCTTTGCCATTATTAAATGGAATACATCAAATGTCAATCTGAAACATCTGCTTTCATATTTTTGACCACCATTCAAGAGCACTGTCAGGGAAGTAACTTACTAAGTAAGGCCTCAATGAAGTAGACTCTCCCAGAGAGAGAGGACAGGTTTGCCCCAAGACAAATTCCAGATCCTCTGCCTAGAGCCAGGAGAAGAAATGCCAAACCCAAACCAAGAAAAACAATAGAAACCCCAGCAGTCTTTCATCTGCTCTAAATCTAGATAGTTTCAGAAGTATGTCCATCATGAGAAGATCCCTAGGAGTTTGCTTGCGCTAGAGGAGCATAAACATTTACATTGCCTCTCTTCTGCTGACAGAACAGAGGGACGGGCCTCATCTTGCCATTTAGAGCAATACAACGTAGTCATTCCAAAGGCAGTTCTTTGTGTATATAAGTAGCTGCCCTTGCAGGGGTTTTCAGGTGCTGGGAATTCAGAATCCTGAGTCAAACAATCTGGGTTCAAATTTCAGCTCCACCACTTACAGTTTGAAATACCAAAAAAAGTTGTATGGTGTCATAGAAAGTACACAGGCTCTGGACACGTGACTGCCCAGTTTAAATCCCTCCTCTCCCACTTACCAGCTGTGTGACCTTCAGTGGGATAATGTGCCTCAGTTTCCTCATCTTTGAGAAAAGAATTGTAATCATCTTTACAATCCAGGGCTGTTATGAGGCTTAAATGAGAACATATACCAAGTACTATTTAGTCATTATTATTATTCCATTATGAGCCTATTTCCCATGCCCTGAAAATGGGAAGGCAAATAAACAGAAAGGGACGCTGTTCCACACAATCATGTGAGGAGTAATCACCCCGGTGTGCTGGAGAAATTAAGAGAAGGTTTATTTTCTTCTATGTGGAGTTAGACTACACTGTCTCTGAGAATCCATTGTTTAACCTGAAGAGACATACATGTGTACCCGTGTTTCATCCAACTGTTACTTGCTGTATATCAGAAAACAAGAAAGTGTGTCTTTCTGTGACTCCCACTGATGGGAACCTTTGGAAAGAGATAACAGTTGGACTGCCAAAGTCTACCCTAACCTGTCCTGTTGCAAGACCCAGAGCAACATGTCAGGCTGAATATCTAAGACATTGGCAAGTGTGCTACTATGGGAGAGAGGTGGGAACTGGGGCAAGAGCAAGCCCTGTAAGTAGACAGTGGGCGGAGCCCCACTTGATGAGTAGAAAGAATAGGAGGAAAGTGAAGCTGGATTCAAGGAAGAAGGACATGAGGGATTTAACTCTCTGGTGATCTTCTCTTGGCCTATGGACATGGATATGGGTGGGAGATTATTTGTTAAAGTCCCTGTCCTTGAAATGCCTTTCAGTTATCCCCAACCCTTCTACAAAATCTTTACAACCCTAGTGATGATGTCAGAGAGTATAAATGTAAAAGGTATAGAAACGTGTGGCTTCCCCTCATGCACACACATTCAGTCCTCCTTCAGAGGAGACTTGAGTGTTGAATTTCTGGAAGACACCAGTAGCAAACTGAGTGTTGGCCCATGGGAACAGCAGGGAAGAATAGCTACCAGACAAATGACTAGGGGGAACATGGTCTTAGCCCTCTACGTTGTGATATGTACACTAGAAGAAAGCGACTCATGAAGGAGAAAGAGTGAGATGACACCGGAGCTACTAGTTGTGTATCTTTGGGTGTGTTACTTTTTCAGCTTCCTCACCTGAAAAATGGGAATAATGATAGTACTACTTAGCACATAGGATTGCTATGAGGACGAAATAAGTTAACATTTGTAAAAACATTTCAAACAGTGACTGGTACATATTAAGCATGATGGAAGTGTTTGTCAAACAAAAACAAAGTTTGAAGGATAGAAATGTGAGGTGACTGATAAACAATACATTGAAAATGCAGAGCTGGGCAGTAAGAATTTATCTCCTCATTCAGGAGAAAAACACTCCAACCACACAAATGTTCTGGCCAAGAGAATGGCACTCTAGCATGGAGTGAAGGTCCAGGACCCCACTGCTTTCCAAGCTAGGCTCATTTCCCCACAGAAAACCAGACTCCACTGTGGCCTAGTGCAGATTTGCTCACTGTCCAGTCAGAATACAGAACTGGAAAGTGATTTCAACCCCAAGTAAAGAACTTGGCAAAATGTTCACTGGTGTATTTCTTGTAATAGTGAAAAACAGAAACCATCTACCTGGCAATCAACAGGGACTGCCTATTGATAATGATTCAACCAAATGATGAAAGAAAGAGGTCCCTCTATATATGTGTGTACTGACATGTAGCCAAAATACAGAGTTCAGTGAAAAAAATAATGTGATCTCATCTGTGGGGTGCATGTGTGTGTGTGTGTGTGTGTGTGTGTGTGTGTGTGTGTGTGTGTGTACACATATATATGAAAGGGATACATACACTGCATTCTTCTGTAAAAAGCAAAAACTCCTAAAATGATAAGCAATAAAATGGTAATGGAAGTTACTCCCTGGAAATGGAGCTGGGGATGAAGGAAAAGGGAAAGGAGATTTTACTTTTCTTTTTTTTTGAGTTGGAGTCTCACTCTGTCACCCAGACTGGAGTGCAGTGGCCGCTCCCGGCCACCGCAGCCTCGACCTGCTGGGCTCCACCGAGCCGGGCTTGAATAGACATTTATTTTATTTATTTTATTTTATTTATTTTATTTTATTTTGAGTTGGAGTCTCACTCTGTCACCCAGACTGGAGTGCAGTGGCCGCTCCCGGCCACCGCAGCCTCAACCTGCTGGGCTCTGGTGATCCTTCCGCCTCAGCTTTCCAAGTAGCTGGAACTACAGGTGCGCGCTACCACACCCAGCTCATTTTGATTTATTGTAGAGATGAGGTCTCGCCAAGTTGTCCAGGCAGGTCTCGAACCCGCGGGCTCAGGCAATCCATCACCTCACCCTCCCAAAGGCACAGGATTACAGGCTGAGCCACCAAGCCCAGCGAGATTTTACTTTTCAATATTGGAGGTTCATTTCAATTTTGGCTTATCTTCACAATAAAAATTGGTTTTTTTCTGAATATATAAGCAATATATGTTTACTCTTTTTGCATATTTTAACTTTTTTTTGAGTTGGAGTCTTTGTCACCCAGGCTGGAGCGTAGTAGCATGCTCACAGTCACTGCAGCCCCAACGTGCTGGGTTCAGGCAATCCTTTCACCTCAGCCTTCCAGGTAGCTGGAACCATAGAAGCATACCACCATGCCTGGCTAACTTTTTGATTCATTGTAGAGACAAGGTTTCGCCAAGTTGCCCAGACTGGTCTCGAACCCCTGAGCTCAGGCAGTACTTTGACCTCCACCTCCCAAAGTACTGGCTTTACAGATATGAGCCATTGTGCCCAGCCTTAATTTTCGACTTTGAAATAATTCTAGACTTACAAAAAGTTGCAAAACAGAACAGTGATTCCCACATACCTATCCCCAGCTTCCCCAAATGTTAGCATCTTATATAATCACATACAATTATCAAACTCAGAAAATTAATATTGTATGATGCTATTTCCTAATCTATAGAACTTATGAAAAAGTTGTCAGTTGCAGCAGGGTGTGGTGGCTCATGCTTGTAATCCCAGCATTTTGAGAGGCCAAGGCAGGAGGATTGCTTGAGACCAGGAGTTGGAGATCAGCAAAAAAAAAAAAAAAAAAAACAAAAAAACGAAAGAAAGAAAGAAAGCCAGGCGTGATGGTACACACCTGTAGTCCCAGCTACTCAAGAGACTGAGGCTGGAGAATCCCTTGAACCGAGAAGGTCAAGGCTGCGGTGAGCTGTGATCATGCATTCCAGCCTGGGCAACAGAGACCCCTGACTCAAAATCAAAAATAAATTTAAAAATCGTCAATTGCCCCACTACTGCTCTTTTTCTAGATGCCAAGATTCAATCCATGTTCCCACATTGTTTTTTAGCTGTTATATTCCCTTGGTCTCCTCCAGTCTGGGACAGCTCCTCAGTCTGTCTTTATTTCTCATGACCTTGACACTTTTGAAAAGTACTGGCTAGTTATTTTGCAGAATGTCTCTCAATTTAGGTTTGTCTGATGTTTTCTAATGATTAAATACAGGTTATGCATTAGGGGAAAGAAAACCTCAGAATCGGTGATAGACCCTTTTCACTGCATCCTATCAGGATGAGCACGATGTCTCATTACTGGTTATGTTAACTTGGATCGCTTGGTTGAGGGGTATCTGCTGGATTTCTACACTGCAAACTTTCTTTTTGTAATTATTAACAGTTTCTGGGGAGATTGTTTGAGACCATGTAAACATCCTGTTTCTCATCATACTTTGCCCAATAATCCTTTGATGATTCTTGCCTAACATAATTAGTACTCTGATATTTGCTGATTTTTCTATTCCCATCATTTCTTTTACATGTATTAATTGGCATTCTACTGAAAGTGTTTTCTCTTCTCCCTATGTAAGAATTCCATTATTTATTTATATAACCATGGACTTATCAAAAGAACATATGAGGGGGAACACCAAAAAACCCAGAATTATCTTTTGGAGGGTGGGCCACTTGTAGTACACTTGGAATGTTACTCTGGATCAAACGGTCAACCAAAGTTTTTATCTGAAACTTTTGAGAAGTTTGCATCATGATTTGTGGAAGAAATGTCCCAAATTGTGGCAAACAGGTGACTGGTCCTTCCACCATGACAACACACTACCCACACGGCGCTGAGTATTCAGCAGTTTTTGCCCCAAAATGGCATGACCAGTGCCCCATCCTTCCTATTCACCCGATCTTGCCCCGAGTGACTTTTTTTGTTTGTTTGTTTCCCCAGATGAAAAAAGTCCACAACAGGAAACGTGTTACCAATGTGGAAGACGTGAAACAAAGAATGGCAGAAGCACTAAAAGGCACCATAATGGACAAGTTCAAAAACTTTGATCAGTGGAAAAAGTGTCTTGATAGGTGTGTTGCATCAAATGGAGGGTGCTTTGAAGGAGACTGAAGTTTAAACATGCAAAAATAAATACGCAATTTTTTATAAATAAGTTCTGGAGGGTTTTGGGGTCCCTCCCTTGTATTACACTTTTTAGATTTTGCCCATTGGATGGGGGGCAAATTATTTCTTGGTATTGGTTTAATTTGTGTTTGTCTATTAATATATAAAGTTGGGAGGTGAAGGGGCCATTTATAGATGATAGACAAACAGACAGATAATTGCCTGTTCGTGTAATTCCCCATTTTTCTGTTGGGTTTCTGCACCTTTATCCATCAATTTCAAAGCATTCTTATAAAGTCACAATTCTAGCCCTTTATCTGTGATACATGTTGCACATATTTGCTTCCAGTTTGTCAGGTTTTTTTATTTTTACTTTGATTCTTATGAGGCTTTTTGTCATGCAATTTTGTAAAATGTAGTCAAATGTATCTTTTTCCCAGCTCTTAGTGACTCTAGCTTTTGAGTCATGGTAAAATAGCCTTTCTCTATACAAAGATTAAGGGGGAGTTTGTTCATATTTTTTTTTAATATTTGTATGGTTTTATATTTTACATTTGGAGTCTTGACCCATTTAGAGTTGATTCCTATGCATGATATGAAGGTTGGATCTCATTTTTTTATTTTTCCAGATAGCTAATCAGGATGGCCAGCACCAGTTAAAAATCTGCCTTTGTCCCGGTACATTTATTCCTTTAAAATTCTGGTTATAAATAAAAGCTTAAGGAAGAAAAAAAATCACCAAACAAATCCCACACAGAGATAACCACGAATTACATTTTGGTGACTGCTATGGTTTAAATTTTGGTCCCCTCCAAAACATATAGTGAAACTTAATCCCCAATATAATAGTATTAAGAGGAGGGACTTTTAAGAGACAACCAGCTATGAGGGCTCTGCCTTCATAAATGGATTAATTCACTCACAGATTCTTGTATTAATGAATTAACGGGTTATCACAGGAGTGGGTCTGTTTATAAAAGCCAGTTTGGTATATAGTCTTGCCCCCTGGCCATGTGATGCAATCTGCCATGTTGTGATGCAGTAAGAAGGCCCTCACTGAATGCAGTTCCCTCCTTGAACTTCCAAGCGTCCAGGGCTGTAAGCAATAAATTTCTTTTCTTTATAAATTACCTAATCTCAGTTTATAATTCAGTATTCAGTTATAGTCATGGTCATGGTCACAGGAAACAGACTAAGGCAGTGACCATACTTCCCTACCTTTCCCTAAGTGTGCATGCACGTGTGTACACACACATACACACACACACACACACACACACACACACACACACACACACACACACACTTTTACAAGGATGAGCTCTTATACATGCTGTTTTGTCATAGACACCTTTATTCACACTTTTTTTTGCCCCATCTCTAAACATAACTAACAGCCTGGTATGTGATCTTCAGCACCTTTAGTCAAGTTCAGTTATTCATATACAAACCTATTCACACATGCACAATGTTTTCGTAAAACATCGTTTTGCAAAAATGAGATAATATTATATATACTTCTCAACATCATATCTTCACTTAACAGAACTTTAAGGTATCTCTCTAAGCCTGCTAGTATAAACCTAATTCTTCTTTTTTAATGACTAATATTCAATAATATGGATATATTGTTAAATATTGATGAGCATTGTTTTTTTCCTTTTTTTAAACCTCCGCAGACTGAGCTACTACTAACATCCTTGTGCACATATCCTTATATAGGAATGTTCTTGCATTTGTGGTAATTTTTGCTTTAATCTCTTCTATACTGTTAGAATTTTTACCATGAGCAGTCATCAATTTTATTTTAAAAACAAAACCCATCAGTGTATAGAGCTTGAGCTTTGCAATCAGACACATTTGAATTTAAATCCAAAAGATAGCAACAGCCATTAAAAATATCATCACCGGGGTGCTGAACCTTATAAAAGGAGGGGTACAAGGTGCTGTAAAGTGTATAATAAGGGACTTATCTTTGCCCAGTGAGTCCCAAATGAGGTGACACTTAGCTGAACTGTGAAAGATAAGTAGGAGTAGGTCACAAAAGGAATAGTAAGAAAAGCAGTTTGACATCTCCACCTGACTCTCTAGTAGACATCTCAACTTATCATGGTGAAGCTGAACTCTTGGTCTTCCCCCTCCCTACCCTCTCCACTTGACCTACTGGCTCCTCCTGAAGTCTTCACTATCTCAGGAATGGCAACTTCATCTTTCTCATTCCTTAGGCCAAAACCTTCAGGATCATCCTTAATGTTTCCCTTTCTGTCATACCCCATATGCAGTGCCAGCTTTACTTAAAGCTAATAAAGTTTTAGCCTCAAGGACTCTCACATTCTAAGGCCCTGGAAAGGTCCCTGGGAATATGTTCACATTGTCATATATTTTTGTAAAATGCATAAAGGTAAACCGTTCTTGCTGCAGTCAGTTAAGATTATTGTCTTTTTCCACTCTGAATTTCCTTCCATCACATTAGGTGATTCCCTTGTGTTAGGTGCTGTTGGAATAACCAAGCACATTTTTGGGGATCCTGCTTAGATGAAGTTGACCTAGGGATGCATTTAGTTGGGCTTTGGCAAGATATTGCCTGCTGTCCCAGTGAAGGGTTAACTTCCACTCCATACAGTCTGCTGTGCTGACTCACCTGGTATAGTGACATAAGGTAGGGGATCAGAAGTCATTCTGTGATGAATCTGCCCTGTGGTACTGGCACTGGAAGTATAGAGGTAGTTGAGATGACACAAGGATTGAAATGTACATAGCCAGAAGCTATTCTATGGGAAATCCTTCCTAAGTATATAATTGTATGCAGAAGATTTGGGTTTTATTGAAGCCTAGATAAAAATGGGATTTTTTTGCGGTTTTCTCTCATGTTAAGAATATACTGGACAATGAAGCACACACAATTTTAAGTGCAACATACTCTTTTTTTTTCTGATAGGAATACCATTAAATAGAACATACTGGAATCCTTATGTTTGTAAGGCACAAACTTATAGCAGTACTACAAGCAATGAGTATGTGTGTGAAGTCACATGTTTTATACATCTCAGCATATCAAATCATGTTTTAGAGTATCTGACTCATCTCGTCCTGACAAAATCTGCCTGATCGTTGATATTTTTTCCTCTTTTTAAAAACATACTCTCTTTTGTTCTTTCTTTTGTATTTTTTTAAACAAGTCCCCACACATCATGTAAGTTTCAGGTCCTATATGTAAGCTACAGTTCTGCTCACACTCCAATCAGCAAGTCCAGATGGTTATACTGTAAAAATATATCCGTAGTCCAACCCCTTCTTGCACCTCAGATGCTACTACTACTTTGGCCCAAGCTGCCATTATCTCTCACTTGGGTTACTGCAATAGCCTACTGACCAGTCTCCCTGCTTCCTCTCCCCACCCTTACCTTTTTCAGTCTACCCTCAACATAGCAGACAAGGATCTTTTTATAAAATCGATTACATTATGTAACTACGCTGCTCGGCCCTGTCCAATAGCTTCACAATTCACTCAGAGAAAAAACCCAGACTCCATAAAGTGGCCTACCAGGCCCTTCATGGTCTAGCCACCAGCTGCCACTTTGGTACCATCGCCTATTGCACTTGTCCGTGCTTACTCCACTCCAGCCATAACATTCTCTTTGCTGTTCCTCCAACACACCACAAGATTTCCCTTCACAAGTTTGCCCTGGCTGCTTTCTCCCCCTAAAATATTCTTCCCTCAGATATCCACATGGTGTATCCTCTCACCACCTTCAAGTCTTTGCTTAAATGTCACTCTCTCAACGAGACTTACCTCGACCTCACAATTGAAAATTTCACCCACCCACCCTCCTCTGTGCTCCTAATTCCACTTACGTTGCTCTCTGTTTTTTCTTTTTTCCATAGCACTTACCACCTTCTAAAACACTATGCTGTATACTTATTGTTTTTTTTAAATAGCTCTCCTTCTTCTAGATTGCCAGCTCCACAAACACAGGCATCTTTATTTTGTTCAGTGCTGTATTCCCAATACTTAGAACAGTGCCTAGCACCTGGTAGGCAGCAATAAATATGTATTGAGTGAAAGAATAAATGAATAAACAGTTGTTCGGGTAGAGGGAAGAACATGTGGAGATCCAGAGATAAAAGAGGCTGTGGCTTATTCAAGAAACTTAAAAGGATCAAAAAGAAGAGTGACTCAAGATGAGTCTGGCAAGACAGGCAGGAACCAAAGGGTGAAGGACTCTAAATCAGAATAATAATACTGAACTTTAGAGCAAGGAAAATCCATTGAGGAGTTATAACCAAGGGAGTGATGTGATCATAGTTTGGGGAGACCATTGACAGTTGTGTAAGAAAGAGATTGGGGATGGCATGAGCCCAGGAGTTTGAGAACAGCCTGGGCAACATAGCGGGACCTTGTCACCACAAAAATTTTAAAAATAAAAATCAGCCAGGCGTGGTGACATGCACCTGTAGTCCCAGTTACTTGGGAGGTTGAGGTGTAAGGATTGCCTGAGCCCAGGAAGTAGAGGCTGCGGTGAGCCATGATAGCACCACTGCATTCCAGCCTGGCAACAGAGTGAGACTCTGTCGAAGGAAAAGAAAACAGAAAAGAAAAGAAAGAGAGAGGGAGGAGGGAGGGAGGAATGGAGGGAAGGAAGGGAAAGGGGTTTTGATAAGAAAAGGATGTTCATCTGTGCTAACTCCTGATAGGAGGCCAAGTGAATAAAGACTGAAAAGTATCTACTGGAATTTAGTGACAGGGAAATAACTGACAATCTTTTCAAGAGTATTTGCCATGAAATGGAGATGGTGCAAGTCAGTCTGGAGTGCATTGCCAATGAGTGGGATCTGAGGAAATGGAGGTCACCCTACAAATTCAAAGCACCTGACACTTAGTAGGTTTTCAATGTGTGCCATTTTCCTCTTTCCCCCTTCTGTATTATGATGCTGCATGACTGCAACAGTATTGCTAATCCAACAAACTCTAGGCAAAGACAGCATGTTTACATATTTAAATAATACCGTACGTAGTTAAATATTTACTATTCCTTTGGCATCAAATTTCTTAAGGTAAAACATTAAATTCAAATACTAATGAGGAAAACAGCTGGTACTGAATATTCAAGCTCCCAGAGGAGCACGTTAATGGATCATTTTTAAAACTGGACAGCTTCACACTTAATCTGTTCAAGGAATAGGAACACAGTCTTTTCTCAATTATTGTTTTATAAAATGAATATACATTTCTGATTAGTCTGTTCCTGAAATGAAAATGGCCTTTGATACTATAATGATAAACATTTGTTGTAAGAAATTCAGGCATTAACCTAATGTATAAAGAAGAAATAAGGTACAGAGTTTCAGTTTTGCAAGATGAAAATGTTGTGGGAGGATGGTGGTGATGGTTATGCAGCAATGTGAATATACTTAATATCACTGAGCTGTACATACACTTAAAACGGTTAAAATAATAAATTGTATGCATATATATTTTACCACATTTTTTAAAGTATCTTTTAAAAAATAAGAAAGGGAAGATCACTCTCTAATTCCACTCCTTAAATTGGCATATAGGGTTCATTCTTCCTTTGTTCATTCAACAGATACCTATTGAATGCTACATGCCAAACACATGTCTAGGTGCTGAGGATACATTAGTGAGCAAAACAAAGTCCTTGCCCTTGTGGTGCTTACTTCTAATGGGAGAAAAAAGAAAATATACAGATATATAGGGAAGTGTGTGTTATATCAGATGGTGATAAGTGATGTGGAGAAAAATAAGGAAGAGAAGGGACATAATGAGTAATAGGAAGGTTGTAATTTTATATAAGGAAGTTTTCACTAATGAGGTGACATTTGAACAGAGACTGGAAAGAAATGAGAGGGCAAGTCATGCACATATCTGAAAAAAGAGCGTTCCAGGCAAGGAGAATAATCAATTGAAAGGGCAAGTCATGCACATATCTGAAAAAAGAGCGTTCCAGGCAAGGAGAATACTCTGCACTTCATAGGAAAAGGTATGTTCAAGGAACAACAAAAAAACTCAGGGGCTGGAATGGAGTAAACTAGGAGAGAGGAATGAGAAAAAAAATCAGAGAAGCTTAGGGGAGCACAAATCACATAGGTCTCTGAAGGCCACAAAAAGGGCTTTGGATTTTACTCTGAATGAAAATGGAAACCATTGGAGAGTTTTGAGCAGAGGAGGGTCTAGATGTGACTTGAGTTTATAAAAGGATCACTCTGGCTGCTCTAAGGAGATTGGGCTAAAAGAGGGCAAGGCAAGAAACAAGGAGATAAATTAGTAGGCTACCACAAAAATCCAAATTGAAAAGATGGTGGCTGAAACCAGAGTGGTGGCAGTAAGATGGTGAGAGTGCTCAGATTCTATACATATGCTGTGGGTAAAGACAAGAGTATTTGCTAAAGGACTGGATATAGGCAAGGTTAGATATAAGTTTGCGTGGCCTAACACACAATTTGGGAGGTCCTCCATTAAAAAGAAGAATACAAAATGAGGTACAAAAGTAAATGCTTCTTTAAATTGATAAACAAAATCACAATATATTACAAATGTATAAAAGCTTGCAAGTACTACAAACATCAGAAAATCTAGAAAAATAACTTAATATTAACTTCCTGACACAACCTATAACTTTCCTATGATGTGGATTGTACACCATTTGTCTACCTTCCTATGTAATAATTTCATAACATTTTCTATTTAAAAAGTAGAAAAATAATTTGGTCTTTCCTTTTACATAATTTACCAAAATTTGTATTTTATTATTGATATTTTTATTTTGATTTGGCAGAGTTTTTTAATTGCCACTGTAATAATAATAAGACAAGCCAGGCTCTGTGGCTCAGGCTGTAATCCCGCGCTTTGGGAGGCTGAGGTGAGTGGATTGCCTGAGCCCACGGGTTCGAGACCTGCCTGGGCAACTTGGCGAGACCTCATCTCCACAATAAATGCAAAAAAAAAATTAGCCGGGCGTGGTAGCGCATGCATGTCGTTCCAGCTACTTGGAAGGCTGAGGCGGAAGGATCGCCAGAGCCCAGCAGATCGAGGCTGCGGTGGCCAGGAGCAGCCACTGCACTCCAGTCTGGGCGACAGAGTGAGACTCCAACTCAAAAAAAATAAAATAATAAAATAATAATAAGACAAGTTTTAAGAGGCTATCTGAAATTTTTTTTCAATATTCATATTTGGCTTTCTTCCTATCATATTTAAATTTAGTTTATTAAAAATTCTGAAGAACAATACAGAATTGATCTGAAAATAAAGTATTTATAAGGACAATTAAATGTATTTCAAAATCAACACTGTCATGTATTGAGTTATGTAATCGTAAAATCAAATTGCTTTTAACACTCCATACATTGAGTTACTGATTAATATGTTTAGGCTTTTTGTGATTGGAACACTTGTTTCTTCAGGTTATTTCCCTGTGTTCATTACAATTTCATATGCCATTTCATCTGAAACTGCCAGATTTCAGCAGAACAGGATGAGTCAGATACACTAAAACATGATGCAATATGCTAAGATGCATAAAACATGCAAATGCATACATAGGCAAAAATCACAATTTGTAGTCTTGCAATAGGCTTATGCTCTGAAAATACAGGATTTCTGGTCAATCCTATTTCTGGTCAATCCTATAAAAAATGGTATAGCCATCTTGGGAAAAAGGATGGACACTCCTCAAGAAATTAAAAATAAGCCGGGCTCGGTGGCTCAGCCTGTAATCCCATGCCTTTGGGAGGCTGAGGTGAGTGGATTGCCTGAGCCCATGGGTTCAAGACCTGCCTGGGCAGCGAGACCTCATCTCTACAATAAATAAAAAAAAAATCAGCCAGGCGTGGTAGCACGTGCCTGGAATTCCGGCTACTTGGAAGGCAGAGACAGAAGGATCGCCGGAGCCCAGCAAGGTCGAGGCTGCGGTGGCCGGGAGCAGCCACTGCACTCCAGTCTGGGCAACAGAGTGAGACTCCAACTCAAAAAAAAAGAAATTAAAAATAGAATTATCATATGATTCAGCAATCCCATTTCTGGGTATTTATCCAAAAGAATTGAAATCAGGATCTCAAAGCGATATCTGCACTCCTATGTTTATTGCAGCACTGTTTATAATAGACAAGATATGGAAAAAAACCTAAATGTCCATCAGTAGATAAACGGATAAAAAAAGTTATATATTATATATATGTATATATATATATATATATATATAAAATAGAATATTAATCAGCCTTAAAGAAGGAAATCCGACCATATTCGACAACATGGATAACCTGGAGGGCATTATGTTAAGTGAAAGAAGCCAAGCACAGAAAGACAAATACTGTATGATTCTACTTATATGTGGTGTCTAAAACAGTCAAACTAATAGAAGCAGAGTTAAATGGTAGTTGCCAGGGGCTGGGGAGCGGGGGAAATGGGGAATGATCATTCAACCGTATGAAGTTTCAGTTATGCAAGATGAGTGAGTTCCCGAACTCTGCTGTACAACATTGTACCTTAGTGAACAATACTATATTGTACACTTAAAAATCTGTTAAGAGGGTAGATCTTATATTGTTATGATCACAGTAAAAAAATATGATTCAATCCCTAAGAGTTTATGCTGTCTCCAGACTAGCTCTACAAGAAATGCTTAAGAAAGTATTAGACACAGTAAAAAGAAAAAAAAAGAATGACCACACTCTTGCCAAGAATGCAGGAAAACAGACAGTCAACACAGCATGCATTGTGACTGCAAAATTGAAAACACACACATGTATCAACCCAAAAATCAAAAGAAAACCAACAAGCAAACAGCAAAAAATGTATGGTGCATTTATAGTCATGTATGTTGCATTAGTGAGTATATTAGTGACAGAAGAAAGCTCCCATTCTCACAACACAGTACTGAATCTTCCATATTGTAGTTGTACGTGTCCAGGAAATAATTTTTCACAGAGTAGTTTCTGGCTCTGTACATTCCAAGTCTGTTTCTCCTCAACTACACATATTTCCAATTCTGGGCGCTGTAGGAGGCATTAGGATTGAGATATGCTCTTTGGCCCTGCACTATTAATCAGCACAGTGTGAGGCAGAAGTATTCCTGGAAGCCATTCCTACGCTGAGGTGGCTAGCAGTGGCATAGAAGTGACTGCCAGTCATGTAAATATATCTGATCAAATTCAAATAAATGTAAACCCAGTTCAATTTCTTCACATGAACCCAACAGTGTCCACAGCCACCCCAATGCCAACCCCACCTTGAGGGAAGAGTGATAGAGGGGAAGTTGGAATGGAAAGAGACTTCTGTCTTAATGAACTGCAATTAAAATATTTTACTTTTACAAATTTTACAAAAGCATCTGACCATGCTATCCCATCGGAAGGAGTCTTGTGCCTTGTAAGGAACGCAAGTGAGGGTTTCTGATGTTTAAGCTTCACTAACTTCACAGCAAATGTGGTCCTAGATGTGGAGTGTGAGAGAGAAAGGAGTCAAGGATAATGCCAGGGGTTTTGGCCTGAGCAACTGGGTGAGCAGAGTTGTCATCTCAGAGTTTACTGAGATGTAGAAGGTTAAGAGAAGATAAGTTGGGGGGGGTGAAAATCCAAAGTTCAATTTGGAACAGTTTAAGATGTCTATTGGACAGCTAAGGATGTCAAGTAGGCAGTTGGATATATGAGACTGGAGTTCAGGAGTGAGGATTGGCTAAAGAAGTAAGTTAGGCCCATGGATTGCATTTGAAGCCATGAGATTAGATATGGAGCAAGGCGAAAGAGAGAAAGAAGTGGACCAGTGCTTTAAAAAATGTGAGGAAAGGGCATTCACATATTACTCAAGAGAGAGTCAATTGAGGGCAATTTTGCAATATGTGTCAAAATTGAAAATGTGTGTATTTATTTAGAGCCCTTGGGAAATGCTGATGTTGGAGAAGTTGGGTAAAGAAAGAGGGATAAATAAAGGAGACCAAGAAAGGAGCCAATAAGGTCAAAAGAAACCAGGAGAGTGTAGGGTCCTAGAAGCCTGTGGAAAGGCGTTTCCAGCAATGTGAAGGCTAAGAATTGAACATTGAATTTAGCACCTTTGAGGTCAATGGTAATGGAAAGCTTGCCAAGACTTGGCTGGAGTGAGTCAAAAAAAATGGAAGGAGAACTGGAGACAGGAATCACAGTTTGTGGTTTGGAGCCTGCTTTTCTCAGTAACAGCTCTTGGGATTTTTCCCTATTGGAACACATAGATCTACTTCATTATGTTTTGGTTTTGTTTTCGTTTTTTAGCCTAACCACTAGAGCACTAGGGATGCTTCATTATTATTATTATTATTTTGAGTTGAAGTTTCACTCCGTTGCCCAGGTTGGAGGGCAGTGGCACACTCACGATCACCCCAGCATCGACCTGCTGGGCTCCTGCGATCCTTCCACCTCAGCCTTCCAAGTAGCCAGAACTATCCGGCTCATTTTTTATTTATTGTAGAGACGAGGTCTTGCCAAGTTGCCCAGGTTTGTCTGAACCTGTGGGCTCAGACAATGCCCTTACCTCGAACTCCCTAAGTGCTGGGATTACAGGCATGGGCCACCACGCCTGGTCTTCATTATTTTAAAAAGTTGTTTAGTGTAAGCTGTACCATAATTTATTTACCCACTTCCCTTCTGATGGCCATTTAGACTGTTACCTTCTTGGAAATTGTAAATAATACTTCAATGAATATCTTTGAACATCCTGTTGTGCATGTGCAAAATATAGGTTTCTGAATTCTAGAATTGCTCAATAAATACACACATTTTCAGTTTTGACATATATTGCCAAATTGCCCTTAATTGACTTCCTCATGAGTAACATATAAGAATGCCCTTTCCTCACAATTTTTAAAGCACTGGATACTAATAATCCTTTGATCTTTGCACCCTGGTAGGTTTTATTAAATAGCCATGTTATTTTAATTTGCATGTCTTTGCTCACTGGTGGAGCAGAACAACTTTTGATCTTTACATCCATTTGTATTTTTTCTTTTGTATTACAGCTGGGTCCTTTGCCAGTTTTTCTATTTAAGCATTTTTTAAACCATTTTTTAAATCAGCTCGCATATGTTGCAAATATTTTTTCTGAATATATGATTTGACTTTCAACATTATTTATCATTTTTTTTTTTTTTTTGAGTTGGAGTCTCACTCTGTCGCCCAGACTGGAGTGCAGTGGCCGCTCCCGGCCACCGCAGCCTCGACCTTGCTGGGCTCCGGCGATCCTTCTGCCTCAGCCTTCCGAGTAGCCGGAATTACAGGCATGCACTACCACGCCCGGCTGATTTTTTGATTTATTGTAGAGATGAGGTCTCGCTGCCCAGGCGGGTCTCGAACCCGCGGGCTCAGACAATCCACTCACCTCAGCCTCCCAAAGGCGCGGGATTACAGGCTGAGCCACCGAGCCCGGCATTTATGATATTTTAATAGAGCTTTTGAAAATGTTGGTCTATAAAGGACTGAGGCAGAAGGATCACCTGAGCCCAGCAGGTCAAGGCTGTGGTGGCCATTAGCATGCCACTGCACTCCAGCCTGGGCAACAGAATGACTCCAACTCAAAAAAAAAAAATGTTGGTCTAAGCTTTCATTCATTTCTTTTAAAGGTTTCTGCCTTCAGTGTCACATCTGATTGTTTTTTTATATCAATATTTTTTATTTTGATATTGTGGGGTACAGTTTACATTTTAAGATTATTAATCCAAAGCTCAGAGAGAACACGTTTCCTTTTCACAGCTAATCAGATATCTGCAATGGGGCCAAATGGTCCCTCCCCACCCCCAACTTTAATCAAAATGCTTTTCTTTTCTTATTGGCAAAAGCCGTTGACTAATTGAGATTTCTGCATTTTCAATGAATGCTTCTGTGTACTTGGCCTGACAATGCCTAGGGGCTAATGGGACCATGTGTTTTCTCTAACAAAGGTGAACACAAACATGAGTAAGACAGCCTGTTATGAAGTTTGTCACATCTTTTGTAAAATATAACATTTTCAGCATGTGAATTACATCAAATGGTGGCAATACAGTTTGCTGATTTTGAATGCATTTCATAAGTTCCATTTGTAAAGCAGAATTTAAACAAAGCAATTCTATTACTACAAAATATTTTTTAATCACAGGTTTTTGAAAGCCCTTTAGGTAAGACATTTTGCCTTGTATGGGTTAGGAACCACTATTTGTCCATTAAATGAAGCAGGTCCCACAGTATTCGAATACTGGGGCAAGTTGAACTTTCTTTAAACCTAAAAGCTGACACAAGAAAAGTTAAATATGAACTGAATGGTTCAAGTAATTTTCTTTTCTTTTTCTTCTCTAGAGGCAGGATCTCACTCTGTTACCCAGACTGGAGTGCAGTGGTACAATCATAGCTCACTGCAGCCTTGTACGCCTGGGCTCAAGCGATTCTCTCACCTTGGCCTCCCAAAGTGCTAGGATTACAAGCATAAGCCAATGTGCCCAACCCAAGAAATGTTCTTAGTGATTAACAAGTCAATAAAAAAAATTGCTATCAACTACCTACAGAATAGAATTCTCAATCCTTGTTGTGTTCACAAAGTAGTCCAGGTGTTTTACAGGCAAATTTTGAACTCGGCAAGTGTCCAAAGTAAGGAAAATCAAATAGAACATTGATACTTCAATTACTGCCAAAAGATTTACAAAATTTGCAAAAAGCTTTCAAGTCACAAGTTGTTAAAATATCAGAATGCAGGAAAAAGGAGAAAGTTTGTATTGTGAGGTTAATTCCAGCAGGTCTAGAATTAGCTAGACCTAGCTGTTTTACTAAAGTTCCCACCTGACACTGACTCCTTGTCAAGACATGAAACATAGCGATAATGGTGTTGCTTTGCAAACATGGGTCTTGAGGAAATTCAAAGTGGTTTGTACCAACTTGTCAGCATTAGATATTGATAACAGCAAGACTGATGGTTCGTAGCTGATCTCAATATGACACCTGCCTCTTCTTCAAGGGGCTCTACTGTTGAGGCCTATGAGATTGGCAAAATATATTTATTTATTATAAAGATGTGGGGTACAATTCATGGTTAGGTGTACAAACGTTGATTATGCAGGTACCCTTGTTTATGAGGTGTGCTCCTCCCTCCCCTAGCAGTTTCCTTCAACTGCCAATCCCACACCCCTCCCCTGACAGTTTCCCACTGCTGCCAATCCCTTTCTTGTAGTATTATAATAATTTTTCAAGGTCCACTTATGAGTGAAAACATATGGTACTCTGTTCTTTGTTTCTGTGATAGATCACTGAGTATGATCGACTCCAAATCCATCCAAGTTGCTGCAAAGTCCATATGTTTGTCCTTCTTTATGGCTGCATGATATTCCATTGTGTATATGTACCACTTTTTTTTGGCAAAATATCTTTTTTAAACCCAACTGACCCCATTTTGGATTCTCTGGTTCTGAGATGTTCCATGCACATGTCAGTGGTACCTGAACTGAGCAAGAAAATGTGTCCTGCCATGGCCCTTATAGAGGAGAACAATAGGATTCTGTACCAGACCTCTCCAGATTCTTGCTGTATCCTTTTCCTATAATAAACTACATTTGTAAGCATTGCCATTTGAGTCCTGTGAGTCTCCTTTAGCAATTGAACCCTGCTCACCTGCCACAGTTAATGCAGATGAAAAGTCATCCAAGAGAGTGCAAGAAATCATCAGTGTGGATAAGACACATTGTTCAAAACTGGTGCTAGGGTCCAGGTGTGGTGGCTCATACCTGTAATCCCAGCACTTTGGGAGGCTGAGGCAGGAGGATCGCTTGAGCCCAGGAGTTTAAGACCAGCCTGGACAACATTGTGAGACCTCATCTCTACAAAAAAAAATTAAAAATTAGCCAGACGTGGTGGTGTGCCAGTAGTCCCAGCTACACAGGAAGCAAAGGCAGAAGGATCACCTGAACCGAAGAGGTCGAGGTTATGGTGAACTGTGATTGTGCCACTGCACTCTAGCCTGGGTGAGAGAGTGAGAACTCCACTTTTAAAAAAATGCTGGGACAAATGGTTTAGTAGGTCACAGTAATTCCTCCCAGAGAACTTCCACCTTCTATCTTCTCCATTCCCACTCATAGGGTTGCAGGAGTGAGTCCACAACAGCCATGTTTACATTAAGTGACTCATGAACCCTAGCCGAAGCTGGTTGGATCAGAGGTGAACATTTGACCCTAGCTAGACTAATCAGAGTCTCTTTCAGTCTGAGGGATTGGCATCTCCAAGAGAGGAGACCTAAAACTTCAGTTGCTGAGCTTCAGTATGACCAGCCTCTACTTACAGGGCCAAGCTGCAGAGAAAGCCTATCTACAGAGACAGACGCATGAAACCGATGCTCAGAGGGTAGCAGAGCTGAGAAATGGAAATAAACTGATCTTTGCATTCCTGACACCTTTTCCTTCTCAGATGTCAGCCCATTGGGAGATTAGGCTCCATTCCAGACCTGGAATCCAGGGAAATACACCATATTTGCACAATAAATTCCCCTTTCCCCCACCAAGTTAGCTTGAGCTAACTCCTTTGCAGCACCCAAAGAGCCTCAACTCACCAGCCATGTAGAAACATACAGCTTTTATGGATATCTGTGGTTCTTAGGGAAAAAAAGAAACATATAGAGCTGGACTCCTATCTCATTGGCCACACAAAAATGCATTCCAGATGGAGTTAAGATTTCAGTTTAAAATAAAACAAGCCAGGCACAGTGGCTCACGCCTGTAATCCCAACATTTTGGGAGACTGAGGTCAGAGGACTGCCTGAGCCCATGGGTTCGAGACCAGCCAGAGCAACATGATGAGACCTCATCTCTACAATAAATAAAAAAAAACTTAGTCAGGCTTGGTGGTGCATGCCTGTGGTTTCAGCAACTTGGAAGACTACAGCAGAAGGGTCACCAGAGTCCAACAGGTCAAGGCTGTGGTGGCCACGAGCGTGCCACTGCACTCCAGCCTGGGTGACAGACTGACACTATGACTCTAAATAAATAAATAAATAAAACAAAACATTATAAAGAGTAAAATTAAATATAGGAAAACATTTTTTTGTTTGTTTTTTTGGGTTTTTTTTGTTTTTTTTTTTTTTGAGTTGGAGTCTCATTCTGTCTCCCAGACTGGAGTGCAGCGACCACTTCCAGCCACCACAGCCTTGCCTGCTGGGCTCCGGCGATCCTTCTGCCTCAGCCTTCTGAGGAGCCGAGGAAAACATTTTTATAATCTTGGGATTTAGAATCCAAAAAGAAAAAAAATTAAACATTGGTTATATGAAATTTTTAAAATTGTAAACAGCCAAAATGTATCATCAATGAAGCCAAGAGGCATAAAATTGGGGGAAATGTTTGTAACACATATGAAAAACAAATAACTAATATAAGTAATATTCAAAGGACTGTTCTAAGTCCATAAGCAAAGACAAAAAAGTAGGAAAATTGACAAAGCACACAAATTGGTAAATCACAGAAGACAAATTACAAATGGCCAGCAAACATAGTGAAAAGATGCTCAATCTGACCCTTAGTTCAAAATAGAGATGAAAACTGCAGATCGGCAGATATTAAAAGATTAATAATCCTTCTGTCAACTAGGTTTTAAAAAAAACATACACACTTTTTTATCACTGGTCAAAAACTTTTTGGAGTACAATTTGGCAATATCATTTTTTTTTTTTTTGGTGAGTCAAGGTCTCACTCTGTTGCCCAGGCTGACCTCTTGGGCTCAGGCGATCCTACCACCTCAGCTTCCTGAGTATCTGGGACTGCAGGCACAAACTGCCACATCCAGTTAATATTTTTTTTAGCTTTTTGTAGAGACAAGTTCTCGCTATGTTACCCAGGCTGGTCTCAAATTCCTGGGCTCAAGTAATCTTCCCGTCTTGGCCTCCCAAAGTGCTAGGATTACAGGTGAGAGCCACTGCACCTGGCCTCAATCAGAAAAATTTATTTATTTTTGAGTTGGGAGTCTCTGTTGCCCAGGCTGGAGTGCAATCACATGATCATATGATCACATGGAGTGCAATCACATGCTCAGCCTCAACCTGCTGGACTCAGGTGATCCTTCCGCCTCAGCCTTCCAAGTAGCTGGAACTACAGGTGTGTGCCACCACGCCTGGCTAATTTTTCTTGACTTATTGTAGAGACGAAGTCTCGCCAAGTTGCCCAGGATGTTCTCAAACCTGTGGGTTCAGGCAATTCTCTTACCTTGGCCTCCCAAAGTGCTAGGATTTATTGGCACCTGGCCAATCAAAATTTTAAATGCACTTTTGACACCAGTAATTCAACAGCTAAGAATTTATCCTACAGAAATATTCATATAATGTGTGTGATGGTATATAATAAGGAGGCTTATTATAAAATGGCTTGTAATAATGACATTGGGACACACTCAAATGTCTATCACAGGACATCATGGAGTTTTTTTCTTTTCATGTGGCATAACCATAGAGTGTAATACGTCGCAGCAATTTAAAAAGATTGAGGCAGTATTGTGTGTGCTAATGTGGAAAGCTACTCAGGAAATATTTTAAGAAAAAAGCAAGTTGCAGATCACAGGAATAGCATGATCCTACTTTCGAAAGAGTTGGGGAGACAGAAACAACCTGACTCGGTAAGAGTGGCTACCCATGGGCAATGGAAAAGGAACAGGACAGGGGGACAGAAAGCTGGTATTTTTTGTGTGTGTGTGAGTTGGAGTCTCACTCTGTCGCCCAGACTGGAGTGCAGTGGGTGCTCCCGGCCACTGCAGCCTCGACCTGCTGCAGCAGGTCATGGGTACAAGCCCACGGGTATGAGACCAGCCTGGGCAATTTGGCAAGACCTCATCTCTACAATAAATAAATCAAAAAATTAGCCTGGTGTGGTAACACATACCTGTAGTTCCAGCTACTTGACTGGAAGTGGAAGGATCACCTGAGCCCAGCAGGTCCAGGCTGCAGTGGCCATGAGTGTGCCACTGCACTCCAGCCTGGGCAACAGTGAGACTCTAACTAAAATACATATATGTCAGTTCTCTCTAAGTGAGTTTATAAATGAAACATGAGCCCAGTCTATTTTAGAGTACTAGAAAAGTTTGTTCCAGTGTTCATATGGAAAAATAAGTAAAGAAAAGTAACTAGAAAACTGATAAAAAGGAAAAATGGTGGGGTATGAGGGGTTGGCTTATTAAATAGTAAAGCATATGCAAGAAGTATGGATAGCAAGGATGTTTATGACAGCAATGTTTGTATTAGAGACCAACTGAAAACCATTGAAATACATGCCAACACAAGACTAGTTCAATAAAATACGATATGCCCATGTTGTACAGTACTAAGCAATTATCAACAATGATGTAGATGCACTAATATGGAAAGATGCTCAGGACAGTTTTCCAAATCCAAAAAATGCAAACTGCAAGACAATAAATATCTTCCCATTTATGCAAGAAAGGCTTATGCACATATCCACATACGAGGGGGAACCCAAGAAAAATTGTGTATATTCTACAAAGGAATTCAAATGTGCCCAAAATAAAAAAACAAACAGCCCCATTACAAAGTGGGCAAAAGATATGAATAGACACTTCTCAAAAGAAGACATAAGAGCAGCCAACAGATACATGAAAAAATGTTCAGCCTCACTAGTCATCAAAGAAACCCAAGTGAAAACCATACTGAGATACCACCTAACCCCAGTCAGGATGGCCATCATCAATAACTCAAAAAACAACAGATGCTGGAGAGGATGTGGGGAAAAGGGAACATTTCTACACTGTTGGTGGGAGTGTAACCTAGTACAATTTCTGTGGAAAACAGTGTGGTGATTCCTAAAAGATCTAAAAATTCACCTTCCATACAATCCAACAATCCCCCTTCTGGGAATATACCTGGAGGAATTCAAATCACTCTATGAAAAAGATACCTGAGGCTCTGGTAAGATGGCGACAGCATAGGTGGACTCGTGAGATTCTCCAAACGTGAGTTCCCAAAAAGACTCTTACTTTTCTTCCCCTATCCCCCAGTCCACCACCAGCCACGCTGGTCCGAGGTCCGGGGACCTTCGGTCCCATGCAGGGCCGGATATTGTGGCACCCTGCTGCGGCTGTTCCACCATACATGACTCCCACCTGCGTGGGAGTCTCGGGTCTCGGCTCCTTCCCTGGCTACATCATCTCTCGCCCAGCACACAGCACCAAGCCGCCAGTCACTCAGGGAGGCTCTGGGTGCCTGCCCCTCAGAGACACCAGTCCCATTCCTGGCTAAAGTACCCTGTAGGGGGCCCAGGGCCACTCTTGCTGCTGACCGTCTGCCCTTTGGAGCTTTGGAGCTCTGGAGCTCTGGGCCCACCCTGGCTGAGGCCACTCAGTACGTGACCCCAAGCTTGGGGACCCAGACAAGCTAAGAGAAATGGATCAGTGAAAGTGAAACTGCCTCGGCCATCTCCAGGCAGAGATTTCCATTGCCCCACCCACCTATCAACAACCCCCACCTCGGTTCCTAAGGTAATGTTGCTAAACAGGAGACAAGCCCCACCCCTACACTGAATCAGACAAAAGCAACTCCCAGGCAGTAGGCTAAAAAAAAAAAACCCAAACTGTGAGTAAACCTAGCTGCCTGCAATGAAAAACAAAGGCGAGAGGCCGGAGGTCAGAGCTGAAGTGACTTTAGTCTGATCTCTTGTTTTGACTTTAGATTTTATCATTTTGACTGTTTTGATCACTTTTGTTCTTAGCTTTCTGACTTACACTGTTTCATGATTTTATTGGTCTGTCTCTGTCTAGCTTACCAGTATTCTTTAAGGAATCTTTCTTATGCATCTTTTTTCACTTCTCTCCGGCCTTGTGTCTCTTTCTCACCTGATAGTTGGTATGTATGTCTGTTTTGCCTCTCACTCTACTCTCTTTCTAACTTCCTATTGACCCCACCTTCCTCCATTATTGTCCTCTTTTATACTCCCTTTTAATCTAGGGACCAAGACTATATACTGCTACATGGACAGATTGTAAGGCAGAGGGTAATAGGTTCCAGTGTGCTCATACACCTGTTGGTGGATGCTAGAATCAGCATATACATTCTGAACCACAGCTTCCCCCTCAATTAAACCTAAAAACTGAAAAAAGTACAGCCCGCAGCCCACACTCCAACTTCAAAAGTGAACAAAGCCAGAAGACCCTCATAAGGAAGAACAGGATATTGCAGAAGTGAAACAAAAGCAACCCCAACTTCCCTCAAAAACAGAATTAAAGAAGGGGAGGGAAAGGGGGAGAGAGAGAAAAATCTACACAAATGAAGAAAAACCAAAAGAAGAGTATGGGTCTTTCCCAGACCCCTGGGAGGGCAGACACTGAGAAAACTGACTTCCGAATGCAAACAATGAAGAGCCCCCAGAATGAAGGGTCTCAAACTACAAACCTAGATATCAAGACATTAATGGAGAGATTAGAAAGAAATGAGGATACACAAGAAGAAACTAGGAAGGAGCTGATATCTGAGATAACAGTAATAAAGAATACTGTGAACGAAATAAATAACAAACTGACAAGCATGGAAAGCAGAATTACCCAAGCAGAAGAAAGAATCTCAGAGCTTGAGGACCAAAATATAGAACTAACCCCAAAAACTTAAAAAAAAAAAATAAGCTCAAAAAGACAGAACAAAACCTTCAAGAGATGAGTGATCACTTCAAGAGACCGAGCCTAAGAGTAATTGGCCTTCCTGAGGCAGAAAGAGAGACAGAGACTACACTGGAACAAACTCTCCATGAGATCATTCAAGAAAACTTCCCTTATCTAATCAGTGATGCAAAAATTCAAACACAAGAGATTCAGAGAACCCCTGCAAGACAACAAATGAGAAGACCAATGCCTAGACACATAATAATTCACTTAAACAAAGTAGGCATAAAAGAAAAAATCCTAAAGGTAGCAAGAGAAAAAGGCCAGATCACCTACATGGAAGACCAATTAGAATAGCAGCAGATTTATCTACAGAAATCCTGCATGCTAGGAGAGCTTGGAGCCCTATCTTCAAAGTCCTAAAAGATAAACAATTTCAACCAAGAGTAACCTACCCAGCCAAGCTAAGCTTCCCAGTGAGGGAGAATTAAAATCTTTCCCACATATCCAATCCCTAAGAACTTATGCTGCCACCAAACCACCTCTACATGAAACACTTAAGAAAGTACTAAACACAGAAGAAAGGAAAAAAGAACAATGTTCTTCACAAGAGTACAGGAAAAAGAATAAAATGCACATGAACCAAGTCCAAAACCAAAAGAAAGACAAAAAAAACCCAAGTGGAAGAACAACAACTCTATAAGAACTCTATGATAGGGCGAACTCTCACATTTCAATAATTAGCCTGAATGTGAATGGACTAAACGCACCACTGAAAAGACATAGAATGGCAAATTGGATAAAATATCACCAGGCAACAATATACTGCCTTCAAGAGACCCATCTCACTAGAAAGGACATACACAGACTCAAAGTAAGAGGATGGGAAACAAATTTTCAGGTGAATGGAACACAAAAGAAAGGAGGAGTCACGATCCTAATTTCAGACAAAATACCATTTAAGCTATCAAAAATTTAAAAAGGTACAGAGGGCCACTACATAATGATAAAAGGTTCACTCCATCAACAAGAAATATCTATCCTAAACATATATGCACTCAACATAGGTGTGCCAACTTTCATAAAACAACTTCTAGGAAAACTAAAGAAAGATATTGACTCTAACACTATCATAACTGGAGACTTTAATACCCCACTCACAATGCTAGACAGATCATCAGAACAAAAAATCAGCAATGAGATCCAGAACCTCAATGTGACTCTTGACCAAATGGACTTAACTGATACCTACAGAACACTCCATCCAAAGACCACAGAATACACATTCTACTCATCACCGCATGGAACGTATTCTAAGATCGACCACATAATTGGCCATAAATCAAGCATAAGCAAATTTAAAAGGACCAAAATTCTACCATGCAACTTCTCAGATCACAGTGGAATAAAAATAAACATTAACACCAACAAGGTCCCCCCAAAACCCACAAAGACATGGACACTAAACAGCATGATGCTAAACAACTCCTGGGTCAATGATGAAATCAAAACAAAGATCAAAAGATACCTGGAAACAAATGAAAATGAACAAACACCTTACCAAAATCTCTGGGACATCATGAAAGCCATAGTAAGAGAGGAATTTATATCCCTACAAACGCACATGAAGAAAATGGAAAGATCACAAATTAACAGCCTAACAAGCCACCTAAGGAACTGGAAAAGCAAGACCACAAAAACCCTAATTTCAGTAGAAGAATCCAGATCACCAAAATAAAAGCCCAAATCCAGGACATAGAAGACAAAAAGATAATACAAAAAAAAAAAAAATCAATGAAACAAAAAGCTGGTTCTTCGAAAGGATAAACAAGATCGATGGTCCCTAGCTAGACTGACCAAGAAAAAACGAGAAAAAAACCAGATAAGCACAATCAGAAACACAAAAGATGAAGTCACATCCGACCCTGAAGAAGTACAAAAGATCATTAGAGACTACTACATATACTTGTTTGGAAACAAACTTGAAAACCTTAAGGAAATGGAAGACTTTCTGACATCACACAACCTACCTAGGTTGAAACAAGAAGAAATTGAGACCCTAAATAGACCAATAACAATCAAGGAAATCGACGACATAATAAGAAAACTACCTACAAAAAAAAGCCCTGGTCAAGATGGCTTTCCAGCAGAATTCTACAAGGCATTTAAGGAGGAGCTGATACCAATCCTACTGAAGGTATTCCAGGTGATTGAAAAAGATGGAAGTCTCCCCAAATCATTTTTCGAAGCCAACATCACATTGATACCCAAGCCAGGTAAAGATCCAACAAAGAAAGAGAACTACAGGCCAATATCTTTGATGAGCATAGATGCTAAAATTTTCAACAAGATCCTAGCAAACCAGATTCAACGATACATCTCAAAAATCATCCATCATGACCAAGTAGGCTTCATACCTGGGATGCAAGGCTGGTTCAACATTCGTAAGACCATAAACATAATTAAATACATCAACAGTTGTCAAAACAAACACCCAATGATTATATCATTAGATGCAGAAAAAGCTTTTGATAAAATCCAACACCCCTTCTTGATAAAAACCCTTGAACATCTAGGCATATGGGGAACATACTTCAAAATAGTAAAAGCCATCTACAAGAAACCCACAGCCAGCATACTACTAAACGGACAAAAATTGGAACCATTTCCCCTGAAAACTGGAACAAGACAAGGATGCCCACTCTCACCCCTCCTGTTCAACATAGTATTGGAAGTCCTGGCTCAAGCAATCAGAGAAAAGAAGGCAATCAGGGGTACCCAAACAGGAAAAGAGGAAGTCAAGTTATTTCTCTTTGCAGATGATATGATTGTGTACCTTGAAAACCCAAGTAAAGCTGGGCTCGGTGGCTCAGCCTGTAATCCCGCGCCTTTGGGAGGCTGAGGTGAGTGGATTGCCTGAGCCCGTGGGTTCGAGACCCACCTGGGCAACGAGACCTCATCTCTACAATAAATAAAAAAATCAGCTGGGCATGGTAGTGCATGCCTGTAATTCCGGCTACTCGGAAGACTGAGACGGAAGGATCGCTGGAGCCCAGCAGGCAAGGCTGCGGTGGCTGGGAGCGGCCACTGCACTCCAGTCTGGGCGACCAAGTGAGACTCCAACTCAAAAAAAAAAAAAAAAGAAAACCCAAGCAAATCTGTCAAAAACCTCCTTACACTGATAAAGGCCTTTGGCAAAGTCTCAGGATACAAAATAAATGTGCAAAAGACAATCGCATTTCCTTACACCAATAATAAACAAACAGAAACCCAAATAAAAACCACAATTCCATTCACAATAGCCACACACAAAAAAAATGAAATACCTTGGCATCTTCCTAACCAGAGACGTGAAAGACCTATACAATGAAAACTACAAAACACTGCTCAATGAAATCAAAGATGACACAAACAAATGGAAAAATATCCCATGCTCATGGATTGGAAGAATCAACATTGTGAAGATGTCCATCTTACCTAAGGCAATCTACAAATTCAATGCAATACCCATCAAATTACCAGCAACATTCTCCTCAGACTTAGAAAAAACAACACAGGAATTCATATGGAAACACAAACGTCCAAGAATAGCCAGAACAATCCTCAGCAAAAAAAAACAAAGCAGGTGGTATCACATTACCAGACTTCAAACTTTACTATAAAGCTACAATCATCAAAACAGCTTGGTATTGGTATAGGAACAGGCATATAGATCAATGGAATAGAATTGAGATTCCAGAAGCAAAACCTCAATTTCTCAACCAACTCATCTTCAACAAAGCCTCCACCATCTACCACTGGGGAGAGGAGAACTTATTCAGTAAATGGTGCTGGGAAAACTGGCTGACCACATGCAGAAGATTGAAATAGGACCCCTATCTATCCTCATACACAAAAATTAACTCCAAATGGATCAGAGACCTAAATGTAAAACCCCAAACCATAAGAATCTTAGAAAAGGAAGGACATACCCTCATGGAAATCAGAACTGGCATCCAATTCCTGAACAAAACCCGAAACCCACAGGTCATAAGAGAGAAGATAGACAAGTGGGACCTTATTAAACTGACAAGCTTCTGCAAAGTCAAAGAAACCATCAAGAGAGCAGGGAGACAGCCTACAGACTGGGAAAAAGCATTTGCCAACACCAGGTCTGACAAAGGTTTAATATCTTGGATCTACAAGGAACTGAAATGTACTGAAAAGAAGAAAACAAACAACCCCATTATAAAATGGGCAAAAGATATGAACAGACACCTCACAAAAGAAGACATTCGAGCAGCCAACAAACACATGAAGAAATGCTCAACCTCACTAATCATCAGGGAGATGCAAATCAAAACCACACTGAGATACCACCTAACTCCAGTCAGAATGGCAATTATCAACAACTCAAAAAATAACAGCTGCTGGAGAGGGTGTGGCGAAAAGGGAACACTTCTACACTGTTGGTGGGAGTGCAAACTAGTGCAACCTCTGTGGAAAGCAGTGTGGCGATTCCTAAAAGTTTTAAATATCAACCTCCCATATGACCCCGCAATCCCCCTACTGGGAATATATCTGGAAGAACTCAAATCACTCTATAAAAAAGATACCTGCACACGTATGTTTATCGCAGCATTGTTCCCAATAGCAAGAACCTGGAAGCAACCATGCTGCCCATCAAAAGAGGACTGGATTTTAAAAATGTGGTACATATACACGATGGAATACTATGCAGCCATAAAAAAGAACAAAATCATGAATTTTGCAGCAACCTGGATGGAACTAGAGTCCATAATACTAAGTGAATATGAGAATACCTCTCACAGAAACAAAGATCCGAGTATCACATGTTCTCACTCATATAGTAGACCTTGAACATCCAATGTGATACTAAAAGAAAATGACTGACAGTGGTGGGAAACTATGGGGGGGGAGGGAGATGGGATTAACGGTAGTAAATATCTGTCTGGGGACAGGGAAACACCTCTTATCAACAAGGGTGCCTGAATGAAACATATTTGTATACCTAACCCTTAACTGTACCCCACACTATCATAATAAAAAATATTGATTTAAAAAAAAAAGAAAAAGATACCTGCACATGCATGTTTATTGTATCATAAAAACATGAAACCAACCATGCTGCCCATCAAAAGTGGACTGAATTTTTAAAATGTGGTACATATACACAAGGGAATATTACACAGCCATAAAGAAGGACAAAATTATTAACTTTGCAGCAATCTGAATGAACTTAGAGTCTAAAATACTCCATGATCTATCACAGAAACAAAAAACTGAGTACCGCATGTTCTCACTCATAAGTGGACCCTGAACAATTATCATAATATTATTAAAAAGGGATTGGCAGTAGTGGGAAACTGCCAAGGGAATGGGGGACACACTTCATCAATAAGGGTACCCAATCCCAAACCAGGCAAAGTGGTACCAAAGTGAAGCCCAAACTTTACCTGTACAATGACCATTTGTATATATAATCCTGAATTGTACCTCACGTCCTTAAAATAAAAGAACTGTGTTAATATCTATCACAATAATGTCCAAAAGTGAGAGGGAACATGACAGAGGCAGAAAATATGAATTTAATGATGCAAAAAAAGAAAAGCAAGAAACATTGGAAAAACCCAACATGGCTCTTGTAAAACTTTTGCCCAACGCCCTTCTCTAACAGTTCTTGGAATGGAATGTGGAATCCACCCTACCCTCACTTGTACTTTTTGGTCTGCCAAAGTGGAACCCACCCATAGAACTCTATACTTTCCTTCTGGATCATCACAGCTCAGGGAGTGGAGGGTGGTGGGGCATTGCAAAGGCAGCTAGTGGGGACATCAGGAAACATAGATTTGTGGCCAAGTATCTGATCCTCCCATCCTGGGGAGAACTTGGATGTACGGGGCCAGAGCCAGAGTGGGCTTCCACCAGAGGCAGCATAGGCTGCCAAGGACCTGAAGGTCAGGTCATCAAAGCTCTTAGGAGAAAGCTGAGGTTGGATCACCAGGATAACCTGGTACAGGCCTAAATCCTAACAGTCAGAGGCAAGATTCAGACCTAGCAAAGAATTCCACGCTGTCTCCCTTCTCAGCTAACTTGTTCCATCTCTCTGAGTTATTGAATTCTCTCTTCACATACCCCTTTCTGTCTTCTGGAGTGAGTTAGTGGCATTGGCTTTCCTGTTAGAACCTTGGCCCTTCTCCACATAGCATGTGGCTTTCTGCCTCAGGCTGCCTGAGGAATAACCCTGAGATAACACAGCCCCTGGGGCCTTACTATCCAAGAGTCAAGCCCGTGGCCCACACTTCCACCCCATTTGCCCTGGTCCCTTTGATGGGGGGAGACCAGGCCCCAGCTCACAGGCATTAGAATCTCACTAATGGACCCCTGGCACAGCCCTGTCTGAGTATCTCTCCCTTTCTGACAATGTTCTCTGGTTGCAAAACTTGGCAGGCATATTTCTCAGTGCAAATTCCCAAATTGGTATTCCAGATCAGCAATAAACCACTTGCATACTTAGGTAGGGCGATCCTGTTCCTAGATCTGAAGGCTTCTGGGAAAGACAACAAGACAAGGTTTCTGGATCCTCAAATTTGCAAAACAGACCCTAGGCCCTGAGAAGTCCTACACATACAATCTGCCGGTTTCTTTCTTTTCCACGTCATCACTGAAACAAGCAGAATCCAAGAGATGATTCTGAAATATAGGTCCCTGGTGGGAAGGCAGGCTTAAGGAGGGCCTCTGGGGATGGTTCCTGGGAAAAGCATCAGGGGTGTGCAAGCATAGGCAGTGAGGGTCAATGGCAAGAAAGATAATGCAGAAAAGCCAAGTAGTTCAGAATGTAGGCTCTACCTGTGTTTGCATCTGGTTCAACCTCTTACAAGCTGTGAGGCTCTGGGCAAGTTCATTAAACCCTCTGAAGTGAGTTCCCTCATTTGCAAAATTAGATCATAATAGTGTTTACCACTATGTTATGAGAATTAAATGAGATAGTATCACAATTGACTTAGCACAATGTCCAGCACATAGGAAACACTCAGTAAATGTCTCTTGTTTCTAAGGAGAGAGTGAGGCTAAGGAGGTTCCAACAGGGAGGAAAAGGGGAATGAAGGGAGTCAAGAAAGACTCAAATAAACTGCCTAATTCCCACTTTTCTCCTAGGACCAGCCTTGAGTATTTTATGTGTTTTAACCAGAAACTTTTTTGCATGATTTGTATATTTCCCTGTCTTTACCAGTTTCCAGCCCCATCGCTGTCCTTGTCTAGCTGCATGACTTAGGACAAGTTTCCTAATCTTTCTATGCCTCACTTTCTTCAAACCATAAAAGTAGGTGCTTATTGTAGAAAGTTTTTGAGATCATTCCTATTCTAACATTCTGGTTCTGTTTTACATTCTCTTTTTCTTTGGGAAACTGTCATGGGTTGAATCGTGTCCCCTAAAATGATATGTTGAAATCTTAACCCCCAGTGCCTGTGAATGTGACCTTATTGGGAAATAATTATATATGTAATCAAGTTAAGATGAGGTCATTAGGGCGATCCCTAATCCAATATGGTCAGTGTCCTTATAAGAAGAGTCGACACATAGAGACACATGGGAAACAACAGCCATGTGATGACAGAGGCAGAGATTGGGGTTATCCATGTACAAGCCATTGATTGCCAGTAAACAACAGAAGCTAGGAAGAAGCAAGGAAAGATTCTTCTCTCTAGGTTTCCGAGGGAGCAGGCCCTGAAGACACCTTGATTTCAGACTTCTAGTCTCCAAAACTGTGAAAAAATAAACGTCTATTGTTTTAAGCCATCCAGTTCATGGCACATTGTTGCATCAGCCATAGGAAACTAATCCAGAAAGCGTTCCCCAAAACGTGTCAACTTTGTGCTATCAAATTGTCATTTCTAAGCATCCTACCTACTTTCATATCTCCATTTCTTCTTTTTTTTTTTTTTTTTTTTTGAGTTGGAGTCTCACTCTGTCTCCCAGACTGGAGTACAGTGGCCGCTCCCGGCCACCGCAGCCTCGACCTCGGCGATCCTTCCGCCTCAGCCTTCCAAGTAGCCGGAATTACAGGCATGCGCTACCATGCCCGGCTGATTTTTTGATTTATTGTAGAGATGAGGTCTCGCTGCCCAGGCGGGTCTCGAACCCGCGGGCTCAGGCAATCCACTCACCTCAGCCTCCCAAAGGCGCGGGATTACAGGCTGAGCCACCGAGCCCGGCTCATATCTCCATTTCTAATTAAAGAATGTTTATATAAGAAAGGGATTGTCAGTAGTAGGAAACTGCCAGGGGAAGGAGGGGTAAAATTGGCAGTTGAGGGAGACTGCCAGGGGAGGGAGGAGCACACCTATCAACAAGGGTAACTGCATAATGAACATTGTATACCTAACCCTGAATTGTACCCCACATCTTTACAATAAAAAAATTTAAAAAAAAGAAAATGAGAGCATTAAAGTGGAATCTTACACACACACACACACACACACACACACACACACACACACACACAATATGTGCATCAATAAAAGATAACATTACTTTGTAAAAAAGAAAAGTTTAAACACAGCATTCTAAATTCCTGATTTAGTAATTTCATTAAATGATAAAAATTAATGCATAATATACCAGATATTTGGAAAATGTAAATTGCCAGAAGACTGTTATAGCAACATCCATACCAATTAACATACTTTAAGAAAGGTCATGCATGTTTATCAACTAATTAGAATCATACAATCAAAAGAATAAAGTGTACTTCCTTGGGGGATATCAAATAAATAAATAACTACAATATTTTCATTAGAGTTGGCAATGTTCATTTGAACCTATTTGAGTGCTAGAAATTGATGTATAAATTAAATGGCTTTATAGTTTAGATTTGATATTTAAAAGAGATTTACACCATTAGAGAAAAGTGTTTTAAAATGTATTGTGTGTTTGAAAAACGGTATAATGCTTGCAATGCTATGTGAAAAAAATGAACTGCAACTCTTCCAAATTTTGAAGAAAAGAATGTTTTAGAGACTCAGTTTCATACTCCTGTGAGACCTAAAAAATTCTCAGAAGTTTAGATAATTTGACCAAAAAAAAGTACCAATTCCTAGATAAGAGGGTTCCCAAACTATAACCCACAGGCCAAATCCATCCCAGCACTGGTTTTTGCAAAGCCCACAAGTTAAGAATGGCTTTTATATACTAAAAGATTGAAAAAAATCAAAAGAAGAAGAATAATTTGTGACACATGAAATTCAAATTTCAGTGTTCATGAATGAAATTTTACTGAAACACAGCCTTCCTTGCTAATTCACTTACACATTGTCTAGGGTTAGTTGTATCAGGTTCCTACTGCTGCATAATGAATTACCACAATCCTACTGGTTAGAAACAATACAAATTGATTACCTTACAGTTTCTGTAGTTCAGCAGTCCAGGCAGGATTTAGCTGGGCTCTCTGCTCAGGTTCTCACCAGGTTGAAGTCAAGGAGTTGGCTGGAATAATAGTCTTATCTGAAGCTCAAGGTCCTCTTTCAAGCTCACATAGTTATTAGCAGAATTTGGTTCCTTTCAGTTGTAGGACTAAGACTCCCATGCTCATGCTGGCCAGCCATCAGCCAAGGGCTGCCCTCAGCTCCTAGAGGCTGCTAAATTCCTTGCCCCATGGTCCCTCCATCTTCAAAGTCAGCAACAGAGTCTCCCTCATTTTGAACCTCTCTAATACTTTGAATTCCTCCTACTGGAAACAGCCTCATTCCTTTTAAAGACTCACCCACCAAACATAATCTTCCTATGTTTAGGTCAACTGATTTGGGACATTAATCACATCTCCAAAATCCCTTTATGCTGAACCTAGATTAGTGTTTGACTGAATAACTGAGATAAGTTTGTGTATGTCAGGGGCCAGGAACCTCGGGGGCCATCTTAGAATTCTGCCTACCCTACTGTTTTCATGCTACAGTAGCAAATCTGAGTACTTACAGCAGAGACCACATGGCCCACAAAGCTGAGAATACTCACTATTTGACCCAAGCAAAAACGGTTTGCTGATCCCTGTCCCAAATTAAGCTGAATTTCTAATTCAAAAATAGTGCTGTTTAAAAAAAATTCCACATGCATAATATTTACTAAAACTGAAGGCCTACAATCACTGCCCCAGTTACATCAGTTTAAAGATAACCACATCTTTTTGCTGTTGTTGTTGCTGTGCTGGTTTTTAAGCTCTTTAACTCAAACATGCGCGCGCGCGCGCACACACACACACACACACACACACACACCCACACACACACACGCACACACAAATAAATGATACTGAACTGCAATGGTACTTTTCCAAATGAATGATTTCAAACCCACATTATGGGGTTAAAAAAATGATAACGCATGTCATGATATTACCACTACCCATCTTTGTCAAATCTTAATATATTTGCTACTTTTTTTTTTGAGTTAGAGTCTCACTCTGTTGCCCAGGCTGGAGTGCAGTGGCACGCTCACGGCCACCGCAGCCTTGACCTGCGGGGCTCAGGTGATCCTTCTGTCTCACCCTTCCAAGTAGCTGGAACTACAGGCATGTGCCACCACACCCAGCTAATTTTTTTATTTACTGTAGAGACGAGGTCTCACCATATTGCCCAGGCTGGTCTTGTACCCATGGGCTCAGGCAATCCTCTCGTCTTAGCCTCCCAAAGTGCTGATATTACAGATGTGACCCACCACACCCAGCTTATATTTGCAACTTTTTAAAGTAATAAAAAATGCGCTATTGCAGCCTCCTCTGATTCCATGCCACTCCCTCCCACTGCAGAGATAACCACTATATGGCAGTTTGTCACATTTTCAAACTTTACAGAAATTGAATTATACAGCATGCATTCTGCAATTTGATACTTACTCTTTGCTCTGTTTGTTTATGGAATTTACCCCGTCAACATGTACAGTTATAATTTGTTCATTTTTACTGCCATATGGTATTCCATTGTATGACTATACCATGGTTTATTTTTCTATTCTATTGGTGATGTACATTTGGGTTATATGCAGTCGTTTGCTATTACAAACAATATTGAGGTCGGGTGCAGTGGCTCATGCCTGCAATCCCAGCACTTTGGGAGGCCAAGGAGAAAGAATTGCTTGAACTCAGGGGCTCGAGACCAGCCTGGGCAACATAGGAGACCTTGTCTTTACAAAAAATCCAAAAATTAGCTGGGCACAGTGGTGTGTGCCTGTAGTCCCATCTACTTGGAAGGCTGAGGCAGAAGGATAGCCTGAGCCCAGCAGGTCGAGGCTGCGGTGGCTGTGAGCATGCCACTGCACTCCAGCCTGGGCAACAGAGTAAGACTCCAACTCAAAAAAAGAAAAAAAAAAAAAGCAGTGAGCATTTTCCTTTCCCTAAGTCCTTATCAATACTTAGCATTATCTAACTTTTCATTCTTGCCTATCTCTTGGGTGTGAAGTAGTGGTTTCATTATTAATTTTGCATTTTTGTGATTATAAATTATATTAAATATCTTTTCACATTTTTATTGTACCTTCAGGATTACTCTTCTATAAACTGCCTGTTCATAGTTCTTGACAATGTTTCCATTGAGTCATTTACTAGTTTTTAATTTATTTGTAGTTCTTTACATACTCTAATACTAATCCTTTATACTCAATTTTATTCCTTTATTCATTCACTCAACAAGTATTTATTTAGTATATACTATATGCCACACATTGTTTAAAGATCAAATAATATGGCAGTCAGCAATCAGCAAAACAAAGTTCCTGCCCTCAAAGAGCTTGAACTCTAGTGGGGAGACAGGCACAAAATAAAAGAGCAAATAGATATAGAATACCATATAGTAATAAGTGCTATGAAGACAGCAGAGGAAGAAAATGAAGTGATGGTGGTGTTATTTTCAATAGGATGATCAAGAAAGTCCTCTCTGAAGAGGTGACATTTGGAAACACACACATTAATAAATTGAAGGAGAGAGCTAAATGTACATTTGGATGATTATTCCAGGCAGAGGAAGACCAAATGACTAGGGCCGAAGGTAGGAGGAAGAATATTGCAAATATCTTTTCCTCGACTGAGCTTGTTTTTTCACTGCTGTTTATGATTTCTTTTCTTGTAAATGTTTTAAATTTTAAATCTGTAAAATTTATTAAATTTTACTTTGTGGTTTATCCATTTGTATTTTGTTTATAAAATCCTTCCTTATCACAAGGTCATAAAAATATTTGCTTATATTATCTTATAAAAGATTTCAAGAATTTGTCACATTTAGGTCATAAAATCACTTTGAGTTTGTTTCTGTATACAATGTGTGGTTGAGATTTAATTTACTTTGTCCACATTAATAAACAATGGTTCCAGAAACATGTATTAAATAGTTTATTTGCACACTGATTGTGTATCATGATTTCATTTATGTATGAGTCTGTTTCTGGGCTTTCTATATTCTGTCCAGCTGGTCTATTTTTCTCTTTACTGCTGTAATTACTATTAATTTAAATTACTATTGATGAAACTACTACTATTAAATAATAATAAATATCATTGGCATCTGGTAGGGTATATTGTGTTACTTTAATATTGTCTTTACAAGTGGAATCTCATTAAACTGAAAGCTTCTGCAAAGCAAAATAAACCACCAAGACAGCAAGGAGACAGCCCACAGAATGTGAAAAAATATTTGCCAACAATATATTTGACAAAGGCCTAACATCCAGGAACTCAAACATGCTGAAAGGAAAAAAAACAAACAGCAAACAGTTCCACTAAAGAGTAGGCAAGGCTGGGCTCGGTGACTCAGCCTGCAATCCCTGCACTTTGGGAGGCCGAGGCGAGTGGATTGCCTGAGCCAACAGATTCAAGACCAGCCCAGGCAACTTGGTGAGACTTCATCTCTACAATAAATCAAAAATTAGCCGGGCTTGGTAGTGCGCAACTGTAGTTCCAGCTACTTGGAAGGCTGAGGTGGAAGACTAGCCAGCGCCCAGCAGGTTGACTCTGGGTTGACCATGAGTGTGTCACTGCACTCCAGCCTGGGGGACAGAGTAAGACTCCAATTTAAAAAAAAAGTGGACAAAAGACATGAATAGACACTTCTCCAAAGAAGATATACAGGCAGCCAACACACACATGAAAAAAGTGCTCAGCCTCACTAATCATCACAGAAATGCAAATTAAAAACACATTGAGATACCACCTAACCTCAGTAAGAATGGCCATCATTAATAAAACAAAAAGCAACAGATGTTGGCGAGGATGCGGAGAAAAGGGACCGCTTCTCAACTGCTGGTGGGAATGCAAATTAGTGCAACCTCTTTGGAATACAGTGTGGTGGTTTCTGAAAGAACTAGAAATTGACCTTCCATATGACCCAGCAATCTCCCTACTGGGAATATACCCAGAGGAACTCAAATCATTCTACAAAAAAGATACAGGCACGTGCATGCTTGCTGCAGCACTATTCACAATAGCCGAAACATGGGACTGACCATGCTGCCCATTGAAACTGAACTGGATTTTTAAAATGTACATATACTCGATGGACTATTATCATACAGCCATAAAGGACAAAATTATGGACTTCACAGCAACTTGAATGGATTTAGAGTCTATAATACTCTGTGATCTATCACAGAAACAAAGAACTTAGGACCACGTGTTCTTACTCATAAGTGGACCCTGAACATTTATCATAATACTGTAAGAAAGGGATTGGCAGTAGCGGGATACTGCCGGGGAGGGGGACACATAACATCAATAAGGATACCTGATCTCATACCAGGCAAAGTGGGGACCAAAGGGAGGCACCAACTTTACCTATACAATGACCACCTGTATACCTAACCCTGAATTGTACTCCACATCTTTAATATATATATATATATATATATATATATATGTTATTTCATTGGCTATGCCTGGTCCTATTTAGAATTTTAGTTGAAATTGCATTAAATCTCTAGATCAGTTTAGGGAGACTTCCTTAGACATTATTAAGTCTTCATATACATTAACATATCTCATCTCTCTATTAACTTAGGTTTTCTTTAAGGTGCTCAGTAAAGAGTTAAACTTTTCTTTTTATTTATTTATTTTTTATTATGATATTGTGGGGTACGGTTAAGGGTTAGGTATACAAATATGCTCCGTTCAGGCACCCTTGTTGATAAGAGGTGTCTCCCCATCCCCAGACAGATATTTACTACCGTTAATCCCATCTCGCTTCCCCTCCCCCCCATAGTTTCCCACCACTGTCAGTCATTTTCTTATGGTAATACGTTGGATGATCAAGGTCCACTATATGAGTGAGAACATGTGATACTCAGATGTTTGTTTCTGTGAGAGGTCACTCAGTATTATAGACTCTAGTTCCATCCAGGTTGCTGCAAAATTCATGATTTTGTTCTTTTTTATGGCTGTGTAGTATTCCATCGTGTATATGTACCACATTTTTTTAATCCAGTCCTCTTTTGATGGACAGCTGCATATAGGTCTGACATATATTTTGTTAGATTTATTCCTGGGTGGCTTTTAGCCTTTGTTTCTACTGTAAGCTCTAATTGGTACACGTTTTAAAATTGTTCTTATGCCCTTAAACCTTGTTTCAATAGTTTATGTATGCTCCTATATTTTCTTTTTTTTTTTTTTTTTTTTTTGAGTTGGAGTCTCACTCTGTCGCCCAGACTGGAGTGCAGTGGCCGCTCCCGGCCACCGCAGCCTCGACCTGCTGGGCTCTGGCGATCCTTCCGCCTCAGCCTTCCAAGTAGCCGGAATTACAGGCATGCGCTACCACGCCCGGCTGATTTTTTTTTTTTTTTTTTTTTGATTTATTGTAGAGATGAGGTCTTGCTGCCCAGGCGGGTCTCGAACCCGCGGGCTCAGGCAATCCACTCACCTCAGCCTCCCAAAGGCGCGGGATTACAGGCTGAGCCACCGAGCCCGGCGCTCCTATATTTTCTATGCAGACAATTACATCATCTACAGGTAGTAAGCTTTGTTTCTCCCTTTTTGATCCTTATTTTTTATTTATTTTTCTTTTATTACTACACTGATTGGGACCTACAGTACAAGGTTGAATAGTTGTGGCCAGGCGCAATGGCTTAGGCATGTAATCCCAGCACTTTGGGAGGCGGAGATGAGAGAATTGCCTGAGTCCAAGGGTTTGAGACCAGCCTGGACAACTTGACAAGACCTCGTCTCTACAATAAATCAAAAAAATTAGCCAGGTGTGGTGGTGTGTGGTACCAGCTAGTTGGAAGGCTGAGGTGGAAGGATTTTTTTTTTTTTTTTGAGTTGGAGTCTCACTCTGTCGCCCAGACTGGAGTACAGTGGCCGCTCCTGGCCACCGCAGCCTCAACCTGCTGGGCTCTGGCGATCCTTCCACCTCAGCCTTCCAAGTAGCTGGAACTACAGGCGCGCACTACCACGCCTGGCAAATTTTTTGATTTATTGTAGAGATGCGGTCTCGCCAAGTTGCCCAGGCGGGTCTCGAACCCACAGGCTCAGGCAATCCACTCACCTCAGCCTCCCAAAGCGCAGGATTACAGGCTGAGCCACCGAGCCTGGCTTGGGGTAGAAGGATTACCTGAGCCCAGCAGGTTGAGGCTGCAGTGGCCATGAGTGTACCACTGCACTCCAGCCTGGATTACAGAGTTAGATTACTACTCAAAAATAAATACATAAATAAATAAAAATTTAAAAGCCAGGTGCAGTGGCTCACGCCTATAATCCTAGCTCTTTGGGAGGCAGAGGCAAGAGGATTGCCCAAGTCCAGGAGTTCAACACCAGCCTGGGCAACTTGGCAAGACCTCATCTCTACAATAAATCAAAAAATTAGCTGGGTGTGGTGGCATGCACTTATGGTTTCAGCTACTTGGAAGGTTGAGGCGGAAGGATCATCTGAGCCCAGCAGGTCAAGGCTGTGGTGGCCGTGAGCATGCCACTGCACTCCAGCCTGGGCAGCAGAGTGAGACTCCAACTCAAACAAACAAACAAAAAAATAGGTAAAGAATAGTTGTTCTAGGTCGGGCATGGTGGCTCAAGTCTGTAATCCCAGCACTTTGGGTGTCCAAAGTGAGAGGATTGCCTGAGCCCAGGGGTTCGAGACCAGCCTGGGCAACTTGGTAAGACTTCATCTCTACAATAAATAAAAAAACTAGCTGGGCGTGGTTGTGTGCACCTGTAGTGCTTAGAAGGCTGAGGCAGAAGAATAGCCTGAGCCCAGCAGGCCGAGGCTGTGGTGGCCGTGAGCATGCCACTGCACTCCAGCCTGCCACCACACTCCAGCCTGGGCGACAAAGTGAGACTCAACTCAAAACAAAAAAGAATAGTTTTGCTAATTTTGCTCCTCTGTTGTATTATTGTGAAGTAAGTTGATCATTTTCTAATGTTTCATCATTCTTTTTTTACTGGGATAAACCCAACTTAGTCATAATATGCTTTTAATACATTATTTATTCTGATTGCTGGTATTTTATCGTGGATTTTTGTATGTGTATTCATAAGCAAAGCTAGTCAGTAATTTTCCTTTCTCATAATATCCTTGCCTGGTTTGGCATGGAGGTTATGCTAGCCTTATAAAACGAGTTTGGGGAGATTTAATGCAACGGTCTATATAGTATTGAGATTATTTGTTCCTCGAATGTCTGATAAAACACATCTATATGACCAACTATCTGGGGGTGGGGGTAAGTTGTTTGTTGGTTTGTTGATAGATTTTAACCACTGCTTCAATTTAGTTAACAATCACAAGTTTGTTTGGTTTTCCTATTTCTTCCTGAGTCAGTTTTGGTAAATTGTAGTTTTATATGAAATTATCCATTTCATTTACGTTTTCAAGTTTACTGGCATAAAGATGCTCACAAAGTTCTCTTACTGTTTCAATAACCTATCTTTATACCCACTTTCATTCTTGTTGTTTATTTGTGCTTTTCCTTGATCAACCAACCAGAGAGTTGTCCATTTCAAATAATCAGGTCTTTATTGTATTTTTTTCTGTTTGTGAATGTATTTACAGGATGGACTTACAAAGGTTAAGCCACATTTACTTCTCTGCTTAATCAATAATCTTAGAAAGAATAAAATAACATGAGAAGAAATACAAACTTTAACAACAATAGCAACCTGGTAACATAACAAGTATATGAGCTTAAGGCTATCCTGGCATCTCTAGCATGTACATTTATCAACTTTATATTCATATAAAAACCAGCGTTTTATTTTGCTTTTCCTCTTGACTTGTCTTAGTATTTTATTTCATTAATTTCTGCTCTTCTTATTCCTTGTTGTTTTGTTTCTAACTTCTTTTTTTTTTTTTTTGAATTGGAGTCTCACTCCATGGCCCAGACTGGAGTGCAGTGGCACACTCCCGGCCACCACACCCTCGACTTGCTGGGCTCCAGCGATCCTTCCGCCTCAGCCTTCCAAGTAACTGGAACTACAGGCGCGCGCTACCATGCCCAGCTAGTTTTTTATTTATTGTAGAGATGAGGTCTCGCCAAGTTGCCCAGGCAGGTCTTGAACCTGCGGGCTCAGGCAATCCACTCACCTCAGCCTCCCAAAGGCGCGGGATTACAGGCTGAGCCATCGAGCCCGGCTTATTTCTAACTTCTTAAGTGAATTTTTAAGTCTTTGGCCTTTTCTGATATAAGAATTTAAAACTCTGTATTTTCTCCTAAGTACCACCTCATTTGCCCTCTCACAAGCTTTGATATTTTGTATTCTCATTGTCATTCAGTTCTAGATATTCTCTAGTTTTCAGCACAATTTCTTCTTTGATTCATGTGACACGTAATTATAAATATCAAAGTATATGTGGCTTTGAAATGATTCTCTTGCATTGGGTACCAAGCTCACTATCAGGGGAAAAGAGGGCTCGCTAGAAACCCAAATCTCACCTGCCTGCAATTTACTTACGCAGTACATCTTCACATGTACCCTACAACTAAAACAAAATAAAATAAAATAAAAGATTCTCGTTTTGTTATTTCTAATATAATTTCATTGTAGTCAGAGAATGTGCTCTCCATAATATTCTTTGGTATTTGTTATTTCGTTTGGAAACTAATGATCAATTTTTAACTATTATTTGTGTGCTTAAAAAGTGTATGTATTGCCCGAGTGCAGTGCTCAAGCCTGTAAACCCAGCACTTGTAGGAGGCCGAGATGAGAGGACTACCTGAGCCCAGGATTCAAGACCAGCTTGGGAATCTTGGTGAGACCTTGTCTTTACAACAAATCAAAAAATTAGCCAGGCGTGGTGGCGTGCACCTGTAGTTCTAACTACTTGGAAGGCAGAAGGAGCGGCTGAGTTCAGCAGATCGAGGTTGCAGTGGTCATGAGCAGGCCACTGCACTCCAGCCTGGGTGACAGAGTGAGACTCCAACTCAAAAAAAAAGTATGTGTATTATGTAAATTGATCGATATATGGTTCTGTGTATGTCCACTAAGGAAATTCTATTTCAGTAAGTCCCATGTCTACATACGACCCTTCAAGTTAGGAACTTAATGCACACTTGTGGATTTTTTTAATGTATTATTTCTCTCCACCAAGAGTCAGTATAAACTGTTAAATGCATACAGTACAATATAGCCCATTGTGTTAGTTGGGTACCTAGGCTAATTTTGTTGGACTTACAACAAATGGAATTATATACATGCTCTTGGAACTGAACTCTTGTATGTTGGGGACTTCCTGTAATTGTGTTTTCAAGTGTTTTATACTTTTACTAATTTCTTGTCTGCATTGGTTCTCAAATACGAAGAGAAATATGTAAAAAATATGGCCTGTAATTGTTTGTATTTGTTCTTTTCTCTTTGTGGTTTTGTCTATTTTTGCTTTATTTTTATGATAATATAGATACATACAAGTTTAAAGTTGTTATACCTTCTTGATGAATTGTTTCTTTCATCATAATGCAGTAACCATATTTATACCTAATATTGTTTCCCACCTTAAAGTTTATTTAGCCCATGCCGGGCTCAGTGGCTCAGCCTGTAATCCCGCGCCTTTAGGAGGCTGAGGTAAGTGAATTGCCTGAGCCCGCGGGTTCGAGACCCACCTGGGCAGCAAGACCTCATCTCTACAGTAAATCAAAAAATCAGCTGGGCGTGGTAGCGCATGCCTGTAATTCCAGCTACTGGGAAGGCTGAGGCGGAAGGATCGCTGGAGCCCAGCAGGTCGAGGCTGTGGTGGCCGGGAGCGGCCACTGCACCCCAGTCTGGGCGACAGAGTGAGATTCCAACTCAAAAAAAAAAAAGTTTATTTAGCCTGATATTAATATAGCAGTACTATTTTTTTTGTTATGTTTCTTGGACTTTTTTTTCTGTCTTTTTACTTTTGAACTGCGTGTCCTTATATTTTAAGTATATCTCTTACAAACAACATACAATTGAATTTTTAAAACACAGTCTGCCAATATATGATTTAACTTGTAAGTTTCATCTGTTTACATTTGTTGTTGCTGGCTTATTGGATTTCTTTCTACCACTTTAATCTGTGCTTTCTATTTACCCTACTTCACCCCACCTTTTTTGCTATTCATTTGTACTTTGCTATTCATTTGTATTCTTAGTGTTATTTTTAATTCTGTGACTAGGTTTGTGCAGAGGTTGAGCAGAGGGGTATTTGTTCTTACAGAACTCTTTATAAATGACTTTTATATTGTGTGTTAGTTTGGTTAAAACAAGATCATGTTATCCATGAATTCACTTGACTTGGCATAGTTAACAACAAAACACTACACTACACTAGAAGTAAAAGAATGAGGCAGGGCTCAGTGACTCATGCCTATAATCCCAGCACTTTGGTAGGCTGAGTCAGGAGAATCACTTGAAGCCAGGAGTTTGAGATCAGCCTGGGCAACATAGCAAGATATCGTCTCTACAAAAAAATTAGTCAGGTGTGGTGGCATGCACCCATAGTCCCAGCTACTTGGGAGGCTGAAGCAAGGGTATCACCTGAGCCCAGGAGGTTGAGGCTATGGTGAACCGTAATTGTGACATTGCACTCTAACCTGGGCAAAAGAGTGAGACCCCCAACTTAAAGAAAAAATGAGTATTGTACCACAGTCAAACCCTTTCTATTGTGGAACTCCCAGTCTTCTTCAGGATATCTTGTATACTGTTTCTGATACCAACAGTCAGACGTAAGACTAAGTGAACATGCCCATGATGTCAATCCAAATATTAAATATTTATATTTTACTCTTTGGTTTAAAAATATAAATAAATATTCTAATATTTTATCCTACTCCTCAAAAGGGCTAGTGTTATGGATTCAATTGTATCCCTCCAACAAAAGCTATGTTGAAGCCCTAGCCCCCAGTACCTCAGAATGTGACCTTATTTGGAAACAGAATCTTTACAGAGGGAACCGAGTTAAAATTAGGTCATTAGAGTGGGCCCTGATCCAGTATGACTAATGTCTTTATAAAAAGAGGAAGTTTGGACACAGAGAGAGAGACACAGAGAGAAGGCCACATGAAGACGAAGGCAGAGGTTGAAGTGATACTTCTACAAGCTAAAGAATGCCAAAGATTGGCAGCAAGCCACTCTAGGCAAGAGCCATGGAAAGATTCTCACAGCCCTCAAAAGAAACCAACCTTTTTGACACCTTGATTTCAGACTTCTAGCCCCGAGAACAATGAGACAATATATTTCTATACTTGGTTTGTTACAACAGCCCTAGGTAACCAATACAGCATTAATTAGTTAATTAAGCATCAATCTTGTCTGTTGGGAGCCAGCCTTGGAGGTTCACCTGATTGACAGGGTCCGGGTGGGCCCGAAGACCCCGGGCCGCAGGGCGAGCCCAGGAAGCTGAGGCCCTTCTGTCCTTCACCTTTGCTGTTTGATACCGCCGAAGAATTCTGTGCAGTCGTGGAAGAAGAAAATGACATGTTTATGTGAAGTACTCACAGCTAACCTGGAAACATCATGGTTTATTTTTCCATTTTTCCCACTATGCCACTTGGCCTTTTCTAACATATGCAAGGGTTAAACTCTGAAGTACATCAAGAATGCTTTATTTCACTTGGTTATAAGTTACTAGACATTGCTTAAGTAATAAATGATATAAGTATATCCACTCATTTGATTTAGGACTATGCAGTTTAGTGTTTAGACATAAGGATTTTTAGAAGCACAAGTTTATAATAGGTTCATTATGAATTCATTATAAGTTCTAACACTTATCTAGGAGTTATGTAGGTGACTTAACACTGTTTTCACTAACTTAGGATAAGATTAATGTTAAGGTTTTTACTTAATTCTATAGTTAAAACTATAAACTTAATACTCTAAGTTAACATTTATAGAGTAGGTTTTCACTGAACTCATAATATAATAATCAGACACTTTTTATGACAGATCAGCTAAAACAGAAAGTAACCTTGAGGGGCCTGGGAAACATTACTAAAAGCTTCTTTTGAGTTCTCTTTAGAAACAAGCACTGCAAGATAAGAGAAAAGTAACGAGGACATCTGGACAAGGGAGGCGATCACAGGACTCTGAAGAACACAAGAGCCTAAGATGAGAATATTCCTGACACATAAAGAAATATACACTTAAAGAAACTTTCTTGAAACATTTGTAATTTGGGACATTGGACTGAGAGTGTCATTGTTGGCTTTATGAATAGGACTTGTCTAATGCCTATGAGATTCCTGGCTTATCTGCTACTAAAGTCACTGGGAATCTTGGTTTGTTTGCTACTAAGACCACTAGCTGGTAACTTTTAAAAGATATGTATACGAAAGAATTTTCTTTGTTTTGCCCCTTCAAAAATGGTATAAAAGCTCTGTATTAATTAGCATTAAATTGTCATCTGTTCAAGAAGCAGGTGTCCGGTATATGATCGTCGTCGTCGCCTATCTGTCTCTCCTTCAACATATCTCACGACCCTTGTGGGGCGGGACCCCGCACTTGTCCACCATAATACTGGAACTAGATGCCCTTAAGGGCATTTTTTTACTTCTCTAACACACAATTTTTCAAATATAGGGCCTCACTCTGACTCAGGCTGGAGTGCAGTGGTGCAATCATGGCTCACTGCAGCCTCAAGCTCCTGGGTTCAAGGGATCTTCCCACTTCAGCCTCACAAGTAGCTGGGACTACAGATATGCACCACTATGCCTGGCTAATTTTTTTATTTTCCGTAGAGACAAGGTCTCGCTATTTTACTCAGGCTGGCCTCAAACTCCTGGCCTCAAGTGATCCTCCCACCTTGGCCTCCCAAAGTCCTGGGATTACAGGTGTGAGACACCATGCTCAACCAAATACACAATTTTTAAATGCTTCAATGATAGAAGACAATAAGTTGTTGGAAATGTGTCTAATTCATTTGTTCATTTGATAAGAATGACACTCCTACTACATGACACTTACTGGGGAAACAGCAAGGAATAAACCAGACAAATCCCTACCTTTTATGGAACTTCCATGCTAATGAGGAAGTCAGATATGAAACAAATAGATAAACACATAGGCACAAACTTTTCAAGTTATATTAAGAAAATACAGAGTTCTATGAGAGAGTATAAAAGAGCACTTATAGAAGTCCCATCTGGAGTCTGGGAGCAATGGCTCATGCCTATAATCCCAGCACTTTGAGAGGTGGAGGCGAGAGGATTTCCTGAACTCAGAAGTTTAAGAACAGCCTAGGCAACATGACGAGACCTCATCTCTACAAGAAATAAAAAAATTAGCGGGGTGACGTGGTGCTTGCCTATGATTTCAGCTACTTGGAAAGCTAAGGTGGAAAAATCGCCTAAGCCCAGCAGGTTGAGGCTGCTGTGGCTGTGAGCATGCCACTGTGCTCCAGCCTGGGCAACAGAGTGAGACTCCAACTCAAAAACAAAAACAAAAAAAGAAATCCTGTCTGGAAAGGCAATATTTAAGCTATAAGTTGAAGGAAGAAAAGAATTCCCACATGAAGACAGGGGACGATCATTTCAGGCAGAGGAAACTGCATGTGCAGAGGTCTTGAAGTCGAATACCTTGTTATGGGTGAAGAACAGAAGAGCTATCAGAACTGGTTATGCATGGAGAAGTAGGGACAGAAAACAAAGATGACTAACTTGGAAACTAGGCAAATAGTGGCAGCTATTGACTGAGGTTAGGAAGAACAAAATGGGCCAAGGTGGGAAGCAAGCGTTCAGTTTTAGACATGTTAAGTTGGGAGTCTAGTAAATCTTCAAATGGGAAATTGAAATATAGACATTTGGTGCTCAGGGGAAAGGTCTAGGCTGGAGATAGAAATGTGGAAGTCGGCCGGGCTCAGTGGCTCAGCCTGTAATCCCAGCACTTTGGGAGGCCGAGGTGAGTGGATTGCCTGAGCCTGTGTGTTCGAGACTCGCCTGGGCAACTTGATAAGACCTCATCTCTACAATAAATCAAAAAATCAGCCAGACGTGGTAGCGCGCGCCTGTAGTTCCAGCTACTCGGAAGGCTGAGGTGGAAGGATTGCCGGAGCCCAGCAGGTCGAGGCTGCGGTGGCCGGGAGCGGCTACTGCACTCCAGTCTGGGCCACAGAGTGAGACTCCAACTCAAAAAAGAAAGAAAGAAAGAAAGAAAGAAATGTGGAAGTCATTAGCATAGGGTATATTTAAAGCCCTGGAACTGGAAAGGATTAGCAGGGAGTGAGTGACTAGAGAAGGGAGAAGGACCAAGGACTGAGTCCTGGGGCATTCTGACCCTTAGAGATTCGACTCTATCGCATCTGCAATGTAGTCTTAGACTCTCCCTTCCCAACTCTGCTGCCTTTCCCCTTTCTGCTAACAAGTATCAGGTCTGTGTCATGGTCTGAGGCATTTCCTGCCCAATCCTGCTTCCTCTCCCTTTGTATTTCACAGGCAGGAACCCCCCAACCCTACCCCATAAACTTCTTGAGCTCTTAACTGTCCCAGTGTCTGCTTCCTATAGGACCTGAACTGACATAATTGGTACCAGAACTGGTCTGAGAAGGCAGGAGTAAGTTGGAGTTTTGGGACTGGATCACTTCTGAAATGAAATGAGGACCTCCTCCAACATGGTATATGAACCACAGGTAGTCCTTGATACAAGATGTTGGCCCAACTGCTAAAACTTTCACTGGTAGTGACTTGAGAGAATGTTCTGGTAAAAGAAAATGCTCTGGTAGGTGCAATGAAATATAGCAATGAATGACTTTGCATACAAGGACAGTGGAATTGACTCGCTATTACTAAGTTTCATTGATACCCTGTGAAGTTTTAATTAAGCTGCTGAGGGCAATTAAAATGAAAACTAAATGTTGGGCCAGGCTCGGTGGCTCAGTCTGTAATCCCAGCACTTTGGGAGGCCGAGGCAAGTGGATTGCCTGCACCCAGGGGTTCGAGACCATCCCGGGAAACTTGGTGAGACCTCGTCTTTACAATAATTTTTTTTTTAATAGCCAGGTGTGGTAGTACGTGCCTGTAGTTCCGGCTACTTGGAAGGCTGAGGCAGAAGGATCACTGGAGCACAGCAGGTCAACACTGGGGTGACCATGAATGTGCCACTGCACTCCAGCCTGTGCAGCAGAGTGAGACTCCAACTCAAAAAAAAAGAAAAAAAGAAAAACTAAGTGTCAAGACCAGAGGACCTCTCTGGTAGTTCACACACACACACAAAAAATCCTTATTTCATTTGGTGAGAGAGCAGAAAAACCTAGAGGTCAAACTCAGAACTCAGAGTCAACAAGCTTCAAAGGTGATTGAATGCCCATACAAAACAGGTCCATTATACTAAAGTAAAAGCCAGTTGGGCAAACCTAGGGTCCTGGCACATGGCATGAGAACATCTAACTGAACGTCCCCAAATATTTTAGCTCCCTAGACTGCTCTGAATCCTTAGAGCCTGCAGCAGTAACTTGCCCCTCCCTGTTAATGGCTGGAATTCACCCCATCCCTTGTGGGAAGAGAACACAAAGGCCTTTCCATTATAAGGCAACAAGATCTGCCTCCACATTTTCTCCTGACTATAAAACCAGCAACTAGTGTTAAGTCAGGGCATAAGCCCACCAGGAGTGTGCTGGACCTGGTAAGAAAGGAAAGGGCCTACACCCCAACAGAGCTGTAAAACTTAGTCAACATATACTGGAAGGAGTCAGAGAGGCCCCACGGACTGGATTTTCAAGGATGTTTGGTCAATGGGGCTAGAGCATAAGACTAGATAAAGGAGAGTTTATTGATTTAGTCCCTCTTAGAATACAGGACTTATCCTGACAAGGACCCTATAGAGGGTGGTGCAAACTCACAATTAAGGTGACCCCTAGAAGCCTGAAGAAAGTGATGACCCACACTGAGTGAGGGTGAAATACCTAAATTGCCACAGCAAATGGTAAAAAACTAAAAAGCTCAGGGAGGTGAGCATGCTAGAGTGGATATGGTACGTGAGACCAGAAGATACACAGATCATTATGTTGCATAGGAGGACTCAGTAGATGCACCATTCACCAATGCCACAATGAATGCACTGGCGAGAGGGGTACCAGGATCACCAAACGTGGTGGCTCTCCTCTGCAGTCCAAGGTGGACAGTAGTAGAGGCAGTCACAGAGCTGGGTTGTTAATAGAGGCCAAAGTAATAAGGGCCAAGTGGTTGTGTTTAACTGCCCAAAGCCAGGAGGCTGCAATGTCCACAACGACCAGCAATCAGAGCAGCCAAAGGCTCCTGATCCTCAAGGAGTCAAGAGGAGGAATACAGCATGGTGTCCCTAGAGGCAAAAAAGATGGACTGCCAACAAGGGTATTGTTTAATTATATAAGGGTCAAGATTTTGCCCCAATAAAAAGTGATGATCCTCAGTCCAGTTTCTGAACCTGAGTCAGTTATTAGACCTTGAACCCACTGACTGAAAAAGTAGCTAGGTGCCGAATGTGGTGGCTCATGCCTATAATCCCAGCACATTGGGAGGCCAAGGTCAGAGGATTGTCTGAGCCTACGGGTTCAAGACCAGCCTGGGAAACTTGGGGAGACTTCATCTCTGTAATAAATCAAAAAATTAGCCGGGCGTGGTGGCGCATGCCTGTAGTTCCAGCTCCTTGGGAGGCTGAGGCAGAAGGATCACCTGAATCTAGTCAGTCGAGCCTGCTGTGGCCATGAGCATACCGCTGCACTCCAACCTGGGTGACAGAGTGAGACTCCAACTCAAAAAATAAAATAAAATAAAAAGTAGCTGGGTCTCCTAGAAAAAGAATCCTGCATCACCATGGTAACTAATTATATATCATAATAATAGTTCCAAACAGAAAACCAAACACCGCGTGCTCTCACTTATAAGTGGGAGTTAAACTAAGGGTCTGCAAAGGCATGGAAAATTGTTTAATGGATGCTGGAGACTCAGAAGGGAAAAGGGGAAGGGGGTGGAGAAATGAAATATCACCTATTGGGTACAATGTGCACTTGTGGGGGTGGTGGGTACACTTAAAGCCTACACTTCTTTGCCACTATACAATGCAACCATATAACCGAAAACTATTTGTACCCCCTAAAGCTATGGAAATAAAAAGAAAAAAAAAATAGTTCCAATCTGTCCCTAAAGGGACCTAAGACTTAAACGACTCTACATCAAGGAGAGACATTTAAAGACCTACTGGAGATTTCTATCTAAAGACCTAAAGTACCTCTCTAGCAAGGAGTTCCAGGTGATAAGTAGAAAAGTAAAACACAAATGTGGATAAATAGTTTACCAGTACAGGAGTACTCTCCTGGGATATAGTATTTAACACCCTGGATTTAACACACTGCTAGGATGGATCCTAGAAGCATGAAAAACATGTTGTCTTACACTAAGTCCAGTAGAAATGCCTGAATTGCCCTGGCAGACAGAAGAAACGAATTAAAAGGCTGAGGAAGGTGGGCATGCTGAGTGGATCTACTATGTGAGCCCAGAAGACCCCCTGGAGGAGTATGTTGTTTGAAAGGCTCAAGGAACACACAGTTCACCCAGGCCATGAGAAATGTGCTAGTGAGAGAGGCAACCAGCATCACTAAAAAGTTCAGTGTGACTCTCTGCAGGCCAGGGTGGGCCAGCAGAAGGGACAATCACAGAGCTGGGCTCATAACTAGCAATGGGGTGATATGGCCTCTTCGATCCTGGAAGGGCCAGCAATTCATTAGCACAGAAATGGACGTTTATCCTGAGTACGGTTTTGTATTTCCTGCCCACAGAACCTTATTTAGCATCAGTCCAAGGGCTTAAGGAATGCCTGACCACACCATGAAATCCAACACAGTAAAGAATCTATCAGGGGGCTTATGTCATAGCAGAGGGCATGTGGGATTGTACACATGACCACAGAATCCCCCAGGAATGTCCCATTCCACACCACTCATAAATAGCTGGCCAGAGCGACGGAAGGGCCTGCTGAAGGTGCAGCTGAAGTACTAGCTCAGAAGCAATACTCACAAGGATGTTATATCGTCTTCCAGGATGCATTGTAAACACTCATTAAAGACCTCTTATGTCACCATCTCCCCAAGAGGAAAAATACATGGTGCAGGAACCAAGGGGTGAAAGCAGGAATATCATCATTCCCAACAGTCTTCTAGTAGAGAGACATTGTGCTCTCAGGCTCCATGATCTGGGGCTCTGCAGTGTAAGAAGCACTTGTCCCCAAAAGGGACACATTCTTGCCAGGGCACAGCAGGAGTCCCATTGAACCATAAGCTACAGCTGCCATCAGAGCACTTTGGAAGCAAGAGGGATGGAAAGAATTAGAAATATTCTGTTATTGGCCAGGCTCATACCTGTAATTCCAGGACCTTGGGAGGCTGAGGTGGGAGAATTGCTTGAGCCCAGGAGTTTGAGATCAGCCTGAGCAACATAGCAAGACCTTGTCTCTACACAAATAAAAATAAAAAATTAGCTAGGCGTAGTGGTGTGTGTCTGTAGTCCCAGCTACTCGGGAGTCTGAGGCAGAAGGATTGCCTGAGCCCAGGAGGTAGAGACTGCAGTGAGCCATGATCGTGCCACTGTACTCCAAACTGGGTAACAGAGTGAGACCCCAGCCAGGAAGGAAGGAAAGAAGGAAGGAAGGAAGGAAGGAAGGAAGGAAGGAAGGAAGGAAGGAAGGAAGGAAGGAAGGGAAAGGAAGGAAGGGAAAGGAAGGGAGGAAAGAAAGAAAGAAAGAAAGAAAGAAAGAAAGAAAGAAAGAAAGAAAGAAAGAAAGAAAGAGAAAAGAAAAGAAAAGGAGGGAAAGAAAGAAAGAGAAAGGAAAATAAATACTCTGTTATAAGGTACCTGCATCACATATCAAGCTCTATAGTGTTAGCTGAAGACTGACTTAGATTAGCTTAGAATATATGAACTCTAGGGCAGTCATTATAATTAGTACATTAAGAGAGGAGAGGGCTAGGTTCAGTGAGCTGTAGCTCTTCCCACCAGCCTCTTCTTCTAAGTTTTCCCTCAGGAAGAGAGGTTCACAGGAACTCTGAACATGTTTGGAGAAGTTAATCCATGCAGCACAAAGGGTGGAGGTGGACTGTGGAAAGCATGGAGGTGCACAGCTCAGAGCTCCTTTCAAGAAAGAATGTGCCATATAGCTATGAGGAGTGGAGTTAGCTGACAGCCTCAGGCTGCAGTGCCTTCCAAGAGTAGCCAGTGTTCTTGATAAGACCAAGCTTTCGCTGAGCAGCCTCCAGTCAGTGACTAAGCACTGTGGCAGTACTAGGGCCTGGCCCTTTTTACTCAATATCAGACTCCTTTAGCAGGCAGTCAGCCGGAAGTGGTCACTCATGCCTGTAATTCTAGAACTTTGGGAGGCAAAGGAAGGAGGGTTGCTTGAACCCAGGAGTTCGAGGTCAGCCTGGGCAACATAGTGAGACCTCATTTCTATTGTTCAATATAATAAAAAAATAGGCTGTCTTTTCTCTAGAACTCCCTGTTGGGTTGACCAAGAATTCATCACATCTACTTCGCAGTGTAAGGCAATTCTGCCCAATTCTTCTTCCTTCCGTCATCCTTTCACATGTGTCAGACCTGCATTATGGTCTAAAGGCTTTTCCTGCCCAGTCTTCCTCACTGCCCTTTTAAATGGCACAGGTAGCCGGGCCCGGTGGCTCAGGTTGTAATCCCGCGCCTTTGGGAGGCTGAGGTGAGTGGATTGCCTGAGCCCGCGGGTTTGAGACCCGCCTGGGCAGTGAGACCTCATCTCTACAGTAAATCAAAAAATCAGCTGGGCGTGGTAGCGCATGCCTGTAATTCCGGCTACTCGGAAGGCTGAGGTGGAAGGATCGCCGGAGCCCAGCAGGTCGAGGTTGCGGTGGCCGGGAGCGGCCACTGCACTCCAGTCTGGGTGACAGAGTGAGACTCCAACTCAAAAAAAAAAAAAAATGTAGCCGGGCTCAGTGGCTCAGCCTGTAATCCTGCATCTTTGGGAGACTGAGGTGAGTGGATTGCCTGAGCCCGCGGGTTCGAGAACCACCTGGGCGGCGAGACCTCATCTCTACAATAAATAAAAAAATCATCCGGGCGTGGTAGTGCGTGCCTGTAATTCCGGCTACTTGGAAGGCTGAGGTGGAAGGATTGCTGGAGCCCAGCAAGTCGAGGCTGCGGTGGCTGGAAGTGGCCACTGCACTCCAGTCCGGGCGACAGAGTGAGACTCCAACTCAAAAAAAAAAAAAAAAAAGTAAGCCGGACTCGGTGGCTCAGCCTGTAATCCCGCACTTTGGGAGGCTGAGGTGAGTGGATTGCCTGATTCCACGGGTTCGAGACCCGCCTGGGCAACTTATCAAGACCTCATCTCTACAATAAATCAAAAAATTAGCCGGGTGTGGTAGCACGCACCTGTAGTTCCAGCTACTTGGAAGGCTGAGGCGGAAGGATCACCGGAGCCCAGCAGGTCGAGGCTGTGGTGGCCGGGAGCGGCCACTGCACTCCAGTCTGGGTGACAGAGTGAAACTCCAACTCAGAAAAAAAAAAGTAGTTTCTTATTGTCGTTGACTATTTCACAATGAAGCTGGAAAAAATATCCTTAGTATAACTGATATGCATTAAGTGTGTCTCATCATCTTCATGTATAACTCAGGTGAAGAGGACATTTATGTGAACTACAGTGTATAGCTGTGTTGATGCTGTAGTTTGGATGTTTGTTCCTCCAGTCCTCATGTTGAAATTTGATCTCCAGTGTTGGAGGTGGCACCAAATAGGAGGTCATGGGAGAAGATCCCTCATGAGTAGCTTGGTGTTCTTTTTGCAGTAATGAGTGAGTTCTCGCTCTGTAAGCTCCTGTGAGAGCTGGTTGTTACAAAGAGCCTAAAATCTCCCTCTTCTCTCCCTTGCTTCCTCTCTTGCCATGTGATCTCTGCACATGTTGGCTCCCCTTCACCTTCCATCATGAGTGAAAGCACCTTGAGACCCTCACCAGATGCCCAGCCATCTAGTCTGCAGAACCATGAGTCAAATAAACCTCTTTTCTTTATAAATCACCCAGCCTCAGGTATTCCTTCATAGCAGCAACACAAAAAGACTAAGACAGTCAGGGTAGACTAGAATCTGCTGTGGTAACAAAGAAACCCCGAAAGCTCTGTGGTTTAACCAAAGAGTTATTTCTCACTCATACAAAGTCCCAGAGATGGTTCCTGTCTGGTCAGTTTTCCAGAATGGGTTTCCTCTGAGTGGTAAACCCAGGAATCTAGGTTCCTTTCATTGTGCTCTACCATTTCAGAGTTCTTTGCTTACAGCTTCCTCAACCTCAAAGAGATTTAGCATAAAACATCATGAGGGATATCTTGTGGACCAGGCCTGAAAGTGGCAGTTATTAATCCCACACACATTCCCTTGTCAGAACAAAACCACATGGCCCCACTAAGGTAAAAAGAAAGCTAGGAAATGTAGGGGAGCCTGTGAATATTGGTGTACAGCCTCTGGCATAATAGACTTTGCTTCTGGTATAGCAGCTTGAATAAATGAAACAAGCCCTCAAGTTGGATTTACTGTAGCTTTAACACCCTTCATACTTTATCCTGGCACATCACTTTCAGATTCTCAGAAATTATTCTCATAAAGTCATCAATGAGCTTAAATTCCTTCACCATCTTAATTAATTGTATCACTATTCGCCCATTTGCTAAAGTCCAAAATTTAGAAGTTACCCTTGTTTCCTCCACATGGAAACTAGATAAAACAGAGCAAAGAGCCCTGTACAGGGGTGATTCCAGAGCAGTTTTCATGAATATTACAACCCAATCAGAAGGCATATTACTCAAGTGAAGATAGGTTAATATAATTACCTGTGAAGATATATTCCCAATGTCAGGTTGATTTCCCAAAAAAAAAAAAAAAAAAAGAAGGAAATAGTACTCCCTGTGAAGAGTATTCTAATATTTCCCTTTGCTCCAATACCATGTTCTACACTAACTTCTCATTGCAGTGTGATAGCCTGTCAAGATTTCCCTAAAAGGAGGGGATGCCCTGAATATCCAATTGAATATTCATGTCTGCTTAGCAGTTATATTTCTCATTGTCAATTAATAAACAGGCATTTTGATTCATATATCAGTATCTTATGCAATGGATCATTCATTGATTCATATAATCAACAAATATATATTGAGTGCCTAGTAGCCCACAGTTATAAGTGCCCAAAATATGGAGGTACACAAAACAGATAAAACCTCTGTTCTCATGGAGCTTACATTTGAGTGAACTAAAGAAAGACCTTTTTTTTTACATCAAGATCTCACTCTGTCACCTAGGCTGGAGTGCAGTGGCACAATCATGGCTCATAACTGCCTCGACCTCCTGGTCTCAGGCAATCTTCCCACCTCAGCTTCCTGAGTAGCTGAGGCTACAGGTACATACCACCATGCCTAGCTAATTTTTTGATTTTTTTTTTTTTGTAGTGGTGAGGTATTGCTATGTTGCCTAGGCTGGTCTTGAACTCCTAGGCCCAAGTGACCCTCCCACCTCGGCCTCCCAAAGTGCTGGGATTACAGGCATGAGTCACTGCACCAGGCCAAAAAACACAAATTTTTTTTGTAAAGAAAAATATATAGTGTGTCAGATAGTGATAAATTCCATAGAGAAAAATAAATTGGGGAAGGAGGACAGGTTGTATCTAGGTGGAGGTAACAATTTAAAATAGGGTGTTCAGGCCTGACTGAGAAGAAGACATTTGAGAAAATACCTGAATGAGGTGAAGGAAGTAGCCATGCAGACAGCCAGGGAAAACATTCCAGCAGAAGAGACAACAAGTGCAGAGGCCTGAGGTGAAGAGTGACTGGCTTATTTATGGATCAGCAGAAAGGCCAGTGTGACTGAAGTAGAGTGAATACGAGAGAGAGAAGTGGCAAGGAGTCACAGAGGTCATGGCGAGAGGGAAAGATTGTGCAGAGCCTTGCAGAGCAGTGTTAGGATTTTGATACAGAGTCAATGGAGGGTTCCAAACAGCCAGTGACATGATCTAATTTTCATTCTAGAAGGATCGCTCTGACTGCTGAATTGAGAACAGAGTATAAGGGGGCAATGGTAGAAGCAGAAAGACCTGTTAGGAGATAATTCCAAAGTGTAGGTGAGAGATGATCCATTTTTAAAGAGAAAAGGCATGACTACAAGATTTTTGGCCTGAGTTATTCAAAAAATGAGGTTTCCATTTGTCAAAATGGGTAAGACTAGAGGAGAGACAGATTCAGTGAGAAAGACGGGGGTTTGGTTTGAGACACTTCAGACTTGAGATACCCACAAGATACCCACATGGCGCTGTTAAGGAGGCACCCAGGTATTAGAATCTGGAGTTCAGGGGAGAAGTCAAGGCTAGAGATACAATAGTTCCCTCTATCTGTGGTGGTTATGTTCCAAGACCCCCAGTGGATACCTGAAACCAACGATAGTACCAAACTCTATATAGTAAGTCCCCTACAGAAAAACGAGTTCCATTCTGAGAGTGCATTCATAAGTCCAATTTATTCATAAGTCCAACAAAGTTAGATTAGGTACCCTACTAACACAATTGACTATCAGTTACATCACTGCTACTTTTACACTTGCTTCTGGACATACTGGGCTTGAAATAAAGATACAATACTACTGTACTTTATACAGTACTGTACAGTAAAGTACACAAAAGCACAACTACCTGTAGAGGATGCAAACACATGAAAATATATGCCAGTCACATGAACTTATGTAAGTGGACATGAAAGCGCATGTTCACATCTTTGAGAGGTCTCAACTACTATATATACTATGTTTGTTCTATCTGAGAGCTCAGACAGCTACTAAGAAACTGACAAGCAGGTAGCACAGGCAACATGTATATGCTGGACAGAAGGATGATTCATGTCATAGGTAGGACAAAGCAAGATGGTGCAAGATTTCAACACTACTACTCAGAATGGCATGTAAATTAAAACTTGTGAACTGCTTATTTATGGAATTTTCCATGTAATATTTTTGGACTATGGTTGGCCATGGGAACTGAAACTGAAGAGTGCAAAACCCCAGATAAGAGAGTACAACTGTATTCATTTGGGAGTCATCAGAACATAGATGATATTTAAAGCCATGAGACTAGATGAGAACACCATGGAAATAAGTTACACAGAGAAAAGGCTCAAGGACTGAGACCGAAGAACTCTAATATTTTAGAGGTGGAGGAGAAGAAAAAGAATCAATGAAGGAGACTGAGAAGAAGTGACTAGTAGTTATCAAGAGTCAGGCCCCTGAGCCTGCTCACTGTGAGGTATCCTGATAATGCTGAATTTCTGGATCTAAAAAGCTAAGAACAGACATCAGGGACACTCGACAAGGTATTGCTGTCATATAAAGTCTTTTGCTTTGATATCTTTTTTTTTGTCTCTGTCACCCAGGCTGGATTGCAGTGACACAATCATAAGCTCACTGCAGCCTCGACCTCCTGGGCTCAAGCAATCCTCCCACCTCAATCTTCCGAGTAGCTGGAACTAGGTATGCACCACCATGCCTGGCTAATTGTTTAAAATTTTTGTAGAGACAGGGTCTCACTATATTGTCCAGGCTGGCTCGAACTCCTGGCCTCAAGCAATTCTCCCACCTTGGCCTCCCAAAGCGCTGGGATTACAAGAGTGTGTCACTGAGCTGACCTCACACTTTGATGTCTTTTTTTTTGTAGTCAAAGTCTCACTCTGTAATCCAAAGTCTCACTCTGTAATCCAAGCTGGAGTGCAGTGACACAATCACTGCTCACTGCAGTCTTGACCTCCTGTGCTCAGGCAATCCTCCCACCACAGCCTCCTGAGTAGCTGGAACTACAGGCACGTTGCCCCCAAGCCCAGTTAACTTTCTGATTTTTTTTTTTTGTAGCGACAAGTTCTCACTATGTTGCCTGGGCTGGTCTCAAACTCCTGGGCTCAAGCAATCCCCCCTCCTCAGCCTCCCAAAGTGCTAGGATTACAGACCTGAGCCACTGTGCCCAGACTTGATTTTTTTTTTTTTTTTGAGTTGGAGTCTTGCTCCATCGCCCAGGCTGGAGTGCAGGGGCACATTTACTGCAACCCCAGCATCGAACTGCTGGGCTCAGGCAATCCTTCCTCCTCAGCCTTCCAAGTAGCCAGAACTACAGGTGCGTGCTACCATGCCCAGCTAAATTTTTAATTTTTATTGTAGAAATGAGGTCTTGGCCAGGCTCGGTGGCTCAGTCTGTAATCCCGTGCTTTGGGAGGCTGAGGTGAGTGGATTGCCTGAGCCTGTGGGTTTGAGACCCGCCTGGGCAACTTGGCGAGACCTCATCTCTACAATAAATCAAAAAATTAGCCGGGCGTGGTAGCGCGCGCCTGTAGTTCCAGCTCCTTGGAAGGTTGAGGCGAAAGGATCGCCAGAGCCCAGCGGGTCGAGGCTGTGGTGGCCAGGAGCGGCCACTGCACTCCAGTCTGGGCGACGGAGTGAGACTCCAACTCAAAAAAAAAAAAAAAAGAAATGAGGTCTCGCCAAGTTGCGCAGGCTGTTCTCAAACCCATGGGCTCAGGTAATCCCCTCACCTCGACCTTCCAAATTGCTAGGATTACAGGCTTGAGCCTCTGCGCCTGGCCTCTTTTTTTTTTAAGATGTAGGATACAATTCAGAATTAGTAGATAAGTGGTCATTGTACAGGTAAAGTTTGGGCCTCGCTTTGGTCCCCATTTCGCCTGATTTGAGATTAGGTACACTGTCTCCCACAGAACGGGAAAAAAATATTTGCTAACTTGATATCTTTTAAATACAACAAATCTCATGCAAATTACCTGCAAAAGCAGTAGGATGGCAATATTGTGGTAGAAGATATGGCTAGTCTCTGGTTTGGGGTCATTAAAAACATGGATGCATGCCACACAGTTGCAGGAGGAGCTCAGCCCTGTGACCCTTGAATCAGGACTTCATCCCTTAAAGAACACCCAGCAGAGACACTGAAAACCTTCCCAGTGCCCCAGTAGCAAAGGGTCACTGACAGGGTCATTGCAGTCACTGCTGCTACTTTCACTGCTGCGGCCAACACTGGTTGACCTAGAACACGTGACACCAAAACAGCTGGACTTTATCAGCAAGTTAGGGTGAGAGAGTCAAGTTAGGACTAGCACTCCCCATCTGATGGGTTAAGTACCAAAGTCTCAAACCTCTCAGAATGCTCCATCCCCATCTTGCTGTAATTGAAGCCTTGGCTGTCTGTTGATCCCTTTCAAGTTCAGGCTGTTTATTCTCTCATCTCCCCATGGCCTAATGCCTTAGGAAGTACTAGGAGGTGAAATCGGAGCTCTCCTTGCTCCCCAATATCCTTCTGATCTTTACTCCTCCTCCTTGGCTAGTCCCTTGTTTGGGGCCACTGAAATGATGGGAGAAGTTAGGATGAAGAGGACAGACTGTGAGTGAAAACCCAAAGTCCTCACAAATGAGTACAGGGTCCAGGAAGGTGACAGAAGACTGCTACCAGGATGGGGAGAGGGTGATATAACTGGATGGTGCGTGTCAAGGAATAGGACCATCCAGGTTAAGATGTAGGATACAATTCAGAATTAGTAGATAAGTGGTCATTGTACAGGTAAAGTTTGGGCCTCCCTTTGGTACCCATTTCACCTGATTTGAGATCAGGTACACTATCTCCCATAGAATGGGAAAAAATATTTGCTAACTTTAAATACAACAAATCATTTTCAGTGATTTCAACATTTATACGGCCAACCACCCAGCACCTTGGCCTCTTGCTTCCTTGATCTGCCCATTGCCAGTGACCACTGCCATTTTGGGAAGTACTTCACAACCCAGAGCACCAATATAGGGCCTTGTATCTTGAAGATTCATGTACTTCAGTGCATTCTTTTCATTGATAAACTAACACACGATTTCCAAAAGCTGACAAATCTTTAGTACAGGAAATTTGTAAATGTATGTATATTTTTTATCAGAAATCAGGCCTGTGCTTCATTCTTTCTATTTTGTTTTCTGTTGAATTCACTATCGGTCAGTGATTACAAATAGGATTTTAAAGTGTAACAGTGGATGAAGATAAATCCCTAACAATTCAAAAATGCATATGGGCCAGGTGCAGTGGCTCACACCTGTAATTCCAGCACTTTGTTGTTGTTGTTGTTGTTGTTGTTGTTGTTGATGGCAAGTGATTTATTGGGAGAACTTGCGGACAGAAGCATAGTCTTGGGTGGCAGCAAGACAGACAAATCTTTTTTTTCTTAACGATATTTTTACTGCTTTATTCTTTTTTTATTTTAAAGATGTGGAGTACAATTCAGAGTTAAGTATACAAATGTTCATTATGCAGGTACCCAAACCCAGTACTTTAAGAAGCCAGGGCAAGCTGGGTTCAGTGGCTCAGCCTGTAATCCCAGCACTTTGGGAGGCTGAGGTGAGTGGATTGTCTGAGCCCGTGGGTTCGAGACCCGCCTGGGCAACTTGGCGAGACCTCATCTCTATGATAAAATTTTTTTAAAAAATTAGCCGGGTATGGTAGTGCGTGCCTGTAGTTCCAGCTGCTTGGAAGGGTGAGGCAGAAGGATCGCTGGAGCCCAGCAGGTCGAGGCTGCAGTGACCAGGAGCGTGCCACTGCACTCCAGTCTGAGTGACAGAGTGAGACTCCGACTCAAAAAAAAAGAAGCCAGGGCAGAAGGATTGCTTGAACCAAGAAGTTCAAGACCAACTTTGGCAACATAGAGAGACCTCATCTCTATAAGAAAGTCAAAAAAATTAGCTGGTCATGGTGGCATGTGCTTGTAGTCCCAGCTACTCAGGAGGCTGAGGTGGAAGGATCCCTAACTCCAGGAGGTCGAGGCTATGGTGAGCTGTGATCATGCCAATCCATTCCAGCCTGGCCGACAGAGACCCTGACTCAAAAAAAAAAAATGCATGTGTACAACGTTATTTATTGTAACATTACTTATAATTGGAGAAGACTGGAAGAAACCTAAATGTCCATACATACAAGTATGGTTGAATAAGCATCCCCACAATAGAACACTATGTGGCTGTAAAAGAAAAGGTAAGAAAAATCTCTATGAACTAGAGTGGCATCTAGAATAAAGTGTAGAGTGAAAAAGCAAAATACCAAAGACATGTTTTAGAATGCTATTTTTCATGTAATAAAGGAAAACATTTTCATACAAACACCTATGCATGAATGTTCATAGCAGTTGTATTCATAATAGCCAAAAACTGAAATCAGCCCAAATGTTCATCAACAGGTGAATGAATGCTGTGGTTTGAATGTGTTCCCTCTAAAACACAAGTGTTGCCAGTGTGGTGGTATTAAGAGATGATGAGGCCCTGAGGGCTTCTCCTCTATTAACGGATTAAGGCCCCTATAAAAAAGGGTTCCTGCAGTATTTGGTTAGCTTGCCCTTCCACCTTCTGTCATGGGATGATGAGCAAGAAAGCCTCACCACACCAGATGCCAGCACGTTGATTGTGGACCTTCCAGCCTCTAAAACTGTGAGAAATAAATTTCTGCTCTTTGTACATTACCCAGTCTCGTACCAGCACAGATAGACTAAAACAATGGATAAATAAATTGTGGCATATCCATACCATGGAATATTACTCATCAATAAAAAAAATCTATTAATGAACACCAACATGGATAAATTTCAAAGGTATTATGCTGAGTGGAAGAAGCTGGTCCCAAACGGTTACATGATCCAAGTGACTGTCAGAAGGGAATAGCTTTTTTTTCAATTACATGCTATATGCTTCCATCTATATTACATTCTCAAAAGATGAAACTATGGGGACAGAGAACAAATCTGTGGTTGCCTGGGATGGAGTTGGCGGAGGCCTTGACTACAGAGGGGCAGCACATGAGAGTTTGGGGAGAGTGATAGAACAGTTCTGAATCCTGATTGTGGTGGTGGTCACACAAATCTATACATGTATGCAAACTCCTGGAACTCTTTACCAAAACAAGGTAATTGTACTGTGTGTAAATCACAAAAAGTATAGTGAAGAAATTTGTAGGGAAAATGTGATGAGTTTAAACCTAGGTCTTCAGATAAGTATTAGAGATACCTGACTTCAACACTTGGCCCATTAATATTGTAAGAAAAAAGAACACCTAAAAGTATCATGTGACTCCCATGAAAAATAACTGAAATTTGGATTAACATGGCCTGGTCATGAGAGTAAATCAAATTTTATTTTGTTGATATATGTATCCCTAGAATGGTTCCTGATATAGAGTAAGTAGTCAATAAACATTTGTGGAATGAATACATGAGTTAGTGAGTGAATAAATGAAAAGTCTCACACATTTTTATACGAAATCTGCCTGCTGGCCAGGCTCGGTGGCTCAGCCTGTAATCCCGCACTTTGGGAGGCCTAGGTGAGTGAATTGCCTGAGCCCGCGGGTTCGAGACCTACCTGGGCAACTTGGCGAGACCTCATCTCTACAATAAATCAAAAATTAGCCAGGCGTGGTAGCGCACACCTGTAGTTCCAGCTACTTGGAAGGCTGACGCGGAAGGATCGCCGGAGCCCAGCAGGTCGAGGCTGCGGTAGCCGGGAGCGGCCACTGCACTCCAGTCTGGGTGACAGAGTGAGACTCCAACTCAAAAAAAAAGAAAGAAAGAAATCTGCCTGCTTCAAACATCATCAAAAATTTTTAAGCGGCAGGAAAGGACATTTAATCATCACCTAAAGTTAGGTACAATGGGCCAAATACAAAAGCTATGGAAACCACATGTTACAGTGTTATGTGAAACTGCTGCCAAAAAAATGGTGAAAATGATTGGGAACAAAGCAAACGTCTCTGTCAAATATCACGGTTCTTTTTCAAATTACAGATGATGCCAGAAACTTAAAATGGCTAAGATCCAGTTCCTGACAAAGTTGATATTATTTGCTGCAAAGTGATTAATGCACTGATCTTGTGAATTTAGCTAATCTTTTGGTATTTATCATATTTGACCTAAACAAATAATTTCATGAAGACATGTGTTCTGCCAACCTCTTCCATCTTGTACAACTGAACAAGAGATTTCCTTCTTTTCTTCCTTTCTCCTTCCTTCATTCCTTCCCCCTCCTTCCATCCTTCATTCATTCATCTAACTAGTGACTACTGGACACTCATGATGTGCCAGCTACTGTTCCAGGCAACAGAGACACAGCTACGACCAAGACACAGATCTCTTCATTCATGGATCTTACATTCTGGTAGGTAGAAACGAACAATAAATGACAGAAAAGAAAACTAGCAGACAGGGATAAATGCTACACAGAGAATTGACATGGGGGGATGTGGTCAAGTGATGAGGGCTCTGTAAGAGGGATGGTCAGGCAAGCCCTCTCCGCAGAGATAACATTTAAGCTGAGCTCTGAATGACAAGCAAAACCAACTCTGCAAACATCTGGGGAAAGAAGCAGAGGGAGCAGCTAAAGCAGTGGTTCTCAACATGGAAGTACTTTGGAAATTTTGGAGGGAGGATGCCACGATGATTGGGGTATTCTACTGACATTTAATGGGCAAAGGCCAGGGATGCTGCATATCTGCAGTGCACAAGACAATCCTGCATCCTTCATGGCTTACAAAGATCCTACCAGACATTCGTGTAGGTGAAAACCCTGTTTGTAATATCTCAGTCAAGAACTTAACTCTGCTTTACTCCCAAAGGAAAAAAGAAACATGCTTTTGCACAGTGTTTATAAATATGGCATTTTCCAGAAATGCAAGTACCATGTCAATGAAAGGAAGACTGTATTTTATTTCATTCTGAACTTCATCAAGAGTTGTTTACCGCCGGGAGCGCTGGCTCATACCTATAATGCCTACACTTTGGGAGAAGCCTGAGCCCACAGGAGGTCCCTGAGCCCACAGGTTCGAGACCAGCCTTGACAACTTGGTAAGACCTTGTCTCTACAATAAATCAAAAAATTAGCTGGGCATGGTGGCCCATGCCTGTAGTTCCAGTTACTTGAAAGGCTGAAGCATACAGTTCACCTGAGCCCAGCAAGTTGAGGCTGTGGTGGTCGTGAGTGTGCCACTGCATTCCAGCCTGGGCGACAGAGTGAGACTCCAACAAAAAAAAAAGAGAGCCAGGCCCGGTGGCTCACGCCTATAATCCCAGCACTTTGGGAGGTCCAGGTGACAGGACTGCCTGAGCCCACAGGTTCAAGACCAGCCTGGGCAACTGGGCGAGACCTCAGCGCTACAATAAATCAAAAAAAAAAAAAAAAAAATTAGCCGGGCGTGATGGCACGTGTCTGTAGTTCCAGCTACTTGGAAGGCTGAGGCGGAAGGATCACCTGAGCCCAACAGGTCGACGCTGCGGTGGCCAGGAGCATGCCACTGCACTCCAGTCTGGGCAACAGGGTGAGACTCTGACTCAAAAAAAAAAGGGTTGTTTACAAAAAAAAAAAAAAATCAAGAAAATCAAGATGTGTCATTAAAAGGAAAATTTTAAAAACACCTCACCAATGGCAAGGCAGTGTCACAGAAACACTGTACCTGATGGGACTGCTTCAGAGAAAATCGATAAAGAGAATTTTTAAGAGTCAATAATACATGCTATGAAAAAAAGAGGGAAAAAGCAAGCAATACAGAAGGGCACACAGTCAAAACTCAATCTCCCTTTCACTTCTGTTCCCAAGTATATAGGTTTGCTGCCCCAAAGTTAACCTGATTATCAGTTTTTTGGATATCCTTTCAGATAGTTTTTTTTTCCAAAGGAAAGCAGGAAGGAGGGAAAGGAAGGAGGAGAAAATAACCCCATATAAATAAATAGGTATTTGTCTGAACATGAAAAAAATGTGAAGAAGAATGCACACATGCACATCTAGCTCTTAACTGTGGTTACCTCAGGCAGAGGGACTTAACTTTCTTTAATGTGCTATTTCATCTTGGTACAACAGGTATGTACTACTTTTGTAATTTACAAATTTCCATAAGAGTAAAGGACAAAAGAAAAACTAGAAGAGAAGGTATCAACCAACATTGGTATAAATATAACAAGATAAACTATAATCTATGAAATATTAACAAGTTAACCTAATTTGCTGAGAGAAGATTTCAGTTAGTGAGAAGAGAAACTAAACTGAGATTGGAGAATTTAGAAACTGTTAGAACCTCCCAAACCCTCACTAGGGTGGCAGGAGACTGCCTACTGGCTTAAATCAGCTGGCCACTTTTTTCCTTTCATGACAGTATCACTGTACCTCTAAGATTTTTTTTTTTTTTACTGACTGCCTCTTTCTTTTTTATTGTTTAGTTATCATATATTTGGTTTTTTTAATTATTAATTTTTTTTTCCAGTTGGAGTCTCACTCTCTTGCCCAGACTGGAGGGCAGTGGCTGCTCCCGGTCACCCTAGCCTCGACCTGCTGGGCTCCGGCGATCCTTCTGCCTCAGCCTTCCAAGTAGCTGGAACTACAGGCGTGCACTACCACGCCCGGCTAATTTTTTGATTTATTGTAGAGATGAGGTTTCACTCATCTGGCTAATTTTTGATTTATTGTAGAGATGGTCTCACCAAGTTGCCCAGGCGGGTCTCGAACCCGCAGGCTCAGGCAATCCACTCACCTCAGCCTCCCAAAGGCGCAGGATTACAGGCTTTTAAATTTTTTACCTTTCTTTTTTTAATAGGGACGAGGTCTCACTATGTTGCCCAGGCCGGTCTCAAACTCCTGGGCTCAGGCAATCCTCTCACCTCAGTCTCTCAAAGTGCTGGGATTACAAGCATGAGCCACTGTGCCTAGCACTTTTACTTTATTTTATTTAATTTTTCCCTTTGCATGCCATGTATTAGGCAAGAGATAAAGTGATCGACACATTTATTTTTAACATAGCACCCCAGTTTCACATCGTGTACATTTTCCAAAGTTGGAGATCATTAACCTACTATGTTTTTCATAGACTTTTCAACAAGATGCAATAAAGTTAGCTTTAGTCTACAAATCACAATCCAAATATAGGACACTCTTTTGAAAAAAACTCCCAAACTGGATTTTTCCTTTGCTCTCACTCCATCGCAACAGCAATAAGCAACACAGGAGAAGACTTTTGTGACTAAGTGTGTGGAGTTTCTACCCACCACAGAGCTAGCAACTAATTCTGCAGCGGACACCAACCAGACATCCTCCAATTCAATTTCCACATTATTCACCTGAAGATGGTGTTAGATTCCCATAGGTTGGGGGTTGAGTTCCCAAGACAACTCTCCCTCCCTCCATTTAGACACCAGTTGCAAGTCCAGGCCTCCAGAATTTCAGATAAACCAGCTTCAAGTTGGGGCTCCTACACCCCGTTTGCACTAGATTAATTTGCTGGAGTGGCTCAGAACTCAGGGAAACACTTATTTACATTTACCAGTTTATTATAAAGGATACTGCAAAGGATACAGATGAAGGGATGCGTAGAGTGAGGTATCTAGGGGAAGGCACGTGGAGTATCCATGCCCTCTCTGGGTGCACCACCCTCCAGGAACCTCCACATGCTCAGCTATCCAGAAGCTCTCCCAACCCTTTTTGGGTTTTTATGGAAACATCATGATGTCAGCGTTCCTTCTCCCAGGATATGGGGCAGGACCCTCTCTAGAATAACCCACAGTCAGGTCAGGGAAGATTAGAGTCCTGCCTTGGGGCGGGTAAAAGGAGAGCAAGAGAGGATCAGAGAGATTGTTTCCTAAGGCCTGCCCCTGAGGCCAGACACACCCAACATTATGACAAAAGAATGTTACAAGAACTATGGAAGTTATGAGCCAGAAGCTGTGGACAAAAGCGTATGTATATATAAAATAACACCATAGATACTTCAGGGATCTTTTTATGTTTAAGACCATATACATAATGTGCCCAATCCTTATCAAATGAATGAGACTCTGAGTAAAATATGAACACGCTTTGTTAACACATGATCATGAAAAGGTAGAAGACATCAAATATATACTTTAGGATCTAGTCCTATTATCCAACAGAGTGATTTTGGATGAAACTGGTACCTGAAGTTTTCCTAACTGTAGTCCCCAGATTCCAATTCCAGCCCTTTTAAAGCCCGGTGTTCTCTAGGCTTCAGAGTCATAAACTACTTTCTCCAACTTCCCACAGCCATGAAAATGACTTTCTGGCAAGACAGAAGAATTCACAAAATGTGAAAAATAAGCATTCCCCAATTGTTGAGAGGAGAGCAAGTCTTCTGTAACTAGAACAAGTTCTCACAATTGACAATCTGCAATGCCTTTTAGAAAAAGTCCCTAAGCCAGGCTCGATGGCTCATCCTGTAATCCTGTGCCTTTGGGAGGCTGAGGTGAAAGAATTGCCTGAGCCTGCGGGTTCGAGACCCGACTGGGCAACTGGGCGAGACCTCATCTCTACAATAAATCAAAAAATAAGCTGGGCATGGTAGCGCATGCCTGTAGTTCCAGCTACTTGGAAGGCTGAGGCGGAAGGATCTCCGGACCCCAGCAGGTCGAGGCTGCGGTGAATGGGAGCAGTCACTGCACTCCAGCTTGGGTGACAGAGTGAGACTCCAACTCAAAAAAAAAAAAAAAAAGAAAAGGTCCCTAATCAAAACAGCTTGGTATTGGTACAGGAACAGGAATATAGACCAATGGAATAGAATTGAGATTCCAGGAGCAAAATCTCAACCAACTCATCTTCGACAAAGCCTCCACCATCTACCACTGGGGAGAGGAGAACCTATTCAGTAAATGGTGCTGGGAAAACTGGCTGACCACATGCAGAAGACTCAAACAAGACCCCCATCTATCCCCCCATACAAAAATTAACTCTAAATGGATCAGAGACCTAATGTAAAACCTCAAACCATAAGAACCTTAGAAAGTGCAGGACACACCCTTATAGAAATTGGAACTGGCATTCAATTCCTGAACAAAACCCGAAATGCACGAGCCATAAGAGATAAGATAGATAAGTGGGACCTCATTAAACTGACAAGCTTCTGCAAAGCCAAAGAAACCATCAAGAGAGCAAGGAGACAGCCCACAGATTGGGGAAAAGTATTTGCCAACTCCATGTCTGACAAAGGCCTAACATCTCGGATCTACAAGGAACTCAAACGTGCTAAAAAGAAAAAAAAAAAAAAAACAACCCCATTACAAAGTGGGCAAAAGATATGAACAGACACTTCACAAAAGAAGACATACAAGCAGCCAACAGACACATGAAGAAATGTTCAACCTCACTAATCATCAAGGAGATGCAAATTAAAACTACCTTGAGATACCACCTAACTCCAGTCAGAATGGCCATTATCAATAGCTCAAAAAATAACATGCTGGAGAGGATGTGGTGAAAAGGGAACACTTCTACACTGTTGGTGGGAGTGCAAACTAGTGCAACCTCTGTGGAAAGCAGTGTGGCAATTCCTAAAAGCTTTAAATATTGACCTCCCATATGACCCCACAATACTCCTACTGGGATAATACCCTGAAGAACTCAAATCACTCTATGAAAAAGATACCTGCACACATATGTTTATCGCAGCATTGTTCACAATAGCAAGAACCTGGAAGCAACCATGCTGCCCATCAAAAGAGGACTGGATTTTAAAAATGTGGTACATATACACGATGGAATACTACGCAGCTCTAAAAAAGAACAAAATCATGAATTTCGCAGCAACCTGGATGGAACTAGAGTCTATAATACTGAGTGATCTTTCACAGAAACAAAGATCTGAGTATCACATGTTCTCACTCATAAGTGAACCTTGAACATCTATTATAATACTATAAGAAAAGGACTGACACCCGGGTTCAGTGGCTCAGCCTGTAATCCCGTGCTTTGGGAGGCTGAGATGAGTGGATTGCCTGAGCCCATGGGTTCAAGACCCGCCTGGGCAACTTGGCGAGACCTCATCTCTACAATAAATCAAAAGAATTAGCTGGGCATGATAGTGCACGCCTGTAGTTCCAGCTACTTGGAAGGCTGAGGCGGAAGGATCGCCGGAGCCCAGCAGGTCGAGGTTGCAGTGGCCGGGAGCAGCCACTGCACTCCAGTCTGGGTGACAGAGTGAGACTCCAACAAGAAAGAAAGAAAGAAAGAGAGAGAGAGAGAGAGAGAGAGAGAGAGAGAGAGAGAGAGAGAGAGAGAGAGAAAGAAAGAAACCCTAATTTAAAAAAAAACTGAAAAAGAAAAAAAAGAAAAGAATTGACAGTGGTGGGAATCTATGAGGGGGGCAGGGATGCCAAGGGTGGTGGGATTAACGGTAGTCAATATCTGTCTGGGGACAGGGGAACACCCCTTATCAACAAGGGTGCCTGAACGATGCATATTTGTATACCTAACCCTTAACTGTACCCCACAATTTTAAAATAAAAATATGTTTAAAAAAAAAAAAAGAAAAAGGTCCCTTATCATCATGTGTTAGTAAATGTGAAAAATAATTATTACAAGCCTGAAAACAACTATTTATCCAGGATATCTTGCTCACAAACAGACTGCTGACTGTCCCTTTCCTTGTAATTATTATTGACAGACTTTTAAAAAAGAGACACATAAAGAAATTCAGTCCCGGCTCAGTGACTCAGCCTGTAATCTCAGCACTTTGAGAGACCAAGGTGAGTGGATTGCCTGAGCCCGCGGGTTCGAGACCTGCCTGGGCAACTTGGCGAGACCTCATCTCTACAATAAATCAAAAATTAGCCGGGCATGGCTGCGCGTACCTGTAGTTCCAGCTACTTGGAAGGCTGAGGCAGAAGGATCGCTGGAGTCCAGCAGGTAGACGATGGAGTAGCTGTGAGTGTGCCATGGCCCTCCACCCTGAGCGATGGAGTGAGACTCCAACTCAAAGAAAAAGAGAAAAAGAAATTCAGAATGTTTTTTTAAAAACTGATGAAAATCCTTCTTGGATGCTGTCCTAGTCACTTTGCCTTCTTTGTCTCTATTTCCCTCTTAGCTAACAGAACCACTGAAATGTCCCTACTGGAGTTATATTTTGCAGTTTTAGTAGAGGTGGAGTGTAGGCATTAGTAAATATTAGCATGAAACTGATTTAGATTTGAATCCTGACTCTGCCTTGTAGCTATGTGAGACTGAGCAAGTCAATCTCTGTGTTTTGTTTGCCTCTCCTGCAAAATAATACCCAATCATAACTAACACATATAAACTGCTTACCTGTACCAATCATTGTTCATTTGACCCTTACAGGATCTTTACAGGAGGAAGAAAACGATAATCTGCATTTTGTAGATAAAGAAACTGAGGCACAGAGAGGTTGACAATGAGTGACTTCCCCAAAGTCACATAGCTGGTAAGCTGCAGAGCCAAGAGTCTACAGCAAAGTTCAGGCTCTAAACCCCTCACCTACTACTATTAAGGGCTGTTTTGAGGATTAAATGAGACAATGTATGTTAAGTACAAGTGTGTGATAGGTAGCAGCTGGGGTGGTTAGAGGTGTTTCCCTTCTGCTCTGTGAAACTTCCAAGGCTTTTTTGATTTTGAGTGGGAGTCTCACTCTGTCGCCCAGGCTAGAGTGCAGTGGCACACTCATGGCCACGGCAGCCTCTATCTGTTGGGCTCAGGCGATCCTTCCACCTCAGCCTTCCAAGTAGCTGGAACTACAGGCGCGTGCCACCACGCCCGGCTAATTTTTTGATTTATTATATAGACGAGGTCTCGCCAAGTTGCCCAAGGCTGGTCTTGCCAAGTTGGCCAGACTGGTCTCGAATTTGTGGGCTCAGGCAATCCTCTCGCCTCCGCCTCCCAAAGTGCTGGGATTACAGGCTTGATCCACCACGCCAAGGCGCTTTTTGCTTTGTTTATTTTTAGACTGGAATGCAGTGGCTCAATCCCGGCTCACCGCAGCCTCGACCTCCTGGGCTCAGGCGATCCTCTTGCCTCAGCCTCCGGAGCAGCTGGAACTACAGGCTTGTGCCACCACGCCCGGCTAATTTAAGGTTTATTCTTGAGCAGGGAAAAATAAAATTTAAAAGGCTGGCGGGAAGAGGAGGAGGAGGGAGCCAGGGGAGGAAGACAGAGGGGTGGAATGTGAAAAGGGAGGAAAGGGGCAAAGCAGAAGAGAAGCAGGTAGAGCGCTAAACGCTTAGGAAGCACGATGTCCAGCCATGAGAGAACAGGGTGACGATTTCTCTGCTGAAAGTCACTGCCGAAGACTTGCCGGGTGAATAGAACACACACGATCAACCCGCGCGGCCACGGGCCGGCTCGGGCGTGGACCACCAGGCTTCCCATCCCTCCCGTGGGTCCGCCCCACGTCGGGCGGCCTGGCCCGCCCACTCCGCCGGGAGCGGGAGAGCCCCAGCCGAGCCACGCGGTCTCTCGGGCCGGGCCTGGATGGCGACGTGGAGGCGGGACGGGAGGCTGAGCGGCAGCCAGCGGCTACTGTGTGCGGGGCTGGCGGCGCGCTGAGCCTCAGCCTCACCGCGCCCCTGGAGCTCGCCACCGTGCTGGCCCAGGTCGGCGTTGTGCGAGGCAGCGCCCGGGGGCCGTGGGCCACGGGGCGTCGGGTGTGGCGGGCCGAGGGGCCCCGGGCCCTGTGGAAGGGGAACGCGGTGGCGTGCCTGCGCCTCTGCCCCTGCAGCGCCGTGCAGCTCGCCGCCTACCGCAAGTAAGAGCCGGGCCGCCGCGGGGGGGGCCGGGGACCCGGGGAGGCCGGACTGGGGGCTCCGCGGCCGGGAGTCGGGGCCCTGGAGTGAGGACAGCCCCCTTCTCGATCACGTGGGAGCTCCTAGGGGCGGTGGGACCAGAAGGCCACATCCACCCCCCACCAAAGCGCAGTCCCAAAGTTTTTCACGTGTTCTTGGGATTCCCGCCCTGCCAGATGCAGTTTTGTGGCCCACAGCTCTGGTCCAGGAAAGCTTTCCGAGTTGGATGAGGTGAGGAGGTGGAAAGGAGCAAAAGGAGGTTTGGGGGAACCAAATGAAGAGATCCCCAGAGAGATAAATCCTGACCATTCCCACCATCCACCAACTCGGAAATTTGCTTTGGCTGGCTTAGGAGAGAGACTCAATTGAAGGTGTGTGTCTGTTTGACCAAAGCCCCAAGAAGCAAGCCTTGCCCAGTAGAGTCCTCGTCATCTTCCCAAGGCTTGATCGGGGCACAGGGCTGGATCCGTTGCCATGAAAAGGCCGCAGATTTCTGCCCACCCATCCCATACCTCCAACCTAAATGAAGCTTTACTTTAGAGACCACCAGAGGCTGCAGCTTCCTCTCCGCCAACAGTTCCCTCAGCCTAGTGCTTTGCCCCTCGTTGCCGCCTGGCCTCATCTTTTGGGCTTTTTCCAACTTCTCTTACATCAACAGCTGCGCCTTTGGAAAAGACAATAAAGATGCAGGTGCAAGCCGGGCTCGGTGGCTCAGCCTGTAATCCCGCATCTTTGGGAGGCTGAGGTTAGTGGATTGCCTGAGCACGCGGGTTCGAGACCCACCTGGGCAACTTGGCGAGACCTCATCTCTACAATAAATCAAAAATTAGCCGGGCGTGGTAGCGTGTGTCTGTAGTTCCAGCTACTTGGAAGGCTGAGGTGGAAGGATCACCGGAGCTCAGCAGGTCGAGGCTGCGGTGGCTGGGAGCGGCCACTGCACTCCAGTCTGGGCGACAGAGTGAGACTCCCAACTGAAAAAAAAAAAAAAAAGATGTAGGTGCAGGCTTAAAGCTTCCACCAAGTTGAGATACTTGCATTTGAACTGGAAACCAAGCCTAAAAGAATAAATTGGTAGTGATGGCATTTCAGGAAGAGGTGTTTCTGTATTTGGGGGGATGGTGTCTGTGTTCTTCATTCAGTGGGCACAGGGCCAACTCTGAAGACTGAAGTTGGTCTCTGTGTTCCTCATTTGGTGGCCACAGTGCCAATTCTGAATTACACAAACAGCCCACAGTCTTGAGAGCTGGTCTTGACCACATAGCTCAGCCTTGGCGGCTAACAGTCAAAGAATGTTACCTTAACACTGTCACTTGGAAGCCAGAGCTAGCAGCCTCACCTGGTGGCTCACTAGCCCAATGGAATCATCCTTATCACTGAGGCCTTTAGGCCAGAATTCATTTCACCTCCACCTGGGAGTAGAGTTCCTTTCTCTTCTTGTGGGATGGGGAGACTTATGCGTAGGATCAAGCAACATTTTCTGTCAAGGCTCTCTTCCCTCCCCAGCATCCCTTGCCCTGCAGTTTGTAAACAGTTCTCCTCTGAATTGTAATGACTCAATTTCTCCCCATTTCACCCTCTGCTCCACAAAGTGGTATGGAAATCTTCCTTTGGATAGGATAGACTGTGTACCGAGGGGTGGGGTGCAGAATGCCAAAAGCCCGTTGATGTGTAATGGCTTTTCTGCTAACTGTCTAGTATATACACATCATTAGATTTTTACAACTCCTTCCTCCTGCCCTGTAAGGTCCATAGGTTGGAAGCGGCATGCTCATTTTACAGATGTAGAATGGGGCCCAGACTGGTGACACCATTTCAGTGACAGAGCTGAGCTCCACCACCTAGCCTTCTGACTCCAAACCTCAGGCTCTATCACATCATGCCTCCTTTCTTTCTGCATTCATTTGACATTAATTTAGTTGGGCTTTATGAAGTTCCCACTTTATGCATGATGCTGGGAACAATGAAAGGGGTGTGGTTCCTGTGCCCCAGAAGCTTACAGAGTAATAGAAGAATAAGACTAGTATATCTGTAACCATAACACACAAGGTAGCGTTCCTACATAAATATGATACTCTTGGTTCATCATTATACTGATTCATTTCTACTCTTTTCTGACCATGATTGCCATGGATAAAGTGCTCTAGAAAGTCACACTTCTGATGAGGGATGAGAAGAAGGTGTAAAGACTTCACAGAGTAGGAAAAAAAACAGTTGAGTTTGGCCTTGTGAAGATAAGGAAGACTCTGCTGGGCAAAGATGGGGAGAAAGATACTGCAGGTCATATCAGCAAAGGCACAGGGGTGGGAAGGCAAGTGGCATGATTGGAAATATAGCCAGAAGAGCAGGTTGGAATGAGATCCTGGAGGGTGGGACTAAGGAGTTGGACTCTACTTGGTATGCAAGGGAACTGTGGGAGGTTCTTTTATGGGAGGGAGGAGTGTTGTGATTAAAACAATTCCATGGGAATTACTAATGGCAGGACCAATTAGGAACCTGTTGCACTAGTCCACTTGACAGCTGATGGCACCTGAAATAGACTGGTGACAGTGAGAGGAGAAAAAATATGTGTGGGAGAGGAGAACAGAAAAATTATTAGCTAAGTTTGCTAATAGTTTTTTGCAGGATTATTTTCTTTCTGGAAACTAAAAGGAAATATTTTGGTGACTGGCAAGGCATAGTTAGACAACAAGGTGGTTGATTCATCATGTTGCCATCATTCCTCCATAAATATGACACTCTTGGTTTTTCATGATACTGATTCATTTCTACTGTTTTCTGACGATGAATTTTCAAAACAGTTGGCTGGGGACAATGATATAGCCTATGATCATGTATTTGAACAAAGCATAAATATCCAGAATGTTCAGGGAATGGAGTGGTTAAGTGATTTGTTCACAAACATTAATGGCAGAACTGGAACTTGAAACCAAGTTTTCTGGCTCCTTAGTCTAGGACTCTGTCCACCATTACACAGCTGAAGTATCTGCTTACTTGGATTTATAACCAAAAGAGTCCACTCAGTAGCATCTACTGGAAGCTAGGTTCTTGTAATAAACAAATAATACCTTGCACAATGGATGGCTTTCAGGTGCATCAAATAGAAGACACCCCCCTCACTGTACTCCACAACTGTTTGTCTGCATAAACATTGGTCTGGGTCCCTGCAGCTCTGAAGTCATTCATAATCAACACCATTTCCTTATTGTGTAAGCACTTCGTGAGCATGTGTCTGGCTCCATTGACTGCTAACCTGTTAGGTTGAAGTGTTGGCAGTTCTAATGACATATCCAGAGTGTGTGTAATATCTGTGCAGGCTTAAAGGAAGGAGTTACTCCAACTCACCAACTACCCAGTCTCACTGGAAGAACCTTCTGTGCATGTATGTGTCAGGATGGGAGGAAGAGCGGAAATGGGAACACTGCTGCCCCGGCCAATCAGACAAGAGTTTAAAATGTAGGGACCAGAATGACATCATTGGTCTCCTGATTCCTATCAGGGTTGCCTGCCTTGACTGTGATTCTTTTTTTTTTTTTTTTGAGTTGGAGTCTCACTCTGTCGCCCAGACTGGAGTGCAGTGGCCGCTTCCGGCCACCGCAGCCTCGACCTGCTGGGCTCCGGCGATCCTTCCGCCTCAGCCTTCCGAATAGCCGGAATTACAGGCACGTGCTACCATGCCCGACTGATTTTTTAATTTTTATTGTAGAGATGAGGTCTCGCCAAGTTGCCCAGATGGGCCTCGAACCCACGGGCTCAGGCAATCCACTCACCTCGGCCTCCCAAAGCACGGGTGGCTCCCAAAGCACGGGTGGCTCCCAAAGCACGGGTGGCTCCCAAAGGCTGAGCCACCGAGCCCAGTCGACTGTGTTTCTAAGGGGGAATAATTGGTAGTCCTTGTCTCTATCAGAGGGTAGGAGTCTGAGGAAAAAGGGCTTCCTTTGGTTCTTTCTAATTTTGTATGTTTGGTAGTAAGACTCTATAAAACAAACTGATATAAGATAGAGTTCCTCTTTCTAGTTCGTCAAGTCATTCAGTGAACTAAGGGCCTATTTCCTCTCCAGTTGCCCCTATTAGTCATTTCCTTGTCAGGACTGTTGAACTCTCTTGTGCTCTATGCTGGGGGCTAGCACAGGGTCTGGCACACTGTAGATGTTCAATACATGGGTAATGAAATAACTATACCCTAGAAGTGGCCAAGTGGGATGGAGAATAAGGGTGTGACAATGAGAATGAATGGTGTTTCTTTTGGCATTTCAAATTCTACCTTCTAGGTTGTTCCAGCTTGCTACAGACCACCCTCCAGAAAGCATTTACACTTCCTCTGTTTCCCTTGCCCTTCCTAAGGTTCGCCTCCAACTTGTCTGGCCAGGGTAGAGAGAAGGGAGGAACGAGGAAGTATGCAGGCGCACAACTGAGGCAAATGGTCTACTGGTGAATGCCAGCTTTATTCACCTGCATGTTTAAAAGCAGCTGGTTAACTCAAATGACCATTTCAGTTGATGCAGTTAAAGCAGACTGACAAAATGAAGTCAAGATTTCTGCGGTTTTGTTTTTTTTGGGTTTTTTTTTGAGTTGGAATCTCACTCTGTCGTCCAGACTGGAGTGCAGTGGCACACTCCTGGCCACCGCAGCCTCGACCTGCTGGGCTCCGGCGATCCTTCCGCCTCAGCCTTCCAAGTAGCTGAAACTACAGGCGCGCGCTACCATGCCCGGCTAATTTTTTTTTATTTATTGTAGAGATGAGGTCTCGCCAAGTTGCCGAGGTGGGTCTTGAACCTGTGGGCTCAGGCAATTCACTCACCTCGGCCTCCCAAAGCTCGGGATTACAGGCTGAGCCACCAAGCCCAACTGAAGATGTTTTTAGTCAATGAATATTTACTTGGAAGCAGAAAAGCTGGCCTAGAAGCCCTTAAATGGTTTCACCTGGATGCCCACTCGTATTTCTCATGCAGCAGGCCCTGGCCTGCCTGCAGCTGAAGGAACAGGAAACATACCTCTTCACTGGAAGTTTGAAAGCCAGAGAGCTGGCAAGGCGCAGTGGCTCAGCCTGTAAGCCCAGCACGTTGGGAGGAGGGGGCGAGAGGATTGCCTGAGCCCAGGGGTTCGAGGCCAGCCTGGGCAACTTGGTGAGACTTCATCTCTACAATAAATCACAAAAACCAGCCGGGCATGGTAACATGTGTCTGTAGTTCCAGCTCCTTGGAAGGCTGAGGTGGAAGGATTGCCTGAGCCCAGCAGGTCGAGGCTGCGGTGGCTGTGAGCATGCCACTGCACTCCACCCTAGGTGACAAGAGTGAGACTCCAACTCAAAAAAAAAAAAAAAACAGCTTGAGCTGCTCTCATTTTTGAAAAAGGTTAATGTTTTTATTTTAGTCAAGCTCTGTTCACTTACCTTTAATTCCAGACCCTGTCTCTCTCCCTACTCCCCCCACTGCAGCAGAAAATACTTTTTCCTGGATTCCAAGTCCTTTTGGAATTTGTCCTCATCAGCAAAAAGGAGTAAAATTCCTTTGCTTCCTGGCCAGAGGATGTGTGCTGTGTAAAAGTTCCCTTATAACGATTTCTCCCAAAGTAGGCCTCATGACTGGGGATGTCTTGTTTCCAAAAAGAGGGATTGTAAACAGAGTGGCTTTCTGTTTTGCTTTTGGGAAAGTCCACCCAAAGCTGCTTTTTGGTAAAATTGTAAAACTACAGAGAAGAACAAAGAATAGTCTGGCAAAACACTCATATACTCACCATCCAGAATTTGACAGTTAACGCAAAAAAAAGCAGCCAAATACAGGAAATAAAGCATTGCACATAAAGCTGAAGTCCTCTTTATTCTCATTCCCAGTTCCTTCCCCTATCCACTTTCCCAGAAGTCTACTTTTATACTTTTCTTCATATGGATCTATATCTAGCCATGAATAGTATTTGCAGTTTTGCAGGTATGGTTCTAAATGAAATAGATGGTTTTCATGCACTATAGATCACTCTGAAGCTTGCTTTTTTCATTCCATCTCATGCTTTTAGGATTTATCCGTGTAGATACATAGTTCTAAGCTCATTCATTTAGTATTTATTGTAAACATTATCCATTGTATGACGATAGACAGTTTATTTATTCTCTCACTGGTTGACATCTAGGTTGAGTTTTTCACATAAACAGTGCTGACTGTATCTCCAAACATACGCATGTAAGAGTTTCTCTAGGAAGTGCTCCTAGAATTGGAATTGCTGGGGTAAAAGTAGGTGTTTTTACAGTTTTACTAGGATACTGTAAAGTGGCCATCCCAACTTATATTTCTCTTAGCAGTAGGTGAGAGTTCCTGTTTCCACACGTCCTCACTATCACTTGATATTATCAGACTTTTAATCTCTGCTGATCTGCTGAGTGAGAAATGGTGTCTTGCTCTTGTTTTTATCTGTCATTTCTCTGATAACTAGTGAGGGAGAGCATCTTCTCTTATAATTATTCATCCAATATATATATTTGCAATTCAATTACTAGGATGTTCAAAAGTCATAATTTCCAGAAATTTCATTTCTTTTCAGTTTCAACAGAACTGAAAAAGTACATTCCAGTTTGCTCTTTATCAAGTACACCCACAGGCAAGCAATGTTGACAGTTATGTAGATAAGGGGGGGGAATGCTTAGAGTGAAGTGGGAGGGACTTAGGGCAGGTAGAAATAAGAAGGTTGGGCATCTCTTCCTTATCACTAACATTATATAAATATAGTAGCACTTGAATATGGTGTTCATGAATGCTAATAGAGTGCTATGGAAACTTTTCACTTTGTAAACACCTTCAAATGCTGTAAAATATTTCAAGAAGTAGTGGAGCACACTCTAATACAAGCCACAGCTGATTCCTTTGAGCTTTTCCCATTTTCTCCTAGGTTTGTGGTGCTGTTCATGGATGACCTGGGCCACATTTCCCAGTGGAGCTCCATCATGGCTGGGAGTCTCGCAGGCATGGTTTCCACCATTGTGATGTATCCTACAGACCTCATCAAAACACGGTTGATTGTGCAGAACATGCTGGAACCATCCTACAGGGGGCTCCTCCATGCTTTTTCTACTATTTATCAACAGGAAGGGTTCCTGGCCCTTTATCGAGGGATTTCCCTCACTGTTTTAGGTAAGATGGAATGATCCACACCCCGCCCAAGAAAAGTTTGTGTTGTTTGGCATATATGAATGTACTGTGTACCTTTGTGACCTGTTAAATCAGTTTTACTGAGGTCAAGGTTGTCCATCTAGAGCCAATTAGCTTCCTTCTATTCCATAGCCATATACCCCACTCCTAAGCTTTGCCAGTCACATTCCAGGGAAGGAGTTGGGGCAGAAAGTTGAGGCAGCTCAGCAAACTGGTGAGAGCGCCATCCTAAACACCCCCATCTGACTGTGGAAGGAGTCTTCAATGTGTGTATATACATGTCATGAGTGTCTGAGTGCAACTAGGATAACAACTGTATCTCCTGCAGACTTTATACCCTTTGCCAGAGCTACACACATACAGGCCCAATTGCCAAATCCATTAGACGTTTACCTTTATCTGACCTTTGTTGCAGCATTTGATAAGATTGATTACCCCTCCTTCTGGAATTTTGGCTTCTAGGACCCCACCATCTGCTGAGTGTCTTCCTATATCTCTGGCAACTTTTTTACCTGACTTATCTGGCCCATCTGGGTCATCTGACATGGCCATCCCCCACATACTGCTCTTCCCTTGGGCTTCTTCCTTGGCTTTCTTTTTACTCTCCACGTTAGCTTGCTTCTCATCCTCCATCCTCTCCCTGGGTGACCTCATCTATGCTAGTGGTTTGAACATGTCTGCCAAGCTGTAATAACAATAACAGCATTTAGAGAGAGTGCTTACTGAGTGCTGGGCACTGTGTTAAATGCTTTGCATGCAGTTTCCCATCTAGGCCTTGTTTTACAGATGAGGAAATAGGTGTTTTAAGAAGCCAAGTGACTTGCCAAAGGTCACATAGATAGAAAGTGGAAGAACCAGGCCAGGCCCAGTGGCTCATGCCTGAAATCCCAGCACTTTAGGAGGTTGAAGTGGAAGGATTGCTTTAGCCTAGGAGTTCAAGACCAGCCTGGGCAACATAGAGAGACCTTGTCTCTACAAAAAACAATTATTTTTAATTAGTTGGTGTGGTGGTGTTCACCTGTAGTCCCAGCTACTTGGGAGGCTAAGGCAGAAGGATCACCTGAGCTCAGGAGGTCAAGGCTGCCATGAGCTAGCATCATGCCACTGCACTCCAGCCTGGGTGACAGAGTAAGACCCTGACTCAAATAAAAAAGAAAAAGTGGAGGAACCCAGCAATACCACTCTAAAGCCCTCTCTTAGCCACTGACTTATAGCAACTCCCAGTGGCAGTATGAAGACCTGCTACTGAACCCCTTCACCTCAATGCTCCCTAGCTGTATCAAACTCGAGACTATCCCTGATGTCCTTGTTAGTTCCAACCCAGCTCTTTCTCCTGTGTCCCCTAATGGATGAGACCACCTTCCTTTCACCCCATGACCCACGCCAGAAGAAACCGAGGAAGCACTTCAACTCCTCCCCCTCCTCCATTCCCCACTTCAGTCACCAAGTCCTGTCAATTTGACCTCTTTTAACTCAAACCTAGCTCATGACCTCATCATCTTTCCTGCAGACCCTCTTGCACTCAGGCTCCTACCTGCCCCCAGTCTTGGTCTCTCCTGCCCCAGTCTGCCCTGTGCACTGCTGCCAGGTTGAGCTGATGGCTGCACGTGCAATTTTTTTTTTTTTGAGTTGGAATTTCATTCTGTCACCCAGACTGGAGTGCAGTGGCTGCTCCTCTACCTGCTGGGCTCCAGCAATCCTTCTGCCTCAGCCTTCTAAGTAGCTGGAACTACAGGCACGCACCACCAGGCCCAGCTGATTTTTGATTTATTGTAGAGACGAGGTCTCGCTGCCCAGGCGGGTCTCAAACCCGCGGGCTCAGGCAATCCACTCACCTCAGCCTCCCAAGGCGCGGGATTACAGGCTGAGCCACCAAGCCGGCTTGCACGTGCAATTTGATCGTTTCACTATCTTCATTTCATTGCCCTCCTTAAAAGCCTTGAATGACTCCTAAACTACAAAGAAATGGCCCAAATTCCTTATGGTATTCCCGATCTTTCAGACCTGGCCCCTGCCAGTGTGTCCTACCTCATCTCCTGCCACACCTCCACCTGTTCGTCATACAAAAAAAAGTTTGTTTTCTAAAAATGCCACTCCCTTTCTACATGCTGTTCCCTCTGCCTTTCTATTCTCTCGAAGTCTGCTGAACTCCTACTCATTCCTCAAGACCCAGTTCAAAAGTTCTCTCTTCTGTCAAGTCCTTTCTGATTCCCCCAGGCAAAATTAATCCCTCTGATCCTTGTGTATCTGAAGCATCTTGCATGTTATATGTTATAGCACATATCAGGGATACTATAATTAGTCTTCCCTGGTTCCCCTCAGTGGTGAGCATGTCCAGGGAATTAGCCTCCACCTCTGTATTCCCAGCATCTGACACAGAACCCAGCACATAGTTTAAGCTCCCCAAATGTTTTCTGAATGAAGGTAAATGGAAGGTTGGAGAGCCATTTGTAATACATGTTTATTTTTAAATTACTACATTTTTCTAAAGAAAACCGATGCTATTTGTGCTATCTCCTCTTTTTTTATCCTTTTTTTAGAGACAAGGTCTCACTCTGTTGCCCAGGCTGGAGTACCGTGGTGTGACCATAGGTCACTGCTGCCTTAAACTCCTGGGCTCAAGCGATCCTCCCACCACAGACTCCCAAGTAGCTAGGACTACTGGCATGCACCACCATGCCCGGATAATTTTTTTTTTATTTTTACTTTTATAGAGACGGGTCTCGCTATGTTGCTCAGACTGGTCTCGAACTCCTGTGGTCAAGCAGTCTTCCTACCTTGGCCTTCCAAAGTGCTGGGATTACAGGCATGTGCCACCAAGCCCAGCCTATTTTCCCTTTTAAATCTCATTTTGAGGGAGAAATTTAGTTCCTCGGTAAACTGAAGATGGCTTTCAAACTTTCTGGAAGTTTAAGAAAATACCACCTATGGTATTACTTCCTCATCATCGTAGTTCCTAAAAAGGTGAGGAAACCACACTGTGGATGGTATTAATGGAGCCTTGGTAACACCATGTCCTTCCCAAAGGTGAAGCCAAGCAACTTCCCTCACCACTGAGAATTTCTGTGAAAATATTTCACAGAATATTTTTCTCTCAGCCAGCGATCACTCCTTCCTAGCCTCCAAAACTTCATTAAGTGCCACCCACCAACTTTTTTTTTTAAATTGGAGTGATTTTTTCCCAACATTTGTTTTTTAGTTCAAACACCTTAAAAAGAAATGACCGGGCTCGGTGGCTCAGCCTGTAATCCCAGCACTTTGGAAAGCCTAGGCAAGTGGATTGCCTGAGCCCGCAGGTTCAAGACCCATCCAAGCAACTTGGCGAGACCTCATCCCTACAATAAATCAAAAATTAGCTGGGCGTGGTAGCGCACTCCTGTAGTTCCAGCTACTTGGAAGGCTGAGGCGGAAGGATCAACGGAGCCCAGTAGGTCAAGGCTGCGATGGCCAGGAGCATGCCACTGCACTCCAGTCTGGGCAACAGAGTGAGACTCCAACTCAAAAAAAAAGAAAAGAAATGTAGGGCCGGGCTCAATGGCTCAGCCTGTAATCCCAGTGCTTTGGGAGGCTGAGGCGAGAGGATTGCCCGAGCCCACGGGTTCGGGACCCACCCGGGCAACTTGGCGAGACCTCATCTCTACAATAAATCAAAAATTAGCCGGGCATGGTAGCGCACGCCTGTAGTTCCAGCTACTTGGAAGGCTGAGGCGGAAGGATAGCAGGAGCCCAGCAGGTCGAGGCTGCAGTGGCCAGGAGTGGTCAATGCATTCCAGTCTGGGTGACAGAGTAATATTCCAACTCAAAAAAAAAGAAAGAAATGTAAATACCCATATACCCACCATCTAGATGCTACAATTAACATTTTGCTTCGTCACTTAGCTATCCGTCTATGCATCTTTCCAGCCATTCATCAGTTTATCTTTTTTTTTATGATTTCAGTGTAAGTTGCAAATATCAGTACACTACACCACTAAACCCTTCAACAGGTGTATCATTAAAGTTCAGTCTCTGTTTACAGTTCTTTTTGTTTCTTGTTTTTGTTTTTGCTTTTGAGTTGGGGGTCTCACTCTGTCACTCAGGCTGGAGTGTAGTGTCATGATCTTGGCTCACTGCAGACTTGAACTCCTAGGCTCCCACCTCCGCCTTCTGAGTAGCTGGGACTACAGGCACGTGCCACCACACCCAGCTAATTTTTGGAATTTTCTGTAGAGGTGAGGTCTCACTGTTGCTTAGGCTGGTCTCAAATTCCTGGGCTCAGTCTTTACCTTGGCCTCCCAAAGTGCTGGATAACAGGTATACGCCACCACACCTGGCCTATGGTTCCTTTTTTTTTTTTTTTCTAAGTTAACTTTAAGTGATTTATTTGTTAGCTTGCTTAGAATAACGGCATTTCAGAAACATGGGCTTACCCAAGATTTTTGTTTTGGTTAATGTTTAAAGATAACAACAAAAAGAAAACCCTCTGCATATGCATTTTATGTATACACACACACAAAACAAAAAATCCAGAATGGTCCTTAGACATATGAGAACACACGTTCTGATTGAATGACTATGGAAATTTCTCCCAACATTTAAAAAAGCTGTTCCCTAATACAGAGGAAATAATACACCATGGTATCAAATGTTATTTCCTGATAAAGGAAACAACTACAGAAAGCTTTTCTTTATTTGTTCGAAGTAGCCAGTGCTACTGGTGCAAACCTCCCCCCAACAACGCTCCCAATACCACTTTCAAAATGAACTTACCAAACTTGATTTTCATTAGAATGCAGTTATTTTGTTGTACTAGGAAATCGAAAACCAAGACTCAGATTTCATATATATATATATAAGTAAATATATATAAAAGCAAAGCTAACAATTATTGAGCTCCGTCTTCTGGAGAAGAATGCCAAGTTAGTCTCTCCTCATAAAAAGCAATTAAAATTTGAAGACATCTCATATTTGCCTCTTTTGCCAGCACCAAATCTGCATCATCTGAATCTTTCCATTTCATGAGAAACATCCGTTCTTCACTGCTGTCTGTGGCACCAATTATTCTTTCAGGATCTGAGACCTCTGGCAAAGCCCCGTGGTTTCTCAGCAGCATCTCTTTTCTTCTTTGATTTGCTGTCATCAGATTCACTGTCAGATATTTTCTTTTTGTACCATCTGTTTCTTTACCAACTTTTTGAGAATTAAGAAATGTTTCAGGCCCAACTCGGTGGCTCAGCTTGTAATCCCAGTACTTTGGGAGGCCGAGGCGAGCAGCACTTTGGATTGCCTGAGCCCCGCAGGTTCGAGACCCACCCAGACAAGTTGGTAAGACCTCATCTCTACAACAAGTCAAAAATTAGCTGGGCGTGGTAGCGCGCGGCTATAGTTCCGGCTACTTGGAAGGCTGAGGCGGAAGAATTGCCGAAGCCCAGCAGGTCAAGGCTGCAGTGGCCAGGAGCGTGCCACTGCACTGCAGTCTGGGCAACAGAGACTCCAATTCAAAAAAAAAAAAGTTAAAGAAATGTAAATACCCACATATCCACCATCTAGATGCTACAATTAACATTATGCTTTGTTACTTAGCTATCCGTCTATGCATCCCTCCAGCCATTCATCAGTCTATCTTTTTTTTAATGATTTCAATGTAAGTTGCAGATATCAGTACACTACACTGCTAAACCCTTCAACAGGTGTATCATTAAAAGTCCAGTCTTTGTTTATGGTTCTTCTTCTTTTTGTTCTAGTTTTTGAGTTGGGGGGCTCACTCTGTCACTCAGGCTGGAGTGTAGTGTCATGATCTTGGCTCACTGCAGACTTGAACTCCTAGCTCCCACCTCCGCCTTCTGAGTAGCTGGGACTACAGGCACGTGCCACCACACCCAGCTAATTTTTGGAATTTTCTGTAAAGGTGAGGTCTCACTATGTTGCTCAGGCTGGTCTCGAATTCCTGGACTCAGTCCTTCCACCTTGGCCTCCCAAAGTGCTGGATAACAGGTATAAGCCACCACGCCTGGCCTATGGTTCCTTTTTTTTTTTTTTCTAAGTTAACTTTAAGTGATTTATTTGTTAGCTTGCTTAGAATAACGGCATTTCAGAAACATGGGCTTACCCAAGATTTTTGTTTTGGTTAATGTATAAAAATAACAACAAAAAGAAAACCCTCTGCATATGCATTTTATGTATACACACACACAAAACAAAAAATCCAGAATGGTCCTTAGACATATGAGAACACACGTTCTGATTGAATGGCTATGGAAATTTCTCCGAACATTTAGAAAAGCTGTTCCTTAATGCAGAGGAAATAATACACCATGGTATCAAATGTTATTTTCTGATAAAGGAAGCAACTACAGAAAGCTTTTATTTATTTGTTCGAAGTAGCCAGTGCTACTGGTGCAAACCTCCCCCCAACAACGCTCCCAGTACCACTTTCAAAATGAATTTATCAAACTTGATTTTCATTAGAATGCAGTTATTTTGTCGTACTAGAAAATCAAAGACCAAGACCCAGATTTTATATATATAAGTAAATATATATAAAAGCAAAACTAACAATTATTGAGCTCCGTCTTCTGGGAGAAGAATGCCATTAGTCTCTCCTCATAAAAAGCAATTAAAATTTGAAGACATCTCATATTTGCCTCTTTTGCCAGCACCAAATCTGCCTCATCTGAATCTTTCCATTTCATGAGAAACATCCGTTCTGCACTGCTGTTTGTGGCACCAATTATTCTTTCAGGATCCGAGACCTCTGGCAAAGCCCCGTGGTGTGTCAGCAACATCTTTTTTCTTTGATTTGTTGTCATCAGATTCACTGTCAGATAAAGATTTTCTTTTTTTAACCATCTGTTTCTTTACCAGCTTTTTGAGAATTAAGAAATGTTTCAGGCAGGGCTCCGTGGCTCAAGCCTGTAATCCCAGCACTTTGGGAGGCCGAGGCAAGTGGATTGCCTGAGCCCGTGTGTTTGAGACCAGCCAGGGCAACTTGGTGAGACCTTGTCTCTACAATAAAATAAAAAATAAAGTAGCCGGGCGCAGTAGTGTGCCTGTAATTCCAGCTCCTTGGAAGGCTGAGGCGAAGGATCGCCAAAGCCCAGCAGGTTGACGCTGGGGTGGCCGTGAGCGTGCCACTGCGCTCCAGCCTGGGCGACAAAAAAAAAAAAAAAAAAAAAAAGGAAATGCTTGAATTAACTCTGGACAATCTAAGTTTTCTTCAGGCTCCCAAGTATTGTCAGCGTCTGTAAATCCCTTCCTTCCACTTAAGAAAATATTCCACTTCCCCTTTCACTACACATCAATCCAGGACTTTTTCCACCACAAATTCTTCAGGCTCTGCCTCTTCAACTTTTTTACTCTTTCCATTCTGTTTCCTTCCCATCTTTTACAATGTCGTTTTATTGGAGGCCATTTTTTTATTGCAGACTTCAGGAGCTATTACTTTTGGTGCAGAATTGGGCACCCAGACAACTTGCAGCGGGAACACCCATGAACTTTCCCCTAGACCTCCAAGCAGTCTCCATAGGATCGCAACTTGGCTGCTTCTCAGCCTCCCTCTCCCATCAGCTCCCGGAGGGACACGCTGGGACGCTCCAGCCCCGCTGCGTGGCACTTCTCCCACGTCCATCCGCCCCTGCCCAGGCCCCTCCTGGCTGAGTCTCCGCTCCCTGAGGCGGAGCGCGACCCTCGTGGTCAGTGCATCCGCGGGGAGTAACAAAGGCCGCGCGGGGTTCGAGGGCACTGTGCAGGCCGCAGCGTCAGGACAACGGGCTGCCAGCCGTGTGAGTGCGGGGAAATGCACCACCCTTCTCAGAGGCCTGAGTCGCCGACCAGTTCTTCTTTAAAGTATAATTTATGTACGGTAAAGTGGACAGATCTTTAGTGAACCATTTAATGCATTTTGACAAATGACACAACCCCAACCAAAATATAGCACATTATCATCGCTGGAGAAAGTTTCCTCAAGTTCCTTGGGTTGGTGTTATTGTAACAAGCACAGAGCCCCCTCCTGTACTCTTCCCCCGGGGTTCCTCTCGGACATCTATGTTCTCAAGCCAGTATCTTCCTGAGATATCAACAGCCTCTTCCCGGCCATGTTTTCCAGGTGCTCTCCCATTCTCTGCTGGCTCCCTTCTCGTTTACATGAACCTGGAGAAAATCTGGAATGGACCCCGAGATCAGTTCTCTCTCCTCCAGAACTTTGCCAATGTCTGTCTGGCTGCTGCAGTGACACAGACTCTCTCCTTTCCATTTGACACCATGAAGAGAAAGATGCAGGTGAGGAGTCATGGGTGGCGGGAATGCCTTGAAGTGTTTGTGGGTGTGTTACAACAGCAAAGAACATGGACCCCAGGTGATGCCAGGTTCTCAAGGAGCATGTGACTGCTTGTACAAATACTGTGCAAACCCCCACTCTGTGGCATTTCTGCTGCTAACCACAGGGCTCTTGGCTCAAGCCCAAGCCGCCTCCTCATTCCCATACTCTGTTTTCGGTCTTTTATGAAACTGCCAGATGCGCCCTCCCCCATTTTTTTCCTGTCTTCCTGGTTCTCCTCCTCAAAGACCAGCAGGGAGTAGAATGTAAGATGCAGTCTGCTAAGGCTCCGTCTCCTTGCTGCCTCCACAGCAAAGAAACAGCAGTCTGACTTTCCTCCTCGCACCTGACCCCAGTGAAACAAACAGGATCGGACTAAAATAAGCTAGGTACTACCGCTCACAAAGGTCCAGTGGCCCCTGACTCCCTCCCTGAGGAAAGAACTGCTTTTAAAATGAGGTCGCTTCCAGGAGTTCAAGACCAGCCTAGGCATCATAGCGAGACCTCATCTCTACAAAGAAATTAAAAAATTAGCCAAACATGGTGGCACATGCCTGTAGTCCCAGCAACTTGGGAGGCTGAGGAGGGAGGATCGCCTGAGCCCAGGAGGTCGAGGCTGGGGTGAGCTGTGATTATGTCACTGCACTCCACCCTGGGTGACAAAGTGAGACCCTGATTCTAAATTTAACAATAAAATAAAATTGAATGGTTTCAAGGCTGCAGTGAGCTCTGATTACACCACTGCACTCCAGCCTGAGTGACAGAGTAAGACCCTGTCTCTTTAAAAAAAATGAAAAAAAAATGAAATAAAATGAGGTCATGTCTTAGCAGGATTGGTTGTGCATTTTCCTAATGGCTACCTTGGAAGACTCACATTTTTCACAGAGGCAAAAGCCTAGTATCAGAAATTCCAAAGTGAATAATCAGCTTAGCCTAGAATAAACCAATTTTGATAAAAGAAAAATCAGACTGACTCAAATAAGGTTGAGGATTAAAGTCACATCTGTACAGTGGCACCAGAATCCCAGCAGGGATGAGGCTTTGCATTTTCCCTTAACCCTGCTCACAACCCTAAAATTCCACTTCCATAGACTTGCCTGCCTCCCTGGCCTCTCTAGCAAGCCCTGATTTTTACAAGAGATGTACAGTAAGTCCTCTACATACAACTCTTCAAGTTAAGAACTTTAATAATGCAAACTTGTGCTTTTTTATGTATTATTTCTCTCTGCCAGGTATCAGTATAGCCTGTTAAATACATACAGTACTCTATAATTGATTGTTTTAGTTGGGTACCTAGGCTAACTTTGTTGAACTTACAACAAATGGACTTATGAACATGCTTTTGGAACCCAACTTATTCATATGTTGAGGACTTCCTATATTCCTGAAGAATTGTATGGAAATTAGTTTGGGGTCCACTGAATTCGATTTTAAATGATCAGTCCCAGCTGAGTTTGGTTTTCCCAATGACCTTAACTCCTCTGTCTGCTTTCTCAATACAGGCAACATAGTGAAACTGTGTCTCTACAAAAAATTAGCTGTGGTATTCTTGGTTGCTCTGGGCCATCTCTTACCCCAGCACTAAAAAGCTTGAAGGTACTTATCAAAGCTGCCTTCATACAAATACACACCATAATTGTACTCAACACTGCCACTCCAGTCCTTGAAACTTCATCTGTTTGGGTTGTGTTCCTTTCCTGTCCTTGTCCAAACAGATAAATAATTTTTACATTATCATAATGATAGTGTAGGTGTAAATTTAGAGTCTGCTTAGTGCATGCTCATTCATTTTTAAAAATTATTTCTAATCTTTAAAATAATGCACATATACATTTTTAAGTAAAATGGTTAATCTTATGTATGTTTGACCAGTTTTTTTAAAAATGTAGTGCATATAGCTTGTAGAAAATGTGGGAGATACAGAAAAGTACAAAAAAGAAAACAATAAATGACCCATAAGCCCACCAATATGCATGGATTAAAATGATTTTTTGTTTCTGTTTTTGTTTTTTTTTTTAGTCAGGGTCTTACTCTTTTGCCCAGGCTGGAGTGCAGTGGCATGATCACGGCTCACCACAGCCTTGACCTTCTGGGCTCAGGTGATCCTTCCACCTCAGCTTCCTGAGTAGCTGGAAATACAGGCACATGCCACCACGCCCAGCTAATTTTTTGTAGAGACACAGTTTCACTATGTTGCCTGGACTGGTCTCGAACTTCTAGGCTCAAGCAAGCCTCCCATCTTGGCCTCCCAAAGTGCTGAGATTACAGGCATGAGCCACTGTGCCCCGCCTGGATAATAAAGATTAACAGTTTTACTTCTATGTATATCTATATGTGGATGTATGTTATATAAATATATATTTATAAGCATATATATACGGTTATTTCTTTTTACAAAGTTGTGTTCATACCTTATATAAAAATTAATATGCTGCTTTCTTTAATTATTATATAATGGGTTTTGCTCCAGGCCATTAAGTCTGTAATTATCAAATAATATTCCACCATATGGATGTGCCAGAAATATTTAACAGTTTCTCATTTTTGAACATTTAGACTTTTTCTAATTCTTAAATATAATAGCACTGCAATGAAAATCCTTGTATTGAGATTGGCAGTAGCAGGACACTGCCCAGGGGGGCCGGAAGGCACACAACATCAATAAAGGTACCTGAGCCGGGCTCAGTGGTTCAACCTGTAATCCCATGCCTTAGGAGGCTGAGGTGAGTAGATTGCCTGAGCCCGCGGGTTCGAGACCCACCTGGGCAACTTGGCGAGACCTCATCTCTACAATAAATCAAAAAATTAACCGGGCGTGGTAGTGCGTGCCTGTGGTTCTAGCTACTTGGAAGGCTGAGGTGGAAGGATCACCGGAGCCCAGCAGGTCAAGGCTGCGGTGGCCGGGGGCGGCCACTGCACTCCACTCTGAGCGACAGAGTGAGACTCCAACTCAAAAAAATAAATAAATAAAAATAAGGGTACCTGATCACAAACCAGGCAACGTGGGGACCAAAGGGAGGCCCAAACTTTACCTTTACAGTGGCAACTTGTATACCTAATCCTGAACTGTATTTTTCACATCTTTGATGACACCCCTGGGCTATATTCCTAGAAGTAACTTGCAGGTCATAACATGTGAATAATTTTAGGACTCAATAAAATTTGCTCTCCAGAAAGGGTATAAGTTTACACTTGCACCAGCAGTAAGGGAGAGTGTTTCATCTTCTAAACCCTCAACATTAATTGAAGTTTATTGTTACTTTCTAAATCATTGTGAACCAAATAGCTAAAAAAATGGTATCACATTGTTTTGATTTGAATTTTTTAAAAATTTGTATTTTAGATTCTGGAGAGTACACACACATATTCATTACATGGATGTATTGTGTAGTGGTAGGGGTTGGGTCTCAGGTGGTCCATTCCCCAGATAGTGAACATTGTGCCTCATAGGTAATTTCTGAACCCTTATTCCCCCCCCTTATTGCGTGTCCCCAGTGTCTATTATTTCCATCCTTGTGACTCTTTTTTTTTTTTTTTTTTGAGTTGGAGTCTCACTCTGTCGCCCAGACTGGAGTGCAGTGGCCGCTCCCGGCCACCACAGCCTCGACCCACTGGGCTCTGGCGATCCTTCCGCCTCAGCCTTCCGAGTAGCCAGAATTACAGGCACGCGCTACCACTCCCGGCTGATTTTTGATTTATTGTAGAGATGAGGTCTCGCCAAGTTGCCCAGGCGGGCCTCGAACCCACGGGCTAAGGCAATCCACTCACCTCGGCCTCCCAAAGCACGGGATTACAGGCTGAGCCACCGAGCCCGGCTCCTTGTGACTCTTTAGCTCTCACATATGAGTGAGAAAATGCGGTGTTTAGCTTAATTGAATTTTATTGATTACAAACAAAGTTGCAGATTTTTCATGTATCAGTTAGTCCTTTGTATTTCTCTGTAAGTTTTCTACTTGGGTCCTTTCCCTATTTTTCTAGAATATTCAGCTTTTTCTATTGATTGGTAAGAAGTCTTTATAGGCCGAGCTCGGTGGCTCAGCCTATAATCCCAGCACTTTGGGAGGCCGAGGTGCGTGGATTGCCTGAGCCCGCGGGTTCGAGACCCGCCTGGGCAATTTGGCGAGACCTCATCTCTACAATAAATCAAAAAATCAGCCAGGCGTGGTAGCGCGCGCCTGTAGTTCCAGCTACTTGGAAGGCTGAGGCGGAAGGATTGCCGGAGCCCCAGCAGGTCGAGGCTGCGGTGGCCGGGAGTGGCCATTGCACTCCAGTCTGGGTGACAGAGTGAGACTCCAACTCAAAAAAAAAAGAAGTCTTTATATAGTAAAGATATTAAGCATTTGTCATACATTGCACATGTCTTTTTTTCCTGGTTTGACATTTTGTTTCTAATGCTGTTTATGTGTTGTTGTTGTTGTGTATATCTGAAAATTTTATTCAGCTATATCGCTTCCTGTTTTTTTGTTGTTTCTTAGTTTGTTTTTCTGCTCAACAGGTCTGCCCCACCCCACAGTCCTGTGACTATTCACTCCTATGTTCTTTATATACTTCTTTATTATAATTTTTACACCTAACACTTTAGTACATTTAGAATTTGCGTGATGTGTGGCAATCATCTAATTTTTTAAAAATACTTTACCAATTGTTTAAACACCATTTTTTGAATAATCTTTCTTTTCTCCATTCTTTGTATTGTGACTTTCACCATATACTAAACATTTGTATCTGTTCTATGGTTTCTATCTGTCTAAAAGACCATAGCTTTGGAATGCCTTTTCTTTTCTTTTCTTTTTTTGAGTTAGAGTCTCACTCTGTCGCCCAGACTGGAGTGCAGTGGCCTATCCCGGCCATTGCAGCCTCGACCTGCTGGGCTCCAGCGATCCTTCCACCTCAGCCTTCCGAGTAGCCGGAATTACAAGCATGCACTACCACGCCCAGCTGATTTTGTGATTTATTGTAGAGATGAGGTCTTGCCAAGTTGCCCAGGTGGGTCTCGAACCCACGGGCTCAGGCAATTCACTCACCTCAGCCTCCCAAAGCACGGGATTACAGGCTGAGCCACCAAGCCTGGCTCTTTTCTTTTCTTTTCTTTTGGGAGTTGGGGTCTCACACTGTCACCCAGACTGGAGTATATGATCATGGTTCACCACAGCCTCAACCTCCTGGGCTCAAGGTGATCCTCCCACCTCTGCCTCCTGAGTAACTGGGACTACAGGCACACACCACTATGCCCAGCTAATTTTTTTATTTTTGTAGAGACAAGGTCTCGCTATGCTGCCCAGGCTGGTCTCAAGCAATCCTCCTGCTTCGGCCTCCAAAATGCTAGGATTACAGGCATGAGCCATGACTCCCAGCCTGGAGTGCCTTTTCATATCGGGTAGAACACATTGCTCTTTGTTGTTCATTGCTCTTCTTTTCAACAATTCCTGATCATTTTCTTTCTTTCTTTCTTTCTTTCTTTCTTTCTTTCTTTCTCTTTCTTTCTTTCTTTCTTTCTTTCTTTCTTTCTTTCCTTCTTTCTTTCTTTCTTTCTTTTCTTTCTTTCTTTTTTTCTGAGTCAGGGTCTCATTCTGTTGCCCAGGCTGGAGTGCAGTGGCATGCTTATGACCACTGCAGCCTCAACCTGCTGGGCTCAGGCAATCCTTCAGCCTCAGCCTTCCAATTAGCTGAACCTACAGGCGTGCACCACCACTCCCAGCTAACTTTTTTGATTTATTGTAGAGACGAGGTCTTGCCAAGTTTCCCAGGCTGGTCTCAAACCCATGGGCTCAGGCAATCCTCTCACCTCAGCCTTCCAAAGTGCTGAGATTACAAGCATGAGCCACCACACCCGGCACCTTGATCATTTTCAATCATTTGTTCTTCCTGATGAACTTTAGAATTACCTTGTGATGATGAATGGAATGATGTTAAACCTATAAAATTGGAGTACTTTGTGTAAAATATTTCATCTTTTGCTCAGGGACACGGTATCTCTCTCCTTTACTTTCAGTCTTGTTTCTTTAGGTTGAACCATATGAAACTGTCAATATTTGATCTTTTTGACATTCAAATGACAATTTCATATGGTTCAACCCTTAGAAAAGTTTTCTTCAAAGCGTGATTATATCTTTTTGAAAAGAGAGCTTCTTTAAAAAAAAGGGGGGGGGCCACGCTCGGTGGCTCAGCCTGTAATCCCGCTTTGGGAGGCCGAGGTGAGTGGATTGCCTGAGCCCGTGGGTTCGAGACCCGCCTGGGCAACTTGGCGAGACCTCATCTCCACAATAGATCACAAAATTAGCCAGGTGTGGTAGCGCGCGCCTGTAGTTCCAGCTACTTGGAAGGCTGAGGCGGAAGGATTGCCAGAGCCCAGCAGGTCGAGGCTGTGGTGGCCGGGAGAGGCCACTGCACTCCAGTTTGGGCGACAGAGTGAGACTCCAACTCAAAAAAAAAAAAAAAAAAGGAAGAAAGAAAGAAAAGAAAAGCTGAGGAGAGGTGGGGTAGGAAGGTGGTATAATATACTACCAGCTTTTTATTCATTTTTAAAAGTCCTTGTCCCCAGCTGGGTTCAGTGGCTCAGCCTGTAATCCCGCGCCTTTGGGAGGCTGAGGTGAGCGAATTGCCTGAGCCTGCGGGTTCGAGACCCGCCTGGTCAGCGAGACCTCATCTCTACAATAAATCAAAAAATCAGCCGGGCGTGGTAGCGCATGCCTGTAATTCCAGCTACTCGGAAGGCTGAGGTGGAAGGATCGCCAGAGCCCAGCAGGTCGAGGCTGCGGTGGCTGGGAGCGGCCACTGCACTCCAGTCTGGGCGACCGAGTGAGACTCCAACTCAAAAAAAAAAAAAAAAAAAGTCCTGGTCCTAAGAATTTCTCTCACTGCCAGGGGCATCTCTCCAGCACTTTCTGCCACCTCTTGTAATTTAGTGTTACTTATGCATAGTTCAAGATTTGTTGAGCTCAGCTTTCTTCCCTTAGTGGAACTGTCCAAAACCAGGGCTTGAGGTGGGTGGAGGAGTAGGGCTAGTCAGTGAGAAAGGGTTTCAGATGAAGTTCAATGACATCTAAATGGGTGACTGAGGGGTTTCCGTCTTCTTCATAAACCTTGGTTGTCCTTTCTCCTCCTGGGAGCTAGCACAGTGGCCAGCTCTGGGAGAATCTAGACAACACTGCATCCTGCACTAGAATAGGTCCCTACCACTACAATCTACTGTAAACCACAGTAGGATACCCTCAGGATAGTGGGGGGTAATCCTAATCATCTTTGTCCTTGCTTGGGAACCTTCTAGATAATGCATGCATAGAACATAAGTAGAAGCTTTTAAATAAATGTAAAGTCATGATGGTTGTAAAAAAAAAATCCAGAGGTAATTGTGCTGTTTCCACAAAACTGAATCAACATCTGACTATGAATAACATCATAAATGGCATCTAAAGACAGAGCATGTGAATTCAGTCAAAGTGTTAGTTTTCAGGGGTTAATAAACATACTAATGCCTTGCTACTCTATATTTTTAAAAAATTAATTCCCAAGACAGAACCGCAGGCTGCTTTTAAATCCAAACATGGAGCCGGGCCCGGTGGCTCAGGCTGTAATCCCGTGCCTTGGGAGGCTGAGGTGAGTGAATTGACTGAGCCCGCACGTTCGAGACCCGCCTGGGCAACTTGGTGAGACCTCATCTCTACAATAAATCAAAAATGAGCCGGGCGTGGTAGCGCACGCCTGTAGTTCCAGCTACTTGGAAGACTGAGGCGTAAGGATTGCCAGAGCCCAGCAGGTCGAGGCTGCGGTGGCCGGGAGAGTGCCACTGCACTCCAGTCTGGGTGACAGAGTGAGACTCCAATTCAAATAAATAAATAAATAAATAAATAAATAAATAAATAAATAAATAAATAAATAAATAAAATCCAAACATGGGCCAGGTGCAGTGGCTCACACCTGTAATCCCAACACTTTGGGGGGCCGAGGCAGGTGGATGATCACTTGAGGCCAGGAGTTTGAAACAAGCCTGGGTGACCTAGAAAGACCCCCCCATCTCTGCAAAAAAACTTTACAAACTAGCCAGGCGTGGTAGCATGCTCCTATAGTCCCGTTACTCAAGAGGCTGAGGTGGAGGATCACCTGAGCCCAGGATAGCTAGGCTGTTATGAGTCATGATCACCTCACTGCACTCCAGCCTGCATGATAGAGCTAGACCCCGTCTCAAAAAAAAAAAAAAGAAAAGAAAATTGTAATTAATTAATTAAATTCAAACATGACACTGGCATCTCTGGCCACTAGATGCCGCTACAGTAAATGGAGAGAATTGAGCACTATCGACAGTATTGGAGCCTGAAGTTCAGTGATCTCCAGTTAACAAATTCATAATCTCTGAAGTTCATTTTCACTTTGGAAAATGGGTGACCTAGAAACAACAGTCTAACCCTAAAGTTTTTGTTGTTGCTATTATTCATGCAAGGCACATAATCCAAATTCACCGAAAGGGGAAAGTTTTTTTTGTGTGTTTTTTTTTGAGTTGGAATTTCACTCCGTCGCCCAGACTGGAGTGCAGTGGCCGCTCCTGGCCACCGCAGCCTCAACCCACTGGGCTCTGGCGATCCTTCCACCTCAGCCTTCCGAGTAGCCGGAATTATAGGCGCGCGCTACCACGCCCGGCTAATTTTTTATTTATTGTAGAGATGAGGTCTCACCAAGTTGCCCGGGCGAGTCTTGAACCCGCGGGCTCAGGCAATCCACTCACCTCAGCCTCCCAAAGGCGCAGGATTACAGGCTGAGCCACCGAGCCCGGCTGGGAAAGTTTTAATAGCAGTCTGCCCTCACTGGAGCAGGTTGTGTTTACCAGCAGAATACATAACCAGGGACCTTTCAGGGCCATCAAGTTGCTCCAACCTGAGCACGCTTAATGGCTACATTTGCATTCTATTGGCTCCTTGTTGCCTTGCCCATCACAAAGCAATCAATGGCAGGTGTCTATTGGATAATCAACTGGACAGGAAATTCCCACACCGACTGACCTCTTTTTTTTTTCTCTTAATATGCTTTTCTCCAGACACACACTCTCTCTCTCTCTTTCTCTCTCTCTCTGCCCGTTTAAAGGCACATCAGTGGAACTCTTTTGAACATAATGACAATAATCAGAAGTCTTGTTGAACCAGATGAGTCCTTCCTTCACCATGCTTACACTCATTTTATTCTTTTTCTTTTTCTTGCCTTGGCTCCTGGCTGGCACACTAGAGAATGGAGAGGTAAATCAATTATGCATGTGCATGTTTTGATAGAATGGTTTTGGGGGGGGGGTCAGCCCAGTGCACACATGGAATGAGGGTGCCCTCAAACTGGTATGCTTTCACAGACCCCAAGACTGCCCTGCCCCAAATCTCCCTTCCCCATACACGTCCATGCATCTCAGTTCAAGCTCTTCCAGATACAGCCTGGCTTTTGCATCTTTGTATCTCCCATACCTGGTCCAGGGGCTGGGCCAGAAGAGACTGACAGAACTTAGTATATTGAGAGAACAAGTAGGAAGGGTAAAACATTGGCAGATTCATTGATCTGATTAATCTTTGGGTCCGTAATAAAGACCAGGGATTCCTGAGAAAATGGTTCTCTGGACAAGTGTATATGGAAAGAAGAGGGAGACAGGCTGGGCAACAGTGATGTGAAAACCCAGGGAGCAGCTGAGAAAGTCTGAAGGGATCAGGAAGAAGGCACTGGGCACAAGCTTGGTCCCCCTACAACTCTGCCTGACATCCTCCCCTGCTGCCTACATTAGGTGTCTCCCCTTGATCAGTATAAAATCAGGTGTCAGCCAGTTGCTTTATACCCCAGTGGACTTTGACCCCATCGTGGCTCACAAGGTAAGCAGGATTGGGCCAGGTCAGCATTTGAACTGAAAGCACATAAGATGAAGGGCAAAGGTGGATCCAAGTGGCACAGCTGACCTAGCAGAATGCACATGGTCTGTGAATAAACAGAGGCCCCAGCCTGCTCAAATAGAGATGCCAGGTCTGGCCGAGATACTTACCACCTCAGGTTACCTTTGCTCAATTGGACACAGTCACTTCATTCATTCCCTCTCAGGGCACTCATCCCCTCTCATGGTTTCTTATGCCCAAACCTACATCTTCAGCCCTGACCTCCCTCCTGAGTCCTGAGCCCACATGTCCCACAGCCTGCTAGACATTGTCATTTGTCTATCACATCCCCACTATCGCCTCTAACTTAATATGTATCAAACTGTGTTCTCCCTCCCCAACACTTTCTCCCCAGAGTTTTCCATTTTAATACCATCATTACCCCAGTTGGCCCAGCCAGAAATACAGAACTTGATTTTGACTCTTCTTCCGCCCCACTCAGTCAACCTCAGCCCAGTTGCTTCTTCATTTCTGATGCTCTCATACTGGTCTTTCTTTTTGTCACTGTCCCCTTCCCTAATCTAGGACCTTATCAGCTCATACCTAAGATATGACAGTAATCCTCTAATTGATCTCCAAGATTAATTCTAAAAATGATCATAAGCATTGAACCCTACTAGGTGCCAGGCACTGTGCTAAGTGCTTTATGTTTGATATCTCATTTAATCCTTACAACAATCCTACAAGGTGGGCACTGTCATTAGCGAACCCATTTTACAGATGAGAAAATGGAGGCACTGAAAGATTCTGTACCCTGCAAGTTCACCCATCCAGCAACTGAGCTGGAGTGTGTGTAAGCCCAGGTAGCTTATCTCCAGGGTCAAGGCTCATTTCAGTTCCCTCCAGCCCAGCCCATGGGCTTCTACCAGACTAATTTTCTTCAAATCTGCCTGTGTTGTGTCCTTTTTAATTGTTCCCAGGTAATAAAGACTAAGCCCCTTGGCCTGGCATGTTTCCCTTTCCAACTTTCCCATCCTCACCGAGCAGAGGCCCTTTACATAAGGAAGTACAAAATCAAATGCCTGCAGAAACTTGAATACAACATGAAAAAAGAACTTAGGGAAACCTAGATAACATACACTCACCCCCTAAAGAATAAGTTCTCAAGTGCATTCAGAGCCATCATGGCTCTCCAAAGCATTCTGGGGAGCTGCACTTCACTGTGCTCACAAGATGTGATCAGCATCTAAATATGGAGAGCAGAAAGGAAGAAAGTGAGCCAGAGAGGCTGTGGCAAGCTCCTCCTCCCAAAAGACCAGATGCCACTTAGAAATGTGGGCCCAGTTTTCACAGGAACCTAAACTCCAGATTTTTAGGTAAAAATCGCCTATCTTTTCACTCTTGGCAAATAAAAATTGTTAAGTACTGACTGGGCTCAACAAAACGCACCTTTTTATGACCTCCGCTCTATTCAAGCTTCTGATTCCATGGAAATGACCTTCTTAGCCCCCTCCCCCAAGGCCTGAAGACTAAGTGTATTTCACATTCCAGTGGCCTGGCCATTGTACAAGGGCTTACCTCTGCCTGGAACAAGAATCCCTATCTTCTCCTTGAAGGCTCCACTGAAGTTTCCCTTATTGATGGCTGTCTCTCCCTACCTACTTTAGCAAGTTTTTGTTGTTTTGTTTAAATAAATGAATTGACTTTTCCCAGCCCCAAAACAGCCATCCTATTTTGATGGATAAAGGCAGATGTTTTGCCTTTATAGAACCACAATCAGGGTACTCCAGACCACTTCAGAGGAGATTCTGGGGCAGAGAACCTGAGTTAACTAACAACGTGCTCTATCAATAATTGTAGATGCTGGCTGGGTATGGTGGCTCACTACAATCCCAGCACTTTGGGAGGCTGAGGCGGGCGGATTGCTTGAGGCCACTAGTTCGAAATCAGCCTGGATAACATAGCAAGACCTCATCTCTACAAAAAAAATCAATAAAAAGTTAGCTAGGCGTGGTGGTGCATTCCTATAGTCCCAGCTACACAGGAGGCTGAGGTGGAAGGATCACCCAAACCCAGGAGGTTGAGGCTGCCATGATCCGTGATCATGCCATTGCATTCCAGCCTGGGCAACAGAGTGAGACCCCAACTCAAAATAATAATAATTGCAGGTGCTGTGTTTTCATTGTCCCGCCCATCCCCATGCCCAAGGGCATACTTATTTTGTTCTTAGAGCTTCGTGGGTAAATATCCTTTTCAAATGATGCTGTTAGTCTATAAGTGTCCTCTGATCCAGCCAGTTTCTTTCCATAGTACTTCTCTCTGTGCCCCACCTTTTCCCATCTCAACATCATTGCCCTGCTGTCCCTTTCCTATCAAAGAAGTCTTCTTTCCCCTTCTGAACATCCATAGCTCACTCTTGCTGTAGCTTTCTTCTGACCCATGCCACGTTTCTCCTTGTATAAGAATCTTTTCTGCCCCTATTCCCTCTAGATTGCAAGCTCTCTGCCTATGGGAAGTTTGTATTTCACATTTATCTATCCCCACGACATACAGCCTTATGTAGCAGGCACTTAATACTTGTTTAAAAATGAATGAGTTAGCCAGGATCAGTGGCTCAGCCTGTAATCCCGTGCTTTGGGAGGCTGAGGTGAGTGGATTGCCTGAGCCCGCGGGTTCGAGACCCGCCTGGGCAACTTGGCGAGACCTCATCTCTACAGTAAATCAAAAAATTAGCCGGGCTGGTAGCGCGCGCCTGTAGTTCCAGCTACTTGGAAGGCTGAGGCGGAAGGATCACCGGAACCCAACAGGTCAGGGCTGCGGTGGCCGGGAGCAGCCACTGCACTCCAGTCTGGGCGACCGAGTGAGACTCTAACTCAAAATAAATAAATAAAAATGAATGAGTTGCAGGGCCTGCTTGGGAGATCTCACTGTCTGTGAGTACAGAATTGAACTTTAGCGGATGCTGGGTGAACCCCAGATCCATATCAATGTACCTACCAAGCTAAAGGTAAGAATATCCAAAGCCTGCCCCCTCCCCAGCCTGCTGCCCTAAGGAAACCTGTGCTTGACCCTCTCTAAGACCACCTATGCACTTTGCTCTGAGAATGCACTGCCTTCCTCTCCTGCCCTATTGGTCAGATTCTGTGCATCTCAGTGCAAACAGCCATTAACATGCCAAGACAGGCGGATATGCTAAAAAACAGAGGGAAAAAATCTTGACACCATTTTGATTTCCACCCCCTCTTCATTCCAGCCTCCCAGTGCTTTGTATGGTGTCTGGAAGTGCTTGACAAATCATAGCACCATCACATCTGTATAGTCATCCCTAAGTATCCTTGGGGGATTGGTTCCAGGACCCGCCTCCGATACCAAAATCTACTCATGCTCAGGCCTGTGATCGGGCCTGCAGAACGCCGTGGATACCAAAAGTTGGCACTCCTCATATGCTGGTTTGGCTTCCCATGTTCAGTTGTGGATGACTGTATTTATTGGAAAAATTAGCATACAAATAGACCAGCGCAATCCAAACCCCTATGTTGTTCAAAGGTCTACTGTATGATTAAGTTGGTTGCTTTCCATAAATGTGACCTAATCTAAATGAGTGTTTGTAAATCTGTGCTCTCTTTTGGCAGGGAGGTTTTGCCAGGGATAAGGTTGGGGACAAACTATGCCAAGGGAGGTGATGACAGGAAAGCCTTTCCTGGGATTAAGAAATTGTAATATAGGCCGGGTGTGGTGGCTCAGCCTGTAATCCCAGCATCTTGGGAGGCCGAGGCGAGAGGCTTGCCTGAGCCCAGGAATTCAAGACCAGCCTGGGCAACTTGGTGAGACCTTGTCTCTACAAATAAATCACAAAAACTAGCCAGGCATGGTGGCGTGCATCTGTAGTTCCAGCTATTTGGAAGCCTAAGACGGAAGATCGCCTAAGCCCAGCAGGTTGAGGCTGCAGTGGTCATGAGTGTGCCACTGCACTCCAGTCTGGGCGACAAGAGTGAGACTCCAACTCAAAAAAAAATTGTAAGATAATAATAGCTACCATTTATTGGTCATTTAATATGTTCAAGGCAATATCTTAATCTTCTTTATTGACCCTATGGTATAAATGCTGTTATTATTCCTATTTTATAGATGAGGAACCAGGTACAGAGGGTAAGTCACTAGCCCAAAAGTTTCATAGCTGGTAAGCAGTGGAGCTGGGACATGAACCTAGCTCTCTCCTTCCTCAGGCCCTTCCTTTACCCACCAAGAGGACAGAGACTTGTTTCTAGAGGCTAGGTAATTGGATCATTTTGTCTTCAGTTTCCTTGCCCCAGGTGCAGGACTAGAGAATGAGGGAGCAGGAAACCAAACCTGGAGAATTGGGAGCCCACAGTCTCAGTGCAAGAGGAACTGAGGAAAACAGTAGTGGGCAAGCTCAGAAACTGACAGGCAGGAGCCTTGTCTGAGACTATTCAGGCTGCTGTAACAAAATACCACTAGCTAGGTTGCATATAAACAACAAAAATTCCAGCTGGGCTCAATGGCTCAGCCTGTAATCCCACGCTTTGGGAGGCTGAGATGAGTGGATTGCCTAAACCCGCGGGTTCAAGACCCGCCCGGCCAACTTGGCAAGACCTCATCTCCACAATACATGAAAAAATTAGCCAGGCGTGGTAGTGCGCACCTGTAGTTCCGGCTCCTTGGAAGGCTGAGGTAGAAGGATTGCCAGAGCCCAGCAGGTAGAGACTGGAGTGGCCGGGAGCAGCTCCAGTCTGGGCGACAGAGTGAGACTCCAACTCAAAAAAAAAAATTCTCGTGGTTCCAGAGGCCAGGAAGTCTAGGATCAAGACAGATTTGGTATTTGGTGAGGGTCTGCTTACTGGGTCATAGATGGCACCTTCTCACTGTGTCTTCACATAGTGCAGGAGGGAGCTAGCTCTCTGGAGTCTCTCTCTCTCTCTCTCTCTCTCTCTCTCTCTCTCTCTCTCTCTCTCTCTCTCTCTCTCTCTCTCTCTCTTTTGAGTTGGAGTCCCCTTCTGTTGCCCAGGCTAGAGTACAGTGGCATGCTTATGGCCACCACAGCCTCTACCTGCTGGGCCCAGGCAATCCTTCTGCCTCAGCCTTCCAAGGAGCTGGAACTACAAGCATGCACCATCACACCTGGCTAATTTTTGATTTATTGTAGAGATGAGGCCTCACCAAGTTGCCCAGGCTGGTCTTGAACCTGTGAGCTCGGGCAATCCTCTCACCTCGGCCTCCCAAAGTGCTGGGATTATAGGTATGAGCCACTGCGCTGGCCTGGAGTCTCTTTTATAAAAGCACCAATCCCATTTGTGAGAGCTTTGCCTTCATGACCTAATCAACTCTCAAAGCCCCACCAGTTAATATCATCACCTTGGGGGTCAGGATTCCAACAGATGAATTTTGGGAGGACACAAACATTCAGACCATAATAAGCCAGACTTTGGCCAGGGAATGGTTAACACAAATTAGAGAGAGACAAAAACATCTTTGGAAAACTGGACTGTCCTGAGGCTCGCTTTAGTCTCTGGCAGCTGGCAACAGAAGGCGGTATTCCAAAGGCTGTATTTGCAGATTTGACTTGAAGCCATCAGATTATAATGAGCAGCGAGCCACAGGCATAGACCATTCAGTAGCCATGGACTTCTGGCCAGCCATGAACTACCACAGGTACTCAGAGTGACTTGGAAGAAAGCACTACAGGTTCTCCAAGTCCTGGAGAGGGGCAGTAGACAGGACCAAAGCCCCAGGAGGGGAGAGTAAATTATTGTCATCCCCCCTGCTAGGAGATGCTAACAGAGTTTCAGGTTTTCTCCCTACTTCACCATCTCTTGGTTGGCATGGCATCTATTCACAATAGGAACAGAGCTCTATTTTCCTATCAACTCTAATTACCTGTCCACAAGTACAAACATTGCTGGGTTCTGAGTTCTCAGGGTGTGGGAGAAGATGGGAAACTTACCTTGAGTTTGTTGCATCTTCAACTCCCTGCTGTTATCTTACTTTTAGGTAGGTCTCATTGTGGACTAACTTCTGCCTAAGTGAGTAGCATTGCTTTGGTAGTCAGAAAAAGGGTTGCTTTTCAAATCCAGGTAGATGTCTGGACATCCTTTAGGCAAGGTGGCTTTGTTTGAGCAGCAGCATCATTATTATTATTATTATTATTATTATTATTATTATTATTATTATTATTTGAGTTGGAGTCTCACTCTGTCGCCCAGACTGGAGTGCAGTGGCACGCTCCCGGCCACCGCTGAGCATCATTATTAAAGTGAAGGGAAAGAAAAACCCTCTGCTTTGTTTTTTCAAAAGGTGTAGAGTGTCCTAAATACGTTAGGGATGGCAGTTGTTGATCATGGAAACAAGACTGTCCCTAGAAGGCAGATAAGGAGGGAATAGGGAGGAGGCTTCCTAACTCCACTAAATGTAAAATCATTCTGTCCTTTTCTTTTTTTTTTTTTTTTGGAGTTGGAGTCTTACTCTGTCACCCAGACTGGAGTGCAGTGGCCGCTCCCGGCCACCACAGCCTCGACCTGCTGGGCTCTGGCGATCCTTCAGCCTCAGCTTTCCGAGTAGCCGGAATTACAGACATGCGCTACCATGCCCGGCTGATTTTTGACTTACTGTAGAGATGAGGTCTCGCCAAGTTGCCCAGGCGGGTCTCGAACTCGCGGGCTCAGGCAATCCACTCACTTCAGCCTCCCAAAGCGCGGGATTACAGGCTGAGCCAATGAGCCCGGCTGTCCTTTTTGCTTGACCTGATGAGCTAGCTTATTCCTTTGAAGAGCTAAAGTTCTGGAATTAAAATGGCCACCCTGTGCCAAGCAGGCTTCTTTGAGCTCCAGCTGAATGGTAACAGCAGCTAAAATAGGAGCGTCCCACCTTCCCTCCCCAGTACCCCTTTCCTTCAGACTGGGGGTGAAGAGAGAGGTAGGGAAAAGGGAAAGGTCCTAGAAAAGGCCTGCTGTCAACCAGGAAGGGCCCACAGCTAGCTGTGAGCATTCATAGGAAGCCCCTGCTGTCAGGAGAATGTGAAGTTTGCTGACCTTTCTACTGGCTTCCAGCCAGCTTTGGAAATGAAGCACAATTTTCACCTCCTTTGCCCCACATAGCTGTCACTTACTTGTTTTTGATGACTGTGCTCATCTTGAGGCTGCAATGGACAGACTAACTCAATGGGTAACAATGTGGGCTTCAGATTTCAGCCTCATCCCCTTACTCCCCATGAACTTGGTACATCATGTAACCCCTCTGTGCCTCATCATCCTCATCTATAAAACATAGGGATAAGAATAGTGCCCATTTCATATACTTGCAGCAAAGACTGAATTAAGTTAATGCAGATATAGAACTGGATACATATGCATACTCTCAACAATGCTGGTATGCTATGTTTATTTTTCTTGAAGCATCTCTTCAGAATCTATGCATTGCATGGAAGGCCTGATTAGAACAATAAAAACCAGTCCAGGTGTGTCCTGAGAGGACATGTCCTGAGAGGCCGCCATGTGCAAGCAATGCACACATCTGTATATTTCTAGCCTTTTGAAAACTGTCTTCTTTTTCTCACCCTTCCTACCCAATCTCACCCCTAGGCAAGGTGACACTCTCAAAGTGGGCCTTTCTAGAAGTCAGCTATGCTGCCAGCTTGCCTGCCTGTGGCCTGGGCCTCAGCATGCTCTGCTCACTTGCATCTCAATGGCTTTCTCCAGTTAGGCCCAGCTGCACGTTTGGTTTCCCCACCCCCTCCCACCTCTAATGGCCACACAGGAACTGACTATTACTCTTCTCTCTGTCCAAGCTGAATACTAACCTGCTGTTTGCTTGCTCCCCTACCGTGATTGCAGGCTTTCTGAGCAGCTAGTCATCCCTCTGGCCTGCTGCTGAAGCCGGAGGCATTCGCGCTGGAGGGGATCAAGGGTAGCTTGTAGGCATGTCGTGCTGAGGGGCAGCTGCCTACTCCCACTTGTACAAATGTCCCCACTGCAGAGCCCAGGTGCTTTCCAGCTGTAGGAGGACAGCTATTTGGGACCCGGTATGCCAAGAGAAACACGGGTCATGTGGTTCACAGGACAGAAAGATCCTTTAACTCTAATACGATTGACTTTTTTTGTTTGACTACTGGGAATTTGCCAAAAGACTAATGCCTCTTGCCACAACTGCCTTCCTCAGGTCCTCAGATGGTTTGGGAATTAGACAACTTGGTCTTCCAATTGTGTCCTCCACATCCACAGAAGACCCAAGTTGTTTTTCAAGAACACACAAAAGGTTCTGAGTGCTCACGCTGTGTGCTCATGCTGGAAGATTCTTTTTTGCTCTACTAATTTTTTTCCTTTTCTTTCTCTGGTCTCTCCTTTTTAATGCTCTTTTAAAATTAAGTATTCTAACTTTTGGGTAAGTAACACATGCACACGATACAAAATCCACAAGGGGCAATGTGTAGACACTAAAAAGTAAGTCTCCTCAAGCTTCGTCTCTTAGCCACCCAGTTCCCCCCAAGTCAACACTGCTATGAGCAGTTTCTTACCCATACCTTTCCAAAGAATGTCTACACATAGATATGCACATTTATGTTATAGTTGAGGGCAATCAGCAGCATACGGCATATACTATTCTGCACGCTATTTTTTTTTTTTTTTTTGAGTTGGAGTCTCACTCTGTCGCGCAGACTGGAGTGCAGTGGCCGCTCCCAGCCACCGCAGCCTCGACCTGCTGGGCTCCGGCGATCCTTCCGCCTCAGCCTTCCAAGTAGCTGGAACTACAGGCGCGCGCTACCAAGCCCGGCTAATTTTTTGATTTATTGTAGAGATGAGGTCTCGCCTGCCCAGGCGGGTCTCGAACCCTCTGGCTCAGGCAATCCACTCACCTCAGCCTCCCAAGGCGCGGGATTACAGGCTGAGCCACTGAGCCCGACTTTCTAAGCATTTTTTTAAGCAAGGTCTCACTCTGTCACCCAGGCTTGAGCACAGTGGCACAATCACAGCTCACTGCAGCCTCTAACTCCTGAGTTCAAGTGATCCTGCTGCTTCAGCCTCCTGAGTAGCTGGGACTACAGGCATGTACAACCATGCCCAGCTCTTTTTTTTTTTTTTTTTTGTAGAGAAAAGGTCTCATTATGTTGCCTAGGCTGGTCTTGAACTCCAGGGCTCAAGCAATCCTCTCACCTCAGCCTCCCAAAGTGCTGGGATTACAGGCATGAGCCACCATGCCCAAGTTCTAAGCATTATGTATTAAGTCATGTAATGTTGACAAGAATTCTATAAGGTAGGTGTTATTATTACCCCATTTTACAAATGAGGAAATTGAGGTTCCAAAAGGTGAAGGCACTTGCTGATGCTCACAGTGCTTATGAGAGGTAAAGCAGGAATTCAGTCCAAACTGTCTGGCCTCAGGGCCCGTGCACTTTATCCCCCAGCCCTCTCTGTGTCAGCAGCAGGCTGATGGACTCAGGTGGCCTTCAACCCTGGCTGCACATCACAACCACCTGGAGCGCTTGTAAAAAGTACCGAGATCCAGGTCTTACCCTAATTCAGTTCAATTGCAACCTCTAGGGGTGGATCCTAGCCATTGACAGTTTTTTTTTGAGTTGGAGTCTCACTCTGTCGCCCAGACTGGAGTGCAGTGGCTGCTCCCGGCCACCGCAGCCTCGCCTGCTGGGCTCCGGCGATCCTTCCACCTCAGCCTTCCAGGGAGCCGGAATTACAGGCATGCGCTACCACGCCCGGCTGATTTTTTGATTTACTGTAGAGATGAGGTCTCGCTGCCCAGGCGGGTCTCGAACCCGCGGGCTCAGGCAATCCACTCACCTCAGCCTCCCAAAGGCGCGGGATTACAGGCTGAGCCACTGAGCCTGGCTCTCCATTGACAGTTTTTAAAGCCCCTGGTTAGTCTAATGCAACTACTGGTTGAAAAACACTGGAATCTAGCCTTACCATTCCTTCTGCACTTGCCTTCGTGTTCTGGAACCCGCTCAGTATGACACTTGTATGGATACTTCTTTTTTTTTTAGTCAGAGTCTCACTCTGTCACCAGGCTAGAGTGCAGTGGTATACTCACAGCCACCACAGTCTCGACCTGCTAGACTCAGGCGATCCTTCTGCCTCAGCCTTTCAAGGAGCTAGAACCACAGGCGTGCACCACCACACCCCACTAATTTTTTTATTTATTGTAGAGATGAGGTCTCGCCAAGTTGCCCAGGCTGGTCTCGAATCCCTGGTCTCAGGCAATTCTTTCTCCTCGGCCTCCCAAAGTGCTGGGATTACCGGCTTGAGCCACCACGCCCAGCCTAGGCACTTCTTCATACCACACCACAAGCTCCAGTCTTTGCATAAAGAAGCCATTCAGTGCACATGTGGTGGCAGCCACATACACTGATGACATGTAGTGACAAGTCTATAAAGGGCTAAGTATTTTCAGTCTTGAGCATCAGGAGACAGTGTAGCTTAGTGGGGTAGAGCAGGGGTCCTCAAACTTTTAAAACAGGGGGCCAGTTCACTGTCCCTCAGACCGTTGGAGGGGCGGACTATAGTTTAAAAAAAAAACTATGAACAAATTCCTATGCACACTGCACAGATCTTATTTTGAAGTGAAAAAACAAAACGGGAACAAATGCAATATTTAAAATGAAGAACAAGTAAAGTTAAATCAACAAACTTACCAGTATTTCAATGGGAACTATGGGCCTACTGTTGGCTAATGAGATGGTCAATGTCCGGTTCCATATTTGTCACTGCTAGTCGTAACAAGTTAAGGCGGCAAAAACACCCGGTGGGCTGGATAAATGTCCTGGGGGGGGCACGTGTGGCCCGCGGGCCTTATTTTGAGAACCCCTGGGGTAGAGTTTGGCTTTGAGTCAAACAGACCCAGATTCAAGTTGATGCTCTGTCTCATGATCTGCGATTTTGATTTTGGAGACTGGTGTTTACCTTCTCACAGTCTCCGTTTTGTCATCTATAAAACCAGACTAATAAAAAAATATTCCTTCCATGAAGATTAAATAGAAAGCAATTGGTGATAGGCAGTTTCTTATTTCATGACCATCATGGGGCTTACATGAGCCTGCTCACAGGTAAACAACTGTATTTGGGAAGAACTACTAGCAACATGGATATAGAGAGGAATTTGATTTGACATTTAATGAGTGCCTGGTATGTGCAGTGAAGGGTGATAGATTCCGAAGAGCTAGGATGATGAGGAAGGCCCTGTGCTGACTGGCTTGCTGGCTAGGAGGGAGCAGAAAGACCTACACCCAGATAACTCATACAAGGTAGAGTTTGCCAAGGCAGAGGTATAAAAAAAGTGAAGGGAGGCTGGGTGAGTGGCTCATGCCTGTAATTCCAGCACTTTGGGAGGTCAAGGTGGGCGAATTGCTTGAGGACAGGAGTGCAAAACCAGCCTGGGCAACATACCAAGACCCCATGAACCAGGTCCTGAGTCCTGACCCCCCAGAGCTATCAGGGTCCCCACAGGAGGGGCTTCAGGGCTCTTGCCTGCCCCAGCTTACCCCTGCATCCCGCACTAGGGATCCTACCTCTCACCTGCCTCATGCTGGGCATGGTGGTGCATGCCTATAGTCCCAGCTACTCGGAAAGCTGAGACAGAAGGATTACCTGAGCCCAGGAGGTAGAAGCTAGGGTGAGCCTGATCATGACACTGCACTCTAACCTGGGTGATAAGGTGAGACCCTGACTCTGACTCAAAAAAAAGCGAAGGGAGCACAGGATGAAGAGAGAGTCCAGTTTCAAACAAAGAAGCTGGAAAACTATTATAAAATAATCAAGGAGGCCAGACATGGTGGCTCAAGCCTGTAATCCCAGCACTTTGGGAAGTGGAGACAAGAGGATTACCAGAGCTCAGGGTTTCAAGACCATCCTGAACAATATGGTGAGACCTCACCTCTGCAATCAATCAAAAAATCAGCCGGGTATGGTGGCACATGTCTGTAGTTCCAGCTACTTGGAAGGTTGAGGTGGAAGGATCACCTGATCCCAGCAGGTTGAGGCTACAGTGGCCGTGAGCATGCCACTGCACTCCAGTCTGGGCGACAGAACGAGACTCCAGCTTGAAAAAAAAAAAAAGATAATTGAGGAAATGTGAATACTGGCTGGATATAGATGATATTAAGGAGTTATAAATTTTTAGGTGTAATAATGTTATTACTATATATGTATTTTTAAGGAGTTACTGTAGTTTAGAGAAGCATAATTAGTTATTATAATTAATTAATAATAATTTGTAAGTCAGATGAATCAAAATGATGTCTTGTGGGGATACAGATGAAGAAAGATTGGCCACATATTGCTAATTGTTGAGGCTGGGTGATAGAACTTTATGTCCTTTTGTTTGTTTGTTTTTTGAGTTGGAGTCTCACTCTGTCACCCAGACTGGAGTGCAGTGGCACGCTCCCGGCCACCGCAGCCTCGACCTGCTGGGCTCCGGCGATCCTTCCACCTCAGCCTTCCCAGTAGCTGGAACTACAGGCATGAGCTACCACGCTCGGCTAATTTTTGATTTATTGTAGAGATGAGGTCTCGCCAAGTTGTCCAGGCGGGTCTCAAACCCGCGGGCTCAGGCAATCCACTCCCCTCAGCCTCCCAAAGCACAGGATTACAGGCTGAGCCGCCGAACCCAGCTACTTTATGTCCTTTAACTAGCCTCTTTACTTTTGTATACGTTTGAGATTTTTCACAGTGAAGTTTTTTTTTTTTCTTCTTCTTCTTTTTTCTTTTTAGCTATTGGGCTTTTCTTATTTTTCCTTTTTTTTTTAATTATAAAGATGTGAGCCGGGCTTGGTGGCTCAGCCTGTAATCCTGCGCCTTTGGGAGGCTGAGGTGAGTGGATTGCCTAAGCCCACGGGTTCGAGACCTGCCTGGGCAACTTGGCAAGACCTCATCTCTACAATAAATCAAAAATTAGCCGGGCGTGGTAGTGCGCGCCTGTAGTTCCAGCTACTTGGAAGGCTGAGGCGGAAGGATCACCTGAGCCCAGCAGGTTGAGGCTGCGGTGGCCATGAGCATGCCACTGCACTCCAGCCAGGTTGACAGAGAGAGTGAGACTCCAACTCAAAAAAAAAAAAAGAAAAAGAAAACAAAAACCTACTGATTTAAATGTTAAACTCATCTTTAAAAAATGCCTTCCCAGCAGCATCTAGACTGGTGTTTGACCAAATATCTGGGTACTATGGCCTAACCAAGTTGACGAATGAAATTAATCATCACAGGGTGGCAGTAGGAAATGACACTGGGAAAACAGGTGAGGGCCAAATTGTAAAAGATTTTCAATTCTGTTACATTTTCCTTTAGAAAACTTCTTTGCAAGCTTTTCTTCTTGAAATGTTTTCTTTGGAAAATTGAGAATAGTTGAAAGTTTCTTTTTTTTTTTTTTGAATCGGAGTCTTACTCCGTCGCCCAGGCTGGAGTGCAGTGACAGGCTCATAGCCACTGCAGCCTCAGCCTCAGGCATGCACCACCACACCTGGCTAATTTTTATATTTATCCATAGAGACAAGGTCTCGCCATGTTGCTCAGACTGAGTTCAGGTGATCCTCTTATCTCCACCTCCCAAAGTGCTGGGATTACAGCCACCGTGCCCAGCCAGTTGAAAGTTTTTGAGTGAAGCGACGACAACATCTGATGAGTGTGGAAGGGTACCTGGCTGCAAGGTAGAGAATGAGTCAGAGAGGACAGAGACTGGAGGTCAGAGGACGGGTAAGAAATTGGCCCTTGCTCATGGGACATGAGATGAGGTACTGGCAGTGGAGCTGAAAACTATCTGATGCATAGAATATAATGCAGGAAGTAGCAAAAATTCAGACTAGCTGGGTGCGGTGGCTCACACCTGTAATCCCACACTTTGGGAGATGGAAGTGAGAGGATTGCCTGAGCCCAGGGGTTCGAGACTAGCCTGGGCAACTTGGCGAGACTTCATCTCTACAATAAATCAAAAAATTAGCTGGGAGTGGTGGCACACACCTGTGGTTCCAGCTTCTTGGAAGGCTGAGGCTGAAGGATCACCTAAGCCCAGCAAGTTGAGACTGAGGTCATGCCACTGCACTCCAGCCTGGGCGACAGAGTGAGACTCCTACTCATAAAAAAGAAAAAGAAAGAGAGAAATTGGACTGAGAAGTAGGCAGAGGCCAGGTCATGGAGTGCCTGGTCAGTTAGACTAAAGAGTCTGGACTTTATCCTGAGGGCAATGGGGACCCACTGAAGAGCTGAAGTCAAGGGAGTAACCTAATTTGATCATTCTGGTTGCTGAATGGGGAATAAGGGCAGGTAGACCAGCTAGGAGCAATTGTAGCAGCAGAGGTGAAAGATGATGGTGGTTTAGGTTAAGATGATAAGAGTTTAAAGAAAAGTAGTCAGATTTGGTACATGTTTGGAGTCACTGGAACTTGGCTGGTGATGGATTCAATTAGAGAAAGGTGAGAAACAGAGAAAACTTAAGGGGAACTTAAGTGTGTGGCCTGAGCAAGTAGGTCAATGACAGTGCCATTTACTGACATGAGGAAGCCTAGAGGACAGTCAGGATTGAAGTGGAGCAAAATCAAGAGTTCTGATTGGGACATATAAAGTTTGAGATGTTTAGTGGACTTCTGAGTGGAGATATCAAATAGATGGTTAGTATCATGATCCTGTGGCTCAGAGGAGAAACAGGAGCAGGAGATAGAAATTTGGTAAAAGTCAGAGGAGAAGGGAAAAAAGGCCAGTGCAGTTGAAGTATAGTTAATGAGCAAATGAGTGATGCAGGATAAAGTGGAAAAGATGGGCAGGCCAGGCATGGTGGTGTGCATCTGTAGTCCCAGCTATTCAGGAGGCTGAGGCAAGAGGGTCACTTGGGCCCAGGAGTTCTGGGCTACAGTGCACTATGCCAACTGGGTGTTTGTACAAAGTTTGGCATCAATAGGGTAACCACCCCAGGAGTGGGGGCCCACCCCCGTTTGCCTAAAAAGAGGTGAACCAGTCTAGGTCAGAAACAGAGGAGGTCAAAACTCCTGTACTGATCAGTAGTGGGATTGCGCCTGTGAATAGCCACTGCACCCCAGCCTGGGCAACATATTGTTAAAAATATATTTTTTAGACCAGGCTCAGTGGCTCAGCCTGTAATCCCAGCACTTTGGGAGGTCGAGGCAAGTGGATTGCCTGAACCCGTGGGTTCGACACCAGCCCGGGCAACTTGACGAGACCTTGTCTCCACAATAAAATTTTAAAAAATAGCTGGGCGTGGTAGTGCACATCTGTAGTTCCGGCTACTTGGAAGGCTGAGGCGGAAGGATTGCCAGAGTCCAGCAGGTCGACGCTGGGGTGACCATGAGCATGCCACTGACTCCAGCCTGGGTGAAGGAGTGAGACTCCAACTCAAAAAAAAAAAACCCGGGCTTGTTAAGGTCCTCACACTGAATCAGATGGGTCTTGATTTATCACACGCTGATAAATTGACCTGTTACTTAACTCATGTAACTGAGTGCCTTTTTGTTTTCGTTGTGGTGTGGGCACCAGGTTACAGAATGATTACCTTGACCCATTACTTGGAGCTTTTTGCAGTTCTTACCAGAAACTGGCAGAAGATAAATCAGTAATATTTCATAGCAGAATAGAAGGTTACTTTTCTATATGAGCATAATTTCCTCTTTTCAGTATTCCAGTCTTACATGAAATAGAGGAACTAGAAGTCTTGTGATTAGGCAAATTCTTTCTAAGAGGAAAGGAGGCTTAATATCTCTTTGGCAGCAGTGCTTTACCAATGGGGTAAGAAGGAAAGGAGGCCAAGTCAAAACAATGCTAAAGGAAAAGCTCTAAAGAAAGTCATTCACCAAAGACCCCGATGATTTTGGCTCCAGTAACCAGGCTGATAGGCTCGGCTTATCATTTCATTTTTCATTTTTTATTTCTCATACTCTGGCTTGTGTTTGCTTGTTACCGCACCTCAAAGAGAAAGTCTCACCCAAAAGTGTTGCCCTTCATTTTGACTGATAACTTTATATTTGTAAAACATAGACCATTGATCCTGCAAGCTGTATTAACGAGGAAAAATACAACAATCATCCACATAAAATAAAAAATTATAACCAGACTCAGTGGCTCAGCCTGTAATCCTGCACCTTTGGGAGGCTGAGGTGAGTGGATTGCCTGAGCCCATGGGTTCGAGACCCGCCCGGGCAACTTGGCAAGACCTCATCTCTACAATAAATCAAAAATTAGCCGGGCGTGGTAGCGCGCACCTGTAGTTCCAGCTACTCAGAAGGCTGAGACGGAAGGATCACCGGAGCCCAGCAGGTCAAGGCTGCGGTGGCCGGGAGTGGCCACTGCACTCCAGTCTGGGCGACAGAGTGAGACTCCAACTCAAATAAAATAAAATAAAATAAAATAAAATAAAATAAATTGTGAAACCTTATTCATTTGCATGCCACCAACCTAAAATTCTAATAATCCAGGGCTTAGTAAGCAAATGAATCACATAAACAACATGATTATGGGGATATCTAAACTCTTTACCCAAAAGAGCTGCTTTGAAAGCCTGCTGAAATACCAATTTACTAGTAATAACAATTAGCATTACTGCGCACTTATTCCTGGCACTATTCATTGTCTCGTTTAATTTTCACAACAACTCTATTATCACCTTCATTTTGGAAATGAGAAAATTGAAGCTTAGAGAAGTGAAGGAACTTGTTTAAGGTTCAATAGCTAGTGAGCAAAAGAGACAGAGGTTCCAGTCCAGGTGTGATACTAAACCCCACATACAGAACATTCACACTCTACTTAGGCTTCCACAAACCACTCAACCTTCATGAGAGCAGGCCTGAAGACTCTCTACTGGATTGCCCGTCATGTGTCTATTTCCAGGCATATATGATAAAATAGAATATCTTCCCAAGTTTTCATGGTTTAAATTTCACTAATTTAAGCTCACTGCCCCTTACACATACCCATTGGTTAGAACCAGTAACATTTTACTATATGGTCTATTGAATTTCCTTATAGTGGGAGGAGAGGTCATGAGACAAGCTAAAGTCTAACTTGTAAAAAATGACGACTGTCATTGCCAGAGTTGTACAGCAACAGACAGTGGGGTGGAATGTCCTGAAAGGGCATGAGTTAGGTAGTTATTGGGGACAAAGTTGTGGCTTTAAGCCTTGGAGCCTGGAGGCCAAGGTCAGGGAGTCACCAGGTGGCAGGATCAGATTGCAGTGGACCAGCAGTGGTTTAGTCACTCTTCTTCTCAAAGTCTTGGGTTTTCATCTGTAAAATGAAATGAAAGATATCTTTCAGATTTGAATCTGAAGTTTGGGAATCATGGGTTATCAGGGCCGAGAGTAATAAAGGCCTTGAAGATTTAAGAATCAGAAGCAGAGCAAGAAAGAGCCAGGTTTTTGGTCAGAGACAACAAAGATCAAGAGTCCAGAAGGCCTGGTTTGAATCATTAACACTGAGTTTTCACACTGCTTCTCTGACTGTCATTTGTTCACATCTTTATAGATTTTTATAGAGGGTGGAAAAGAGAAACACTGAATAAAACATGGTCCCAACCATCAGAAATCTCATAGTCTCACAAGGGAAAGGGACAAAAAACAACCGTAATAACTATAATATAAAGCAGAATAAAATGTGTTCATTACTAGTTGTAAAACCTTGGTCAAATCACTTAACCAGTCCCTGAGACTCAGTTTCCTCAACTGTAACAGGCACATAAGCAGTCAATAAACGTCAGCAGCTATTTATTGACAGTGGAAGTGGTAATATTATTATGGACTATATGTGTAATATTTTGTACTATGCCATTGTATCTTAGTAAAATAGGACCACCCAAAATGTATTGTGAAGAGAGACATGAAATCATATGAATTTTGATATTTGTTTTCTAAAAAGATTCTGCATTACATTGTATAGACCTTCCTCTACCATTTTTATAATTTATGCATATTATTATGTGAAAGTGATTTAAAAATTCTAGCCCACTCCTATACTGAGCACTTTATGCATTCATTCAGGAAACCATTCATTGAGCATCAGCCATGTGTCAGCTGCTGGTTAAGGCTCTAGAGATAGATACAGAAATTACCAAGACTCTTCTCACTAAGTGTACTGCCCACTGGGAAAAACAGACATGTAAATCAGACATGATTATAATACAGTTGTGAAAGAGGCCTCTTTGAAAGAGTTGTCTATATTCACTGTCTCCAGTCTTTCTCTTCTTGTACTTTCTTGAACCCATTCCAGTCAGACTTTTGCCCCCCGGCTTAACAGAAACTTCTGTGGCTATGGTAGCCAGTGACTTCCATGTCTCTAAATCTAACAGTCAATTTTCAGTCCTCATCTTAAGTGGCCATCAGTCTCCTCCTCAACATATCACCTTCACTTGGCTTCCTGGACACCACACTTTCTTGGTTTTCCTTCTTTACTCACTGCCCCTTTTCCAACTTCTTTGCTGGGCCTCTTCTTCCCCTAACTTATACATGTGGGAGTATCCCCAGGCTCAAGCCCTAAGTGATCTCACCCAGTCACCTGGCTTTAGTGATCATCTATGTGCTGATGACTCCCAAATTACGACAGGAGACCCCCCAAAAATGGAATTTATTAAAAAATTGTGTATTCTCCCATGTTTAAACTTCAGTGACCTCCGGCCGGGGGCGGTGGCTCACGCCTATAATCCCAGCACTTTGGGAGGCCGAGGGGAGAGGATTGCCTGAGCTCGCGGGTTCGAGACCTGCCTGGGCAACTTGGCGAGACCTCATCTCTACAATAAATCAAAAATATTAGCCGGGTGTGGCAGCACACGCCTGTAGTTCCAGCTACTTGGAAGGCTGAGGTGGAAGGATCGCCAGAGCCCAGCAGGTCGAGGGTGCGGTGGCTGGGAGTCTGGGAGACTGAGTGAGACTCAACTCAAAAAAAAAAAAAAAGCCGGGCTCAGTGACTCAGCCTGTAATCCCACACCTTTGGGAGGCTGAGATGAGTGGATTGCCTCCCAAAGCGCAAGATTACAGACTGAGCCACCGAACCCGACTGGAGTAAGACTCTGACTCAAAAAAAACCCGAAAAACTTCAGTGACCTTCAAAGTACTCTCCATTTGATGCATTATGCCTATCGAGATGCTTTTTCCACTGCTCAAAACAGTGTTTGAACTCATCAATTGTGATGCCTTTTAGTGCTCCTGCCATTTTTTGTTTCACCTCTTCCACATCTGCAAAACGTTTCCTTTTGAGGACTTTTTTCATCAGGGGAACAAAAATAAGTCGGTCGGGGCAAGATTGGGTAAATAGAGAGGGTGGGCATGGGAGTCATGCCGTTTTTGGTCAAAAACTGCTGAACACTCAGTGAAGTGAGTGAGACCAGGTGTGCTCGTAAATCACCCATCATGAAATGGACAAACACATTGGAAGAATCTCCAAAAAAAAAAGGAAAAGAAAAAACTTCACTGAAGCCAAATGCAACCTCCCACAACCACACTAGCTGGTACACAGATGCCAAAGGGTTCCTAGACCACTTACCTAGTGGGGGAGACCTATACTACAAAGGGATCGCCCTTCAAGAGATAATTCCTATTTTGGGGAGTCCCCTTCTCATATATCTCCAGCTCTGACCTCTCCCCTGAACTCCAGACTTGTGTAGCCCACTTCCTGTCTTCATTTGAATAGCTAACAGGTGCTGCACAGTTGAACTCCTGAGGTCTCCAGCCACCCTCAAAAAACAAAAAAAAAAGCCACACTTGCTGGACATGGTGGCTCCCACCCGTAATCCCAGCACCTTGAGAGGCAGAGGTCAGAGGATTACCTGAACCCACGGGTTCAAGACCAGTCTGGGCAATGTGATGAGACCTCATCTCTACAATAAATCAAAAAATTAGCTGGGTGTGGTAGCACACAACTGTAGTTCCTGCTACTTGGAAAGCTGAAGCAAAAGGATCACCTGAGCCCAGCAGGTTAAGGCTACAGTGGCTGTGAGCGTGCCACTGCACTCCAGCCTGGGCAAGAGAGTGAGACTCCAACTAAAAAAAAAAAAAAAAGTCACCCTGTGTCTCCCACAGTTCCCACCATCTCAGTTAATGGCACTTCCATCTACCCAGTTGCTCAGGCCAGAAACTTTAGAGCCATCCTGATGCTTCCTCTCACATTTTCCTCCAGTTCATCAGCCAGTTGTGTTGACTCCATCTTCAGAATAATCCAGAATCTGACCTCTGCTCGCCACCCCACCACTAGCATTCCAGTCCAAGCTATCATCATCTCTTGCCTAAATTATTGTAATAATCTCCTAACTAGTCTTCATCCATCTACCTTTCCCCCCACCCTTGAGTCTCTCAACACAGCAGCCAGAGTGATCATGTTAAAATAGATATTAGGACTGGGCATGGTAGCTCACCCCGGTAATCCCAGCATTTTGCGAGGCTGAGGTGGGAGGATTGCTTGAGCCCAGGAGTTTGAGACAAGCCTGGGCAACACAGACAGACCTCACCTTGACAAAAATTCAAAAGAAAAATTAGCCAGACATGGTGGCGCTTGCCTGTAGTCCCAGCTACTTGGGTGGCTGAGGCAGAAGGATCACCTGAGCCCAGGAAGTCGAGGCTTCAGCGAGCTGTGATTGTGCTACTGCACCCCAGCCTGAGTGACAGAGTGAGACTCTGATTCAAAGAAAAAAAATAGAAATTAGCTCATGCCACTCTTCTATTCAGAACCCCCCAGCAACTTCTCACTCAGTAAAAGCCGATCTGCTTACTGTGTGGCCTAATAGCCTTACACAATCTAGTCACCATTTACTTTGCTGAGGCAATCTCCTGTTACCCTCTAGTTTGTTTATTTTACTCCCACCCATTGGCCTTCTTGTTGCCTCTCTAACACTCCAGACATGCTCCTGCCCCAGGGCCTTTGCAGATATCTGTATATCTAACTTTTTTTTTTGAATTGGAGTCTCACTCTGTCGCCCAGACTGGAGTGCAGTGGCCGCTCCTGGCCACCGCAGCCTCGACCTGCTGGGCTCCGGCGATCCTTCCGCCTCAGCCTTCCCAGTAGCCGGAACTACAGGCGGGCGCTACCACACCCAGCTCATTTTGATTTATTGTAGAAATGAGGTCTCGCCAAGCTGCCCAGGTGGGTCTCAGGCAATCCACTCACCTCAGCCTCCCAAAGCACAGGATTACAGGCTGAGCCACCGAGCCTGGCTATATCTCACTTTCTTACTTCCTTCAGATATTACTCAAAGGTCTTCTTGGTGAGGTCTTCCCTATCTTAATAAATACTTCAACATCCTCCAGACACTCCTTAGATGTTTTAAAAAATTGTTTTAAAGAGGTGTGTTCTGGCTAGGCTCAGTGGCTCAGCCTGTAATCTCAGCATTTTGCGAGACTGAGGCGAGTGGATTGCCTGAGCCCGTGGGTTCGAGACCAGCCTGGGCAACTTGGTGAGACCTCGTTTCTACAATAAAATAAAAAATAGCCGGCGTGGTAGCGCACGTCTGTAGTTCCAGCTACTTGGAAAGCTGAGGTAGAAGGATCGCCAGAACCCAGAACGTCGATGCTGGTGTGGCCATGAGCGTGTGTGCCACTGCACTCCAGCCCAGGCGAAGGAGTGAGACTCCAACTCAAAAAAAAAAGTGTGTTCTGGCTTCTGTGTGAAGAATGAATTGGAAAGGGCAAGGGTTGGTCCGGGAGGCCAAGAAGAGACGGTTACAGAATCAGATGGTCATAGCATGAGCTAAGGGGGTGGTAGTGGTGATGAAGAGGCGGGGCTGGATGTGAAAAATACTCTATTTAGAAGATAAAATGGGGCCGGGCTCGGTGACTCAGCCTGTAATCCCAGCGCTTTGGAAGGCCGAGGTGAGTGGATTGCCTGAGCCCGCGGGTTCGAGACCCACCGGACAACTTGGCGAGCCCTCATCTCTACAATAAATCAAAGATCAGTCGGGTGTGGTAGCGTGCGCCTATAGTTCCAGCTACTTGGAAGGCTGAGGCGGAAGGATCGCCGGAGCCCAGCAGGTTGAGGCTGCAGTGGCCAGGAGCAGCCACTGCACTCCAGTCTGGGCGACAGAGTGAGACTCCAACTCAAAAAAAAAAAACAAAGAAGATAAAATGGATACGACTTGATGATCGCTTGGATAGGGGAGTAAGGGTGAGCAAAATGAAGGAATCCCAAGTTTCTGGCTTGGGGCAGCTGGTTGAACAGTAGGACCATTTACTGAGATAAGAAATATAGGTGCAAGAATAAATGTGACAGTGTCAAGGAGAAAGGCAACAGTGAGTTTTAGGTGTGCTGAGTTTTCAGTACCTGTGTGCTCTCCAGGTGGAAATGTTCAGTAAACAGCTGGGTGCTTGGTTTTGAAAGCTGGCAGAGAGATTAGAGCCGAAGATAAAGACTTGGAAGTCATCTGTAGTTTGTATTCAAAGCTTTAGCTATGGTAGAATTTCCTAGAAAAGTTATATAAATTGAGGAGGATGAAGAGTTGCTGATTACCAGTGCCAAATACTGCCCAAAGAATCCAATAAGAAAATAGCTGGGCCAGGCTCGGTGGCTCAGCCTGTAATCCTGCGCCTTAGGAGGCTGAGGTGAGTGGATTGCCTGAGCCCGCAGGTTCGAGACCAGCCCTGGCAACTTGGCGAGACCTTGTCTTTACAACAAATCAAAAAAATTAACCAGGCGTTGTAGCACGCACCTCTAGTTCCGGCTACTTGGAAGACTGAGGCGGAAGGATCACTGGAGCCCAGCAGGTCGAGGCTGTGGTGGCCGTGAGCATGACACTCTGCACTCCAGCCTGGGCGACAGAGTGAGACTCTAACAAAGAAAGAAAGAGAGAGAGAGAGAGAGAGAGAGAGAGAGAAAGAAAGAAAGAAAAAGAAAAAGAAAATAGCCGAACAGCCTCTCACATGCCCCACTGCCTCTTCTTTCTCGCATGCCCCACTGCCTCTTTCTTTTTTTTTCTTTGAGTTGGAGACTCACTCTGTCGCCCAGACTGGAGTGCAGTGGCCGCTCCCGGCCACCGCAGTCTCGACCTGCTGGGCTCCGGCGATCCTTCTGCCTCAGCCTTCCGAGTACCCGGAATTACAGGCATGCGCTACCACGCCCGGCTGATTTTTTGATTTATTGTAGAGATGAGGTCTCGCTGCCCAGGTGGGTCTCGAACCCGCGGGCTCAGTCAATCCACTCACCTCAGCCTCCCAAAGGCGCAGGATTACAGGCTGAGCCACCGAGCCCGGCTTGCCTCTTCTTTCTTGCATGGAACTGCCGCCTCACCTTGGCTCAACATGGACCCCAACTGCTCCTGCATCACTGGTGACTCCTGTGCCTGTGCTGGCTCCTGCAAGTGCAAAGAGTGCAAATGCACGTCCTGCAAGAAGGGCTGCTGCTCCTGCTGCCCCACTGACTGTGCCAAGTGTGCCCAGGGCTGTGTCTGCAAAGAGGCATTGGACAAGTGTAGCTGCTGCACCTGATGTCAGGAGTCCCTGATCCCAGATGGAGGTGGAGCAACGTGTATAAAGCTGGGTTTTTTTTAATACAATCCGATTTGATCCTTTTACTACATTTATTTTTCTATAAAATATGTGAATTGTGCCAGGTGCAGTGGCTCACACCTGTAATCCCAGCACTTTAGGAGGGGGAGATGAGAGGATTGCCTGAGCCCAAGGGTTCGAGACCAGACTGGGCAACTTGGCGAGACCTCGTCTCTACAATAAATAAATTTTAAAAATTAGCCAGGTGTGGTGGCACTTGCCTGTAGTTCCAGCTACTTGGAAGGCTGAGGCTGAAGGATTGCCTGAGCCCAGCAGGTTGAGGCTGCACTCCAGCCTGGGTAACAGAGTAAGACTCCAACTCAAAAAAAAAAAAAAAAAACCCTAAGGATGCAGCAGAGAACCACACAGACAAAAAGATATTCCTTTTTCCATGGAGCTGAAATTCTAGTTGCAAGGAGAACAGACAAATAAAATAAACAAGTAAGTTAAATTACACCAAATATGAAAAAGCAGTGAGTGCTCTGGAGAAAATAAAAGCAGGAAAAAGATATAGACTGGGCCTGAATCAGTTAAGTGGAGAAATGGAGACAAATGTCAGATTGCAGTGAGTAGAGCCATGGGTTGAGAGGGAGGAAGTGAAGTCAGCCAGAGTACACAACTATTTCAAGAAGCACAAATGCAGAGGGAGTGAGATGATCTTCCACAGGTGAATGGGTAAAACAACTGTGGTATATCCACAAAATGGAACACTACTCAGCAATAAAAAGCAACAAACTATTGATGAGCACACATGAATGAATCGCAAAGGCATATGCTGAGTCAAAGAAGCCAGTCTCAAAAGGTTTATTTTCCTTTTCCTTCATTGTATTGTATTTTATTTTCGACAGAGTCTCACTCTGTTGCCCAGGCTAGAGTGTAGTGACATGATCATAGCTCACTGCAGCCTCAAACTCCTGGGCTCAAGTGATCCTCCTGCCTCAGCCTCCCAAGTAGCTGAGACTGCAGGTATGTGGGGTCTTGCCATGTTGTCCAGGCTGATCTCAAACTCATTTCCTGCCACCTCAGTCTTCCAAAGCAGAGATTACAGGCATGAGCCACCACACCTGGCCTGGTTATGCTTTCTTTTATATAACATTCTCAAAAGACAAAATTAAGCTGGGCTCGGTGGCTCAGCCTGTAATCCCGCGCCTTTGGGAGGCTGAGGTGAGTGGATTGCCTGAGCCCGCGGGATCGAAACCCGCCTGGGCAGCGAGACCTCATCTCTACAATAAATCAAAAAATCAGCCGGGCGTGGTAGTGCATGCCTGTAATTCCGGCTACTCGGAAGGCTGAGGCGGAAGGATCGCCGGAGCCCAGCAGGTCGAGGCTGCGGTGGCCAGGAGCGGCCACTGCACTCCAGTCTGGGCGACGGAGTGAGACTCCGACTCAAGAAAAAAAAAAAAAAAAAAGACAAAACTACAGCAATGGAGAACAGATCAGAGGTTGCTAGGGCTGGGAGTGGGGGAGGCCTTGACTACAGAGGGCCAGCACATGAAAAGTCGGAGAGGGTGATGGAACAGTTCTGGATCCTGATTGTGGTGGAGGTCACACAAATCTATACATGTGTTCAAACTCCTAGAACCCGATACCAAAACAAGGTAATTGTACTGTGTTAATTTGTGAATGAGAGATTGGGCAGTATCTGAAAGGCATTAGGATTAGAGGAAAGTGTTGCTTTTGAGATGGGAAGTATTTGAGTTTATTCATTTGCTAAGGGAGAAAGGCAGGTCTCTTGGGAAGGAGGCCCAAGAAGAGTTCAGAGGTGTGAAATGCAGGACAAAAGGGAAGAAAAGACGTCTGTGCAGAGAATCAAAAATTGAGGCCCTGTCTGATACCTGTTTTCTCCAGGAACTGGAGGCTAGGTCACCTGTCTAGAGTGGAGGAAATAGGTGTGGGGCGAGGGGCACTGAGGGGTGTGTTGAGGTCTGGAAGAGCCACTTCAAAGGTGGGTTCTGCAGTCCGCGGGTCAGACGAGGTGAGAGGCCATGAAGCTCAGGCAGCACTGATCTGCCACTTTGTGGATTGGTCTTCAGCAGCTTGGAGCAGAGAAGGTGTGGGGGGTGGGGATCAGCCGACGGAAGAGGAGTGAGGACTTGAGAATAGGAGCAAACAAGAGCTGCAAGGATTAAAAAGGAGGAATGTGAAGCCCGCAGGGAACTGGTGGCCTACAGAAAAGAGAGGGCAGGCAACATGAGGGCTTAGTGATCTGAATGTTATGACTAGGTGGCAGAGGGAGTGAAGAAGTGGATGGAAGGATACTGTGGTCAGTGAGAGTCTGAAGTAGAAGATTTCAGAAGTGGACATTAAGACTAGTAAGTAAAGTAAGAGATTGGATCAGTATCTAGAATACTTTTATTTTTTGAGTCAGAGTCTCACTCTGTCGCCCAGGCTGGAGTGCAGTGGCATGCTCATAGTGACCGCAGCCTGGACCAGCTGGGCTCAGGTGATCATTCCTCCTCAACCTTCCAAGCAGCTGAAACTACAGGCGTGCACCACCACACCTGACTCATTTTTTATTTATCGTAGAGACAATGCCTCCCCAAGTTGTCCAGACTGGCCTCAAACCCCCGGGCTCAGGCAATCCTCTCACCTTCACCTCTGCCTCCCCAAAGTGCTGGAATTATAGGTGTGAGCCACCGAACCAGGCTATTACCTAGAATACTTTCTACAGAGCAGTAATAGCAATGCTGGCTCCTATATATTGATCCTTACTGTGTACTTTACATGTCTCATCTCATTTAATTCTCACAATAGTCCCAGGAAGCAGTTACTATTTCCATTTTCTTTTTTTTGTTTTGTTTTTGTTTTGTTTTGTTTTTGAGTCGGAGTCTCACTCTGTCCCCAGACTGGAGTGCAGTGGTCGCTCCCGGCCACCGCAGCCTGGACCCGCTGGGCTCCGGCGATCCTTCCGCCTCAGCCTTCCGAGTAGCCGGAACTACAGAGGCGCGCAACCACGCCCGGCTCATTTTTGATTTGTTGTAGAGATGAGGTCTCGTCAAGTTACCCAGGCGGGTCTCGGCCTGTAATCCCACGCCTTTGGGAGGCCAAGGTGAGTGGATTGCCTGAGCCCGAGGGTTCGAGACCCGCCTGGGCAGGCGAGTCCTCATCTCTACAATAAATCAAAAAATTAGCCAGGCGTGGTATCGCGCGCCTGTAGTTCCGGTTACTCAGAAGGCTGAGGCGGAAGGATCGCCGGAGCCCAGCAGGTCGAGGCTGCGGTGGCCGGGAGCGGCCACTGCACTCCAGTCTGGGTGACAGAGTGAGACTCCGACTCAACAAAAAAAAAGAAAAGTAATTTCATCTGATCATAAAATTTTCTTTTTTAAAGGCAAAAAGTTACTTTTGGGGGTGAAGCATTTGGTAATAGGATTTAGTTGGGATAGTTCTGAAGGTGGTGATGACGTTTATGGGGTGGCCAAAGGGGTATAAAGGTGAGAATCACTGAAGTCGAGGTCCAGAAACTGGTCATGGAATAGATCATCTTTTCTTTTTCTTTTTTTGAGTTGGAGTCTCAGTCTGTCGCCCAGGCTGGAGTGCAGTGGCATGCTCACGGCCACCGCAGCCTTGACCTGCTGGGCTTAGGCGATCCTTCCACCTCAGCCTTCCAAGTAACTGGAACTACAGGCACGTGCTACCATGCCTGGCTTTTTAAATTATTATTATTATTATTTATTGTAGAGATGAGGTCTCATCAAGTTGCCCAGGCTGGAATCGAACCCCCAGGCTCAGGCAATCCTCTCACCTTGGACTCCCAAAGTGCTGGGATTACAGGCTGAGCCACCGCACCCAGTCAATAGATCATTTTTATAGACACTAAAGTGTCCCAAGATGATGGTGAGGCTGGAAGAGGGTGAGCCACAGGTATCAGCGAATGTGGAAGAGTGACTGAGAGGTCAGTAGATGATAGCAGTTCAAAGAATGTAGTTCAGCAACATGAGTCCCAGCTGAGCACTTTGGGCGTGAGAGGGAAGGAGGCAGGGAATAACAACAGGGAGCTAGAGGAATGCTATCATCACTCTGCCCCCCACCCTGTGACATCTGTGATGTGAAGAAATGAGCAGCCCCCACTTGGGAGATTCACAGGGAAGGGATGTCTGATGGTGGGCAGGTCTATGCAAACCTACCCCAAAAAGTCCAAGGAAGCCAAGAAGCTAAAGAAAGTGACTGACAAAATCAGTTTCTTGGAAAGAAACGTTTCACAGGGAT